>CM077172.1:16724077-17324077 GCA_039654105.1 Coreius guichenoti | reverse complement strand
TTTCTGATCAAATAAATGCATAAGCAGAGGCGGACAGTAGTGAAGTATTTTTACTCTGCTTAAGTACAATTTTCAAGTGTCTATACTTTATCAGAGTGTTTTTCTTTGGAAAACTTTTACTTCACAACATTCCATTCCATTTCATAATGAAATACATTTAATACTTAATTACGTTAGAAATCTAGTACTTTCTTACTTTTACTCAAGTAAAAGTAATTCAAAGTTTTACTTGAGTACAAGTAAAAAAAAAAAAAGTACTACATTTTTAATGTACTTAAGTATTAAAGGTAAAACAAATACCTTTTATTTATGAAATGTAGTGCAGTAAAAAGTATAACATTATGCTTTGGAATGTAGTGATGTAAAAGTTTTCCAAAGAAATTTTGATAAGGTACAGACTTAAAAATACTTCACTACTGTCCACCTCTGTGCATAAGAGAGAGCCCGAATAACCCTGACTTTTATATGACTAGAAATGATGAAGAATCCTTGTGCAGATTATGACTAAGTTTTTGCAGACCGCTGGTGTGAGAAGAAAAGGCTTTTTCCACCTTGACCAGCCATGCGAGGAAGAAGATGAGTGTGATGAAGTAGAAATATGAGCGCCAGCGTGGGAAGCTGTCGATGGCTCGATACATGATGAAGACCCATCCCTCCTGAGACGCAGCCTCATATACGGTGAATATACTGGTGCCTGCAAGAGGAGATGACAAGAAGGGTCATGACGGGGACACGAGAGGACAGAGGAGGGGGAGAAGCTCATGTTTGAGAGGTCCCAGAGTGGTCTGACTGGGCACTGAGACACAAAAATTCAGACATAAACACAGTCTTGGCATTGGTGAACCTTGTCAGGTGCTTCCTATTACCCAGCTATGTGTTTCTGTCTCCAAACACTTCAAAAGTACTCTTTGGTTCCATGTTGTGCCGGAGTGTAACAGTATATCAAAGGAACTCAGCTATGAAGAACTACACACTCAAGGACAGATTGCATTCATGGCTATGCTGTATTATGTCTTTTTGCTTATGATTATGTATTATGTCTTTTTGATCATACAAGTGTGATTTTTTATAAAAGATGACAGGAAAGAGGGCAAATCCTCAAGGAACTTATATGAATAGTCTGTTGTTATTTACAGTATTAATTCTGTTATTTAGCCACCCTCACACTGTTCCAAACCCTGTTTTACACAAAAGGTGATGTTTAGCAGAGTATTTCACAGTCTTTTCTATATAATAAAAAATGAATATGGATGAACGTCATTATGGCACCATCATGGCACAAAGCATTTTTTCTTGGAATGCCAACGTGGACAGCGCTCTCCAGGAATGACCTCCTTTTTCTGAAGTACTGTATAGTAAATGTTTCTGATCAAAGATTTATCCTTTGCAAATCAAAATAAAATGTGATGGTGTTATAAATAGTTGCTCTTTAAATGTGTAATAATTGAAATAAAGACGAAAATAAAATAGATATATTAGATGAAAAACTTAAACTTAATAAATCTTAAACAAAAATGTTGCCTTTACAACTTATAATAAAAATAACAGAAGCACATAACAAAATTACTAAAACAAACTAATGCTGCGTCCCAATTCACATACTATCCGTCCTAAATTTAAGTTATAATTAATGTGTCCCTGTCATGGCCGGGTATAGGTGAAAAGGAGCGATGAGTCAAGTGCAGGAAGAATGGTGGTTTTTATTAATAATAAAATAAAACAAACAGAACTACCCACGAGGGGAAAAACAAAACATGACCTTAACAAAACACAAGGAGCAGGAACATGAAGCAAACGGGAAGCACATGACAGGAACAGAAACAACGATCCAGCACAGTACAGCAAACACAAGGAGACTAAATAGGGAACAATCAAGGCAGGTAATGAGGGAGAACAGGTGGGGCAAATTAATCAATAATCCGATAAAAAGAGGGGCGGGGTCAAGACAATAGACAGGAGAGCACATGGCACAAGGAACACGTGACAAGCAATGTGCTCACACCAAACATGACAAACACAAGCACATGGCCAGCAATGACAAATACAAGCCGTTTGCTCACACAAAGACAAGACAGACATGTGACAGTCCCAAATCGTAGTACACTGAAATGAGTATTCCAAAGATACCCGGATGGTCTACTATTTCCAGTTAGAATTCAAAGTGCAGATCCGTGCACACTCTAACAGCTAATATTGCTCACAACCCATTGTGCGGCTAAAAAGTTCAATCCCGAAACATTGGGATGATGTATTAATAATCAGTATCTAAACTGACGAAAAAATATTTATTTATTGTTATCCACATTATATCATCTGCAACAGTATTTTATAAAGATAAGTTTGGTCATTAATTTTTAAATGCATCATTATGCAAATTGCAAACACATGAGGAGAGTCTCCGCATGAAAGACCCACGACTGGCAGATCAACGTGCTACTACATTTCTCTCCGACACGGTAAGAAAGCAAATTAAATTGAATGTGGAGGATTTTAACTGTGACAAGATGATTGACAGGGCAGTTAAATGGTGACAGGATGCACGTAACTAAGCGGCAAAGCGGTCTGTTAAAGACACAATTATGACAAAGTAGTATGTCCCAAAGCTTGCCTACTCTTCTGCTACACACTCAAAAAGTATGTACTTTTTCTTCACAAAAAGAGTACATACTTTTAGGGCATAGTATAAGTAGTCCAATTGGGACGCAGCATGAAATTAAAATGAAAAAAGAAAATATACAAAAAAAAAACCAATTCAAAATATAAATCAATACTGCAATAAATAATATAAAAATAACACTGTTTCTTACACAGCTTCGAAATTACATCATAAACAGACTTATTTGACATACATAGTGTATGATGTGCTCTCTAGTTCCAAGCCCTCGATGTTATCTCTGCACTCACGGTGACCCATGATGCCGTGCTGTGATATGGCTGCCAAAGGCCAGCAGGAAGCATGCCACTCAGTTCTGCTTCCTGCCATTTCCCACCAGGTCCGAGGGCAGAATGGGCCAAGGACACTGGCAGGGTCCTGTAAAGGTTAGCTTTACCAACCATACACATATCCTTTACAGGGACCCATATTGATTAAATACAATATTTCACTTGGCTTTTTCACAAAACTGTGTTAAATCAATATGTAATTCACATTAGATAAAGTACATACTTTAGTATAAACAGTAACAGAGTCTTTCCCTGGATGAATTAGAGGGAATTGCACTTGGCAAACTAAGGATTCCCATTAAAAATCACTTAGGGATAAATCATTGTGTCCAGAGATGCCTAGCAAAGGAAATCCTATTCCCATTTCTTACTGGATGGCCTAAGAAAGGGTATCAAGATTCAATGAAAAAAAGACAATATTACAAAAGCCTTGACTGTGTTCCTACAACTCTGTTATTACAGTTTTAAATTAAACTAACAAAAAATAGAGATTTAATTGAAATAAAATAAATACATTAAAATAATGAATACAATTATTAATTTGATGTAAAAATGTGATCTAAAATCTATGATAAAAAAAGTAAAAAAAAAAAGAATTGTGGTGAAAATGTGTGAAAATGTTGGCAGTCCAAATGGATCTGCAAAAAAAGATATTAACCCTGATATGGGACTTTTTCCAATCATACTTTATGTTTCTGGCTCCCTGAATCTTGGAAGCCAAAATAAGCCATTGTTGTTGAGGCTGCAAACCGCGCTGTGAACACGGATGAATGGATGACAGATCACTGATGCAGGAGCGGTTCTGGTTGACTTATACATGACTTATCTGTGTACTGAACTCTATAAAGAGGACGAAGAAGGGCCCTTTCGCAGATCTCAATGTTCTGTAAGTCAACGGTTCAAAGCCACAACTGTTTTTCTAGGGAAAAGCCTCACTTCATGGCTATTTGGAGATTAGTGGCACTGCTCGATGCACCTTTCTAGTGGATTTATCTCAAATGGAAGCGATAAAAATGTGGCATGCTGCTTCGCAGATCAAGGTGCTTAAATAAACTGGTCTATTTGTGAAGCTGCCTTCACATTGCTTTGAAATATAAGCTTTGCTGAAAATATTACATTTACGAAATGCAGAGAGAGAGGGCATTTATCTGTTAATGTTTGCTTGCACATAATGCATATCAACTCAGGCAACAATGCTATAATTAATCACACTTTGTCAAAAAAGACATAATTGCTCTTAATCACTGTAAATAATTACAAAGGGCAGAGATGGTATCATTTTCCACAGACAACTAAAACTAGGCCAATCAGGCTTATATTTCCTCATAATATAATATTTTTAGCAACAACAGGACAAATTGGCCAAGTGCAAATTGGAGACATTAAAAAAAAAAAAAAGTGGATTATAAAGCAGATAGCTTCTTTATCTAAATTGGGTGAGCCGTATTCAGAACTATTTTACATTAATGCACATTCTATGATATACACTATATTGCCAAAAGTATTGGGACACCCCTCCAAATCATTGAATTCAGGTGTTCCAATCACTTCCACGGTCAAAGGTTTATAAAATCAAGCACCTAGGCATGCAGACTGCTCCTACAAACATTTGTGAAAGAATGGGTCGCTCTCAGGAGCTCAGTGAATTCAAGCGTGGTACCGTGATAGGTTGCCACCTGTGCAATAAGTCCACTACTAAATATTCCACGGTCAACTGTTAGTGGTATTATAACAAAGTGGAAGCAATTAGGAACAACAGCAACTCAGCCACGAAGTGGTAGGTCACGTAAAATTACAGAGCGGGGTCAGCGCATGCTGAGGCGCACAGTGCGCAGAAGTCGCCAACTTTCTGCAGAGTCAATAGCTATAGACCTCCAAACTTCGTGTGGCCTTCAGATTAGCTCAAGAACAGTGCGTAGAGAGCTTCATGGAATGGGTTTCCATGGCCGAGCAGCTGCATCCAAGCCTTACATCACCAAGTGCAATGCAAAGCGTCAGATGCAGTGGTGTAAAGAACGCCGCCACTGGACTCTAGAGCAGTGGAGACGTGTTCTCTGGAGTGACAAATCATGCTTCTCTGTCTGGCAATCCGATGGATGAGTCTGGGTTTGGCGGGAGAACGGTACTTGCCTGACTGCATTGTGCCAAGTGTAAAGTTTCGTGGATTATGGTGTGGGGTTGTTTTTCAGGGGTTGGGCTTGGCCCCTTAGTTCCAGTGAAAGGAACTCTTAATGCTTCAGCATACCAAGACATTTTGGACAATTTCATGCTCCCAATTTTGTGGGAACAGTTTGGGGATGGCCCCTTCCTGTTCCAACATGACTGCGCACCAGTGCACAAAGCAAGGTCCATAAAGACATGGATGAGCGAGTTTGGTGTGGAGGAACTTGACTGGCCTGCACAGAGTCCTGACCTCAACCCGATAGAACACCTTTGGGATGAATTAGAGCGGAGACTGTGAGCCAGGCCTTCTCGTCCAACATCAGTGCCTGACCTCACAAATGCGCTTCTAGAAGAATGGTCAAAAATTCCTATAAACACACTCATAAACCTTGTGGAAAGCCTTCCCAGAAGAGTTGAAGCTGTTATAGCTGCAAAGGGTGGACCAACTCCATATTAAACCCTATGGATTAAAGGTGGGGTAAGTGTTATTTCAAAAATGCTTTAGTAAAAGTGTCTCGGGCCGAGTACCAAAATAAACTTGTAGCCAATCAGCAGTAAGAGGCGTGTCTACTAATGATGGGGAGAAGACATTGCTCAGTGCACGTCTTTATTCAAAAGACACAACACACAGGACGGACATTAGCCGAGCGACGAGAGATGGCAGATAAAAAACAAAAGTGGAAAATGTGGAACAAAAGAAGGCTTACGATCAGGCAAGAAGTAGGACACGTAAATATCAGATCAGCTTTCCAGCGCTGGAGAGAACTCAAGGAGTGAAGGCCGAGGTTGCTTTATTTCTTCTCAATAGGCGAGTAACATTGGTTTTGTTTTGTTTCACAGAACTAATATATGCTGGCTTTTGCTTGAATATGCACGTGGGTCATGTTCGCTTGTTTGTTCATTTGCAATCGTATTGTCGTTCACTTCAGCGATGATAAAGACCCATTCATTTCCACACCCGATAACCCTGGAGCGTCTAAACCTCCTCCACTGTCTGTTTCAAGCGTCAGCTCCCAAAGTGTGTCCGAACAGTAAGATAATCTACTCCTAATATATGTTTGTTTCCTTTGGTTCCTCTTTTCGTGATCGATACAACCCTCTAATCTTGTCATAATTGTAATATGTTCGTGCTCATGCTATCGAGTTGTTCATGAGAACTGCGTTTGTGTTTTTTGTTTTTGTTTTGGATGGAAGGGATGACTTTTTTTTATTGAAGATTCAACCTGGATTACCATAGTAACATGCATTGCTTTCACTTATTGATGACATCATACCCTCTGCCTGTCGGCCGGCTGGCACAGCAGATTCTGCCATAGTCG
This sequence comes from Coreius guichenoti, assembly GCA_039654105.1. NCBI lineage: Eukaryota > Metazoa > Chordata > Actinopteri > Cypriniformes > Gobionidae > Coreius > Coreius guichenoti. The sequence continues at coordinate 17,317,652 of CM077172.1, read as the reverse complement.
TTGCCTGCGTTGCATACGTATGTGTGGGGCGGAGTTATCAAAATAGGGGCGAGACCCTTTTGGGGTAGGGGCGTGTTTGTTTTGGTGATCTGAAATATCAACATCGGTTACCAGAAAGCACTTAACCCCACCTTTAAGAATGGGATGTCATTAAAGTTAATGTTCATGTAAAGGTAGGCGTCCCAAAACTTTTGGCAATATAGTGTGTAACTAATATCAACTGATATCAATTATTACTCCAGTATTGCTAATATGTTAATTGGGTTAGGGATTTTACATTTGAATGAAGCTGTAGTTTTGCACGGGCAAGCACCACTCATATATTCTTCAGAAAACAGAGTGGACGAAAAATTAACATAGACAAGAAACAAAATGACAAACATCATTTTATCATGTAAATGCCGCAATGACTCACCAAGCTCATTGAAGCCACTATATCCGAGTTCCTGTCTGCTAAGTCCCAAGTCTTCCAGATCCATACACTTAAACCCTGCCGGACACTGATAACCCTCCCCGTTTGGAGAGCAGTGTGTATCAGGGATCGCAAGGCTGTTCCATGTCACATCACTGGAAAAAGACCAGAGTGAGTTTTCAAAGAATCATCATCAAATGTTATATCTGATCAAATTAACCATTATATTGTAACAGGCCATCTGGTGTTTTCTCACAGACTATCAGTGTTATCCTGGTGCTCTTTGGCAACACACAAAGTCAGCATTTGGGACTGACAACCATATTTACTAACAGGTGTGACTCTAATTGCCCTGTACATGAGACAGTAGTTTTACAGGAGAATACATACATGCTTATATCCGTCCTCATACATGCATATATCCGTCCTCATATATAAGAGCAAAAGCTCTTCAGCACAATGGTAACACAGTGTACTTGAAATGGTTCTAAATACCAACATAATTGAACATTAAACACTATAAATTCTCCCCCTTTTCTCATCTTGCTCAATAACATATAAAATAAGAACAGTTTTACTCTGCACATTACAGTAAGTCCTATGAAAAGCATGCTAGGAATCGAGTTTCGGTAATGTCAACAGCAAAAATAATTTGAGTACTTGATTGGTTCACATTCGACCTACATAATTTAATCTATTAGAATGAACATTTTAGAGAATTACATCAATCAAAAGCGACACAAGGGAAACACAATTTTGTTGTGTAAATCAGACAATCTGTGTTTCTTCTTTACACACACACCTGCTACTTTCATTCTCTCAGATTTTCAATTTTAGATGTTGCTTAGCTTATAGACTGTATCTGCTCTATTTCATAACTGAACTGTGTATAAACAGAATGGGATTTAGCAATCCTGAAAGATGATAAAAGATATATCTATTCTAACACACATACACATGCAAACAGCTTTAGTTTGGTCCACAGGTGTTACTTCAGGAGGCACTTGATGTCTCTAATGAAAATTAATGCTTTCAAATTGGCTCGCCAGACATACTTTCAAATTGTTTATTAAAGACTTTGAAACGAGTAGGGATCATTGATTGCAGTATCACAAAGGCCAATCAGAGGCACAGTGGTGAATCAAAATAGCTTTAATTATACAGTGATAAATAATCCGCCAAAGAGATCATCCCTGAAGAAACTGATAACAAACACAAGCCAAAAGATACTGATAACATCATAAAATTATCCATTTTATTTAAAAATGGACATGCCTTTTGATTAATAACAGTCATAACGTGCTGCCTGTAATTGAGAGAAATGTGTGGGACATTTTCTGAACAAGGTGACAGTTTATGATTGGCAAGGTCACAAGGCCTGTGCTCATCTATATTTTAAGCACCTAAAAAATAAAACATTGTGACATCAAATCTAAAAATGTATCCCCAACAGACACAAGTCTGGCAAACTCCCTAGCACATTTATCCCATTGAATCCCTGTGTAATTCAGATAGTGACATTGTGCCAAGGACAAGTATTGTAGTTCTGCACGATAATCAACACTTGTTTTTCCGAAATACACTTCCACTTGCATGATGCATGAAAATCCTGCCGATCTACATACACTCACCTAAAGGATTATTAGGAACACCATACTAATACTGTGTTTGACCCCCTTTAGCCTTCAGAACTGCCTTAATTCTACGTGGCATTGATTCAACAAGGTGCTGAAAGCATTCTTTAGAAATGTTGGCCCATATTGATAGGATAGCATCTTGCAGTTGATGGAGATTTGTGGGATGCGCATCCAGGGCACGAAGCTCCCGTTCCACCACATCCCAAAGATGCTCTATTGGGTTGAGATCTGGTGACTGTGGGGGCCATTTTAGTACAGTGAACTCATTGTCATGTTCAAGAAACCAATTTGAAATGATTCGAGCTTTGTGACATGGTGCATTATCCTGCTGGAAGTAGCCATCAGAGGATGGGTACATGGTGGTCATAAAGGGATGGGCATGGTCAGAAACAATGCTCAGGTAGGCCGTGGCATTTAAACGATGCCCAATTGGCACTAAGGGGCCTAAAGTGTGCCAAGAAAACATCCCCCACACCATTACACCACCACCACCAGCCTGCACAGTGGTAACAAGGCATGATGGATCCATGTTCTCATTCTGTTTACGCCAAATTCTGACTCTACCATCTGAATGTCTCAACAGAAATCGAGACTCATCAGACCAGGCAACATTTTTCCAGTCTTCAACTGTCCAATTTTGGTGAGCTCGTGCAAATTGTAGCCTCTTTTTCCTATTTGTAGTGGAGATGAGTGGTACCCGGTGGGGTCTTCTGCTGTTGTAGCCCATCCGCCTCAAGGTTGTGCGTGTTGTGGCTTCACAAATGCTTTGCTGCATACCTCGGTTGTAACGAGTGGTTATTTCAGTCAAAGTTGCTCTTCTATCAGCTTGAATCAGTCGGCCCATTCTCCTCTGACCTCTAGCATCAACAAGGCATTTTCGCCCACAGGACTGCCGCATACTGGATGTTTTTCCCTTTTCACACCATTCTTTGTAAACTCTAGAAATGGTTGTGCGTGAAAATCCCAGTAACTGAGCAGATTGTGAAATACTCAGACCGGCCCGTCTGGCACCAACAACCATGCCACGCTCAAAATTGCTTAAATCACCTTTCTTTCCCATTCTGACATTCAGTTTGGAGTTCAGGAGATTGTCTTGACCAGGACCACACCCCTAAATGCACTGAAGCAACTGCCATGTGATTGGTTGATTAGATAATTGCATTAATGAGAAATTGAACAGGTGTTCCTAATAATCCTTTAGGTGAGTGTATATTATATGGCAAAGGCAAACAATATTTTTTTAACCTGTGCCTAACATCTTCTGAATGATAATACTTTGAATGTCAATCAGTGAGATATCTCGCAATATAAGAGCTCTTTTCTCTCATGCACATATAGACGGATTGAGGCCAGGCTGCTGAAAAGAGGCGAGCATGTGCATGATGCCCAGGCAACACAGGAAACGTTAATTATTGTGATTAGTGCTCGGCACACTCCTCTGTTGCTGATGGTTTAGGTTCTTTGTTTAGAGCCGGCTCTGACACGCCACTCATCTGCAAGGGAATATTAAATAGGCCTGGGTTTTAACCACCTCCACAGCTCCATACACACACTGCATTAAGACTGCGCTCAACCCTGCTTTCGTCACGCCCTCAAGTTGGAATGTGTGCGAGTGTTCCAGCAAGATGTACTGTTCTAGCAAGATGTACTGTTCATTTTTAGACATGAATTGCGCCTCCATGAGATATGAATGAGAAATTCAGAAAAACATATCATATAATGTGGCTGTTCTTACTGGAGTGTTTGTGAGGCCGTGACATCACATGATGAAAATGATGATCTGTTATTAATACAGTTTACAGCTGCTGATGGGATTTGTATTCCAAAGAACAGATGTGTGTGGGAGGTGTACAGCAACAGACGCATACTTCTTATCTCGCGCTGATGCCAGGAAAAACTGCAGCATGATGTTAAATCCCCTGATTCATCCCAGGGATAATACACCACAAGGAGTATGATAAAACTCACCACACAAAGAGAACTTCTTGATTTCTTGGGCTATTAGGTTAAATTATTTTATTGGATTTAAAGAGAATAGTTGAGAGAATAATGATGATAAAACTTGCTTACCCTTTCTGCGTATCATTGGTGACACAGTGATGATTGAAGGTGCCAAACATCTGAACCCCCAGGATTCCATACAGGAGCAGGAAGAACAGTAAAAATATGGACACACTCCAGATCTGCTCCCCCGACCGCCTGAAAGGAAGTGAATTTTAAGTGGTTGATATGGAAACAAGACGACATTTCTCACATTCTTGCGGGGCTCTTACTTGAGAATGTTGGTTATCCGGGTGCGCGGCAGCTCAAATCGGAAGTAGATTCGGAAGGCTCGGATCATAATGAGGGCCCTCGGTATGCGTAACATTCCCCAGGGTGACATTTGGTCCACAATCTCTGCTATTTCAAACACCTTGAGACCATTCAGATGAACAAGTGGATGAGAGGAGTTACCTATGAAGATCACTCCTTTTTAATTTGAAAGAAACGATTCAATTTGGAAATAACACAATTTCCATACCTGAAGCACAAGAGAGACCCAGAGGAAGACCACCATGAAGCCATCAAACATGCACCAGCGGTCTTTAACATAGGAGTTCTCTCCCTGGAAACAGAGGCAGGTGATAAGACACAGGCTGTAAATGAAAGTCCACAGGTGAGTGGCAGCTGGTCTACCGGTCTAATGAAAGATTGTGGCAGCTGTTAACAACAGAGCCAGCCAAATTCTGCAATGTGAGCACTTCAGAGTATTTATCCTGCCAGAGATTGCCTAACAAGTGTGCATCCTAAGTATCTAAAAAAGTAAACATGACAAAAAAATATAGGTAATGAGAACAATCAAACTATTTCTCTAGTGGTAGAGTAAATATTCAGGTGGAAGCATAACATGCCCATGAAAAAATAACTATATAAAAAAATAACTGTATATTTTCGTTCATGTAACTGGTTTCTTTTAAGAATTTATTTAAAATTTCTGGTTTAAGAAATAACAGTAAAAACAAAAAATAAATAAATAAATTTTAATTAATATTCAAAAATATTAAGCAGAACAACTGTTTTCAATATTGATAGTAATGTGAAATGTTTCTTGAGAAGTAAGTCATCACATTAGAATGATTTCTGAAGGATCCTGTGACACTGAAGACTGGAGTAATGATGCTGAAAATTCAGCTTTGTCATCACAGGAATAAATTAAATTTTAAAATATATTAAAATAGAAAAGAGGTATTTTAAATTGTAATAATATGTCACAGTATTACTGTTTTTACTGTATATTTGATCAAATAAATGCAGCAGGGGTGAGATTTATTTTTTGAAAGTACATAGAGCATATTCCATATAGTTTTAATAAATGAGGACAGAAAGGGTTTGTTTTAAATAGAGTGCAGCATGTCACACAGCATGTGACATCACATGGTTTGTCATGTCAACTACCAATTCACACATGCAGCTGGTGCACAGGAAATGACATCAGAGGTGTGACATGCTCAGGTTTGTTTGCTTGAGTGCAGACTGTCTTCACGCTCCAGTGGCTTTTCTTTGATAGAGAGACAGATACTCAGTGGATGAAGCACTTGTTCTCCCAAGTCATCTGCCCAGAAATCCTCTGTGATTTCAGAGCCTCTGATCAGCTCCAGTGCTCAGATCTCACACTGTTATTAGTAGGCCACAAACATGATTTATTAAATGGGTAGCTTAAAAATTGTGTGAAGGTCTGACTGACTTTATTATTGGCAAGTAAGAGAGACTGAATTTGAAATAGTTAATGCTGATGAATGAGTTACTTAAAGGGTTAGTTCACCCAAAAATGAAAATTCTGTCATTAATCACTTACCCTCATGTCGTTTCAAACCCGTAAGACTTACAGCCTTAATTTTATGAAGCGACGAGAATACTTTTTGTGCGCAAAAAACAAAAAAAAATAACAACTTTATTCAACAATTTCCTCTCGTCTGTGTCAGTCTCCTGCGCAGTTTACGTTGGCCAGGTCCTGCGTCAGCATCACACATATGCGTTGCGGTGCTCACGTGACCAGCATCAGCTATTGGTAAGCCGGCGCTCTGGTGTAGCACTGACGTAACTCGGAACCGCTGCACTGTATTTACTATGTCAACAGCATAGGAGACTGAAACAGACGTGAAGAAATTGTTAAATAAAGTTGTTATTTTTGTTTGTTTTTTGCACACAAAAAGTATTCTCGACGTGTCATAAAATTAAGGTTGAACCACTGGAGTCACATAGACTATTTTAACAATCTCTTTACTATCTTTCTAAGCCTTGAAAGTGTTATATTGCTGTATATGGAGGGGTCAGAGAGCTCTCGGATTTCATCAAAAATATCTTAATTTGTGTTCCGAATATGAACGAAGGTCAAGGTTTTGGAACAACATGAGGGTGAGTAAATAATGACAGAATTTTCATTTTTGGGTGAACTAACCCTTTAATAAAACAAAAAGAGAAGGCCTAACTCACAACAGATTACATTAAATCAATGCTTAGACTACTGCATTAGTAACTGTTCATAATGCTGTGTCCGAGTCCAGAATATACCTAATGACCAAAAATATGCGTGCTGACAGTGATAAAGAAAAACACAAGTCTGATTTTCACAGATCATAAGCACTCCAAAGATGGAAATACAAAATAAATATACTGGCCTAATTAACTGAGTTGAGGTCACTGTATAATAATGATGTGAGTTACTCTCCTTCAGTAAAATTAAAATGCATGTGTTAACTTAGCATATAATTGCCGCAAGGTTAATCACCCTGTCCTCGTACAATCTCAGGGATAAAAAACAAAACAAATTAATTACTTTATCTTCTACATAAGCCTTACTGCTTTCCATGCCAGAAGAAAGATAAAGAAAATCCTGCACGCATCTTGTGGCTGGTTCAGAAGGCAAATGATTCACTATTCAATATCTTTCTATGGGGTTTTTATTCCTGATTCACCAATTAAACTGCCCACAAGTTATTTAGCCCATTTTACTCACTTCCAAAGGACACAGTCTTTTTCCCCCCCTCATTCTATTTCCAGTATAAATCAAGACAATACTGATTGAGTGTGTTACCTTGATAATACCCCTGATATGCATTTTGGCAATCATCTCTGCAGTGTAGAGGAACATCAGCAGTGTGTCCAGGGTAAAGGTGACATACTGCAGGGGCGGGTAGTGCTCAAAGGTCTTAGGTGTATTCATACAGACCGAAATAACACTGATTATAGCACAGGCCCGCAGGAGAGAATGAACCCACTGAGGACAAAGAACACAATCTGTTTTAGAATGTGGCACATATTCAGGGTTTCAGTTTTGCACCTTGTCCTGACTGATCGGGTACTGTCAAAAATGGGTAGTGGGTTGTGTCTGTCCACTATAAACTAAGTAATGGGAATTGGTTTAAAGTCCACCTGAAAAGGAAAATTCATTATTAACCATCCAAAAGTGACTAAAAAAGCTCCTTAAAAGAATACAATATGATTTGCACACTATACTCCAAGTTTTCTTATGCCAAACAATTATTCACTGAAAATGTTAGTCTCTGCTGTACAGTATTTTCAAGCAATTTCAAGCTGTAATTTCAGTAATTTCAAGCTGCTACTCGCAAAAAGCTGTTGTATGGTTTCAGAAGATTTGGAATATACCACACAAGATGGGCTAAATTTATGGTCTTTATTTGTCCTTTTTGAAGCTTGAAAGTACCTGGTCACTGTATACTTTTGTTATACAGTATGAAAAAAAAAAAGAGCAGCATGAACATTACTCTGAATCTCCTTTTGTGTTCAGCTGCTTACAGTTATCTTAGCTGTACAAAAAAGTATGTTATGCTGCTTGATATTGCAAACCGGTATTTGTTTTCATATTATTTTAATGTATTCTTCATTTATCATAAACACTTCGTTTTGTGGTGCAAATACAGTCAAACCAAAAATTATTCAGACACCAGATATAATTTTTTACTAGTGGGTACAGGACACTATAGTTCATTTATGTAAGTGAGGATAGCAAAATAAAGTAAACTGTGACACATTATACCCAAAAATTCTTCATACAGTGGACTACCAGTAAAATTGATAAAAATTTGGGACCAAAATTATTCAGATACTTTGACCTGACCATGTTTTGCTTAGGTCGCATTAGCAATTAAAGAAAAAAACACTTTTTACACCACAGACTGAACAAAATTAAGCATTGCTTGGTAATTGGTTGACCTAAATTGTTATTATCTAATTGTGTACTTAAATTGAACAGCTGACAGCTGACTGGTTGATTGTAATCCATTACATACCTTTCTATCAAAGTTATCTGACATTATCAAGATGAGTTCTTGTCACATTTTATTACCATTTTCTAAACTATAGCGAATAAACTGTGATAATGTGAGAAAATGTTGAAGGTGTCTGAATAAATTTTGGTTTGACTGTAGGTTTACCATTTACTACACTTTTTTTCTTCTAGTTATATATCTATAGCAGCTAATGAATCGTAAGTCTCGCATATTCACATGAAATAGCTTACTTCTGCATTAAAAAAATAAAGTGGATACGGTTTTGACTGGTTTGAACAAAAAAAAAAAAAATTAATAAATGTGCCCTGTCGTATGACATTGCACTTAGTTGGGACAAAGTTTTAGCTTATCAGGTATCTCTTTTTGGGGGTATGTGGTTCAAAAATTATTGACCAGATTTCAGAGATTTGTTCACATACTGGTTTGTTGATCCAAAGAATGTCAGCACTGTCTGTCAGTGTTTCATCTGGCCCAAAGTCGGTCATGGGCTGGGCCTCGACCCGCGAGCTCTGCTTCCTCTTCAGCATGCTTGGGCTCGCTGTGCTATAGAGAGAGTGGATCTGAAAGACAAAAGCACATCGACCAAAAATGCTAACTTAAACGACAAATCAGGCAAAGCTCAAATTCCGTTTGCAGCCATGAGATTGATTCTTTATTGGATGCTAACTCGATTGTATATGTGCACTAAGCAATTATATTAGAAAATGAAATATTAGAAAAAGAAAAATTTTGTTTAGCAAAATTTAGCAAGTTTTTGCAATTTAGCAACAGGATTAATGCTTGTTACTATAATTATGTGGTATACAAAGCACCTGAGAGGAAGTGTCATATCAAAAGTCCTAAGCAAAGAAACGTCTAGTAACTACAGTGGCATGCAAACAGATTTGAGCTATGTGTTCATTGTGGCTGTACAGTAGGACATGAGGACACAGCTCAGTATGGTATCGAAGTGTTGCACAGTCACCGTTAAACACAATCAAGCACATGATGTACATAAAACACAGACTGTTGACTTTACACAGAAATACTGACTTACCTTCTGCAAAGATCACACTGGATCTTCAGCGTAACACAAACGACAGGCAACCGATAATGATAATATTGGCACTAGAGCCATTCTTACCGAGGACAATAATAAAACATGGATATCACACACTCACTGAAACAAAGCGCACATACCAACGGGAAAAGTAAAGCTGAAATTGCTCCAGCACTGCACATAACATGCGATCAGGCATACCCTGTAAATAACACACAACAGTTAGTCAACATGGCATATGGTGTACCAAACGGGTACAATAATATAGACAAATAATGTCCACCACATCAGACAAGGAATATATGCAACACTGAGTGGCGGAGTCATGGACGGATGGGATTGTGGGACCAGGTTACTCACGGTCAGGCTCCTCATTGGTGCATTCATCCCCGGCATAGAGAGGAATGGAATTTAGTACGAAAGACAGCAGATCGGTGTAGTTGAGACCTATCCTGCAAGAACATCATTAGCCTTTTATTCTTATTTATAAAGGAGTCCAGTCAATGAATGGTGCATCACATAACAGCTGAAAGCTTGACCTTTACATGTGATATCAACACAAAAGCAACAAATCAATTCCAACAAACTGTCATGACCAGTAAGGTCAGGCAGGGTTTGTGCGTCAAACATCGTATAACATGATGAAGAGCTTTTCTAGGTTTGGTAAACATTTCAAAGTCAGATGTAACACTAAATACACAGACAAAGTCATTCGAAGGTCAATTTGGAACAATGGCAAGAAGCATAAAAAGTGTGCATCTGATAAAAATGTGAAGTCTACAAAGAAAGTTGAATCTTTAAATGTCAATAACATAGTGGTCTGCTTAGAACAGCTTCTATGTAGTCACAGGCAATTTGCGAAGTAATTGCTACAGTTAGCATATGTTGATAGATAGAGGTTTGAAGACAAGTGAAAACTAAATTACAGGGTGTAAGTGCAGTAATGTAGGAGTAAGTTGCAGAAGACTACAATTACTTTCACTTTTTCAGAAAGAACTATTTGCCTAAAGGCAGGATGCAATCACTAAACACTTTAATGGTGCCTGGTGCTGTTTTTTTAGGCTCGCTTGTTACATAAATGTTTTGTGTTTCAGATTAGATTGTATAGGCTATGAGAAGGATAATTATTCCCCTAAAGGCTTTTTTGTTTCTAAAATTTGCTACAGAATATAGAGCAGCAGTGTTTCCCCTACCATTGTCCCCTACCCCTACCATACCAAACAACAAAAACAATACTAGGCCTATTTTATTTTATTTATTACTTTTTTGTGGTGGGGCAAGTAAAAATTTGAACCAGTAGAAAAAAATCCTTAGCATTGAGCCCTGATATATTCCAAAAAAAAAAAAGATGCGCAAGCTCCATGTAGTAACTTTAGCTGTAAAAATGACACTAGTAGTTTCGGGAGGTCTACCACCCCCCCCTTAAAAAAATCCTAGGGGAAACACTGAGCAGTATATACAGTTGCCCATATGACTAGATTTATTATCCAATTCCCACTTCATTGTATTATGTTTGATCCAAGTTATGTATAGGAACTACAGAAAAACAATGAACTCCAAATGAATTAATAATATTTAACACATTTAATTTTTTTCATGGAAAGAAAAATCATAAAATAAGCTCTGAAAACACTGATCATGAAATTAAACACTCCCAACAAACTCTGCAACAGCAATTACATCAAATAATACTGTGACAGTTCAGAGTATAATCAAATGTAGAGACCGTGACATTTTTTTAAATGTATTCTAGCAAAGCATCTGTTGTGTTGAGATATCTTATTGTTTACAGCTACTTTTGTAATAAAAAAAAATTCCCAGGGGGCAAACGTTGTTTATGACACTGGTTGCTACATATTTCCTAGTGGGGACTCCCTAAAATTAAATCAATAAAATATTTCTCTCTTTCTCTATTTGTCTCTCTTCATGTTTAGCCTCTCAGCCCTGTGTTTTTACAAACAACCTGGACATTTTCAAAATCCGTATCATCAGTATCATTAAAGGATTAGTTCACGTTAAAATGAAAATTACCCCATGATTTACTCACCCTCAAGCCATCCTAGGTGTATATGACATTCTTCTTTCTGATGAACACAATTGGAGTTATATTAATAAATATCCTGACGCTTCCAAGCTTTATAATGGCAGTGACGGGGTCCATTGAGTTTGAAGCTCAAAAAAGTGCATCATCCATAATAAACGTACTTCACGTGGCTCCTGGGGGTTAATAAAGGCCTTCTGAAGCGAAGCGATGCGTATGTATAAGAAAAATATCCATATTTAAAACTTTATAAAGTAAAATATCTAGCTTCCAGATCACCTTCCGTATTCAACTTACAAAAAAAGCGCAACTGGCACGACGTATGACGTAAGCGTTTTGAACTGCGAGAGGCGTTACACTTTCTGCATAAGTTGAATATGGAAGGCGGTCTGGCAGAAGCTAGATATTTTACTTTATAAAGTTTTAAATATGGATATTTTTCTTACAAAACCCCATCGATTCGCTTCAGAAGGCCTTTATTAACCTCCCGGAGCCGTGTGGAGTACGTTTATGATGGATGGATGCGCTTTTTTGAGCTTCAAACACAATGGACCTTGTCACTGCCATTATAAAGCTTGGAAGCATCAGGATATTTATTAATATAACTCTGATTGTGTTCATCAGAAAGAAGAAAGTCATATACACCTAGCATGGCTTGAGGGTGAGTAAATTATGGGGTAATTTTCATTTTAACGTGAACTAATCCTTTAATCTTAGGTTGATCCAAATAACACTGCATGATTATGCAATTAAACACCCAGCATCTGACCTATTTAACCCATTTTTTACAGGCCAGTGCCAAAAGCCACCTGTTTTCAAAGATTTATCACATGTAAAAGCAAAACATGCAAAGCAGCCTGACTCGAGATCATGTCAGTATAGACCTTATTCACGGCAGCACCATCTTTGATTTTTTACGAGAATGAAAGAGGCTGTGATGGATAGACAGACATACATCTCTTCAGTGGGTTGTACTGTTATTTAATGTGTTTTTGGATTGTCCTGCTGACGAAACACTGTAAAAATATATTTACAAGAAATTTCAACATGAGCTGTGGAAAAGTATAAGTGAACTAGGAGCTTTATACATCTTTTGAAAGTGGATGCCATTGAAAACAACGTAAGTCTATCCCTCACAGCCCTGCTTTCATACCTGTCATAGCCCTGCTCTTATGGCTAGATGGCACACCGGAACACAGTGACATCAGCCATTATGCAGGGAGATTCCTCCTGCTGCCACAGGGTTACCATGGCAACAGATGAGAGCAGGGCTGCTGCCGCTATAGCTCTAGCTAAATAACCTCTTAAGCAAAAACACACGAATTACACAACATATAAAAGCATGTCGATTTAGACACTGCTTGAATTATTGTCGAAATTTGTCATAAGCGTATCCAACAAGGTTTTTAATCTTTGACAGTGCTGTTCTTTTTAACAAAGGCCTTTTGGCTGCGCAGTCGGTGCATACACTTCCTGGTAGACATGCAAACAAGCCGAATAAAACAAAATACATCTCTTTTGCGACTCTCTAATCGAGCACACACGTCGAAACGACAGAAAAACGCTCTTAGACTTACTGGTTATTGAAGTATCGCCGTTAATGCAGTGTATAGTCCATGACTCGTTGTACTGAGCTCGAGCTTCAGTTACAGCAGCCGCGCGACAGATGCGCACCAGACGCGCGTGACCCGCTACAGCACAGCGCGCAGGATGAGATCCCGCAGGCCTTGACATCTATAATATCAGTATTGATATAAACAAGTTTGCCATTTTTTTATTAATGATTAATGCCGGTGAATTAAAAAAAAAAAAAATATATATATATATATATTTGAAATAGCATTTTAGATCTTGAATATACAGCAGTTTCGAATAGGCAATAACTAATATTGATTAAATGAAAATTATCCTAATATTATTATCGGGAATAATAAATAATAATAATTATGTAGATAACACCGGGGTTAATTGTCACAAGGGCTATCTAGGCCTACTAGTAGGTTTTGATAATAGCTAATAGCAAAACAACAATTAATATTATTTACAAATAATATTAATTCTCTTTCCTCATCATCTGAAATGGCAGAAGTCAAGGGTTGAACTGGTAGACTACTAGGCTATTTGACTGAAGGTTATTTTTCATAAATGTAAGGGGCATATTTTGACACTTATCTTGGCACGTTTTCACATGTATTAATTAATTATTAAATGCTAGACAATTCAAATTCATTTTTGATTTATTAATAAAAAAAAATACTGCAAAAACGAGTGTTTGATATTTCTGTATGATACTTTTAACAACTAGCTATTTAATGCATCTCAATAATTATTTTATTGTTTAAATATTATTTAAAAACCACGTTAGTTGCACATTCAACATAAATAAGGCTTTGAATGTAGTTACCCATACTGAAACTATGCCCGCACAGCACAACATTTTCTAACCTCATTTAAATATGTTAGCTACTAAATAAATCCACAAAATGATCCTCGTTTCCGCGTGAGTACGGAATACAGAAGCGTCTGAGTATTGAAATGGCGATGACTGACTGACTGACAACGTGGTAACCAAAGTTTTGCCTTCTCACAGCTGTAAACGTTTATCTCGATTTAACCGTGCCAAAGCTGTTTTTGGTCGATGTAACATCGGACTGTTGATGTATCGTCTGAACTGCCATACAGGCGGGGCGGAATGTTTGTTTTGTTTATGCTCATTAAACTGTTGCTGTCAAGCAAAGAGAACGTTGCTCGCTCTCTCGAGTGTAATGTATGGATTCCCCCAAGATCACAGAGCTAAGTCAACACGATGTACATTTGTGAACACGTGAAAATACGTAGCCTTTGTGATGATTTATTTATTTTCTGGAAGGATTCGGTTGTAGAATGTTGATCGCTACTATGAATTACCGAACTGTGTGTCTTCCAACCGAGATCGAGGGCCGAGGCGTGATTTTAGCTACAGGCTTAAGGCCATTTACAGGCTAAGAAAATTTGAAGATTGCAAACAGGAAGTGCATATGTAGGCCTATCTTTTCAATCTTTTAGTCAATTAAAACGAATCTGATTGCTTATCTTTGCTCTGAGGTTCTTTGTGCAATTGATAAATAAAAATGGATAAATAATATAGCATAATCGTCCGGTCAGTAGTAATCATAATAACCTGCTGTCCCCTGATTCTTCAAATGATTTTGGAAGACAATGTATGTTATACAGAGTGGGCCATATTGTCTTGGTACTGTATATTTGTATTTTGTTTCATATTTACAATTATTTAATGTAATTATTCATGTATGGAAAGTGGATTGCAGACATGGAACTACAGAAGATGGATCAAACAACAGGTTTGTAGTTAGATAGACATTATATATCTTAAATAGATAGAATAATTGAAATCATTAGCTATAGTGAAAGAAATCCCAGCTCAAAATAGTCTTGAAATATATTCTTTATTTAATAACCAATAACCATCTGTCTCCGTTTCATATATCCTGTTCTGCATATAATTGAGGTTATAGCAAATCAGCTTTTACAATACATACAAGCAGCTAAAGATAACATTTTAATGGTCAGATATAGGAGAAAAGGACAGCAGTGCATGGATATGGAAAGTAAAATTCTCAATCATCTGTATGAACAACTGTTTTGAATTATGGTGACCAAGCTTTCTTTTTTTTGGCAATTTATCTCTTACTCCTGCCTTCATACAGAGAGTCACAACTAATCAAAGGCATTCATATGGAGAGCGCTGTTGGCCTCTGAACCGTTCAAGCTGGATTTGGCCAGCCCGTTCTCCCTCTGTTTTGGAAAGTGGAAATTCCTGAAGGCACTTCACTTCAGGTTTCTGGTGGGGATCTAAACATGCATGCAGAGACTTTGGTGAACTCCGTCTTAGTTTCTTTGCTTCTAATTTTGCTCTCTGCCGTTCAAGGAAGTTTACAGCAGTCGCTAAGGTGAGTTTAGCAGTGTTGTTTTTCAATCAGTTTGACTTTTCCACTGCGCAACCATGTTTTGCTGACAGACTGGATTTTTACAGACAGGAAAGTTTCTGTTGTGTAGTCACAGCTACAGAGCTAGTCCAAGGCTTGTAGCTATATATCTTAAGCTATTTACCTTTCTTTCTTTTTTTTTTGATTCTCAGCTAAGGGAAGGTGCCAGCAATGATTTATTTGTTTTACTTGGTGCTCCTTCAAGACAGCTTTTACCTAATAGAGCATGAAGTATTTCCTTAAAATCAGCAACATATGCACCTTTTTGATCTCTTCCTATGGTTTTGGCAAAAGTTCACAATTGTGTGATGGTAATTTTGCAATTTACTTAAGTGGTTTAAACATAGCAGGTGCACATTCACCATAATACTATCACTTCTGTACCACAATGCATGTTTACTGTATGCTCTCGCTGCATTGCACATAATCAGAGACAGATTCTGGAATCAGAGAGTGAATATGCTGTTTGTGGCTGACAGACTTGTTCAATGTAAGTGCAACCATATTGTACCAAGCCCCTGAATAGTGTTTGCTTAAAATAAAAAAAATAAAAAGTATTTTTATTACCCTGTAATGTGAGAAAGGCCAACTGCAGAGACCAGAAGCAAGAGAGGTATGTAAGAACACTAACAAATGAAACATTTTTCAAAGGGGAACTTGGGTAGGAAAATAATGAACAGTGGAATACAGTCTGCCGTTTGTTTTCAGTAGGTTTTTTTAATGAAATTCTTAAGAACAGTTTCTGTTTTAGTGTATGCTGGCATACACTGCTATGGACTTTTATATTATATTATATTACATTAATGTCCTCAATTGTACAGAAACATGAATCACCTTTTTTTTTTTTATTGACATTATTTTTTTTATTGCTTCCAAATTCAGATCTTCTAGCAGAAACATTTACATTCACAGTGTCTATACATGAGTTTGTTCTCTGTGAGACTGAATCCTCTAGCAGAATCATATCTTATGACTCATGGCTCCACTAGCACTAGTCATTTCCACATGACCTTAGTTATTGTATTATTTATCTCCTAGGACTATTTGTTATCTTTAAATATTAGCTTGCAAGCTTACAAGAAGATACAGAGATGAAATCTGCCAAAATTTTATACATTGCACGGCCTATCCTCAGAAAGATTTTTCCTACAGAAAGCAAAAGGAAGTCTGGTTGTCATTACTGGTGAAAAGGAGGATTGCAAACCACCACCCATCCATCCATACATCTGGCATATGTTCACCTGCATGGGAAGAACAGAGGTTTGATGTAGAAGGCAAAGGTCACAGGGGTGACTGAACGCTCTTGTGTCTTGTAGGCAGGTGGGTGGAGAGTGTAAGATCTCCCCTGAATCATCACTGAGGCGCTGTCGGACCTCCGACGGGTTGATCTGTAGCGGAAGAGGCGAGTGCGATTGCGGGATTTGCATATGCCAGGTCACGGAACCTGGAACATTCTATGGACCGCGATGTGAATGCCATGACTGGGTCTGTCCGACATATGATGGGAAGACCTGTGGAGGTAAGAGCTGTCTCCCAACACACCATTCCCACTTAGTGCTTTAGTTACCAGTTACTTGTGAATGGGTTTCAATACCTGGTGTCTTGTAAAAAAAAAAAAAAAAGAAGAAGAAGAAAAAAAGGCTTTGTAGACGTGTGCAAGACACACATCCAGCTTGTGAAGGCCTTTGATGTTCCATCCAATATTGTGTCATTAGCTAGAAGGTCTCATTTGAATTTCACAGTGCCTCTATTCAGACAAACACAGGCAGTTTCAAAGGAGCCTGTTTAGGTGCCATGTTGTTCTGTAGCAACCTCTTTTTTTTTTTCCTTTTTTTTTTTTTTTTTTTTTAAGATTTTGCAGACACTACTTCAAAGGACAATTTTCACAGATACTTCATTTATGGTGTCAAATGTCATTTCAGTAGTTTCCACTGGATGGTGAGTGTGTGCAAAATTTGTTGTGAGCCCACAGAAATCCATTAGCAAAGACTTGAATAACCTGACATCCAAACCCTCGACTGACAGCTCCATGACCTGCTGATGGCTTTGAAACATCTTATACATCTTACATAATTATAAGGACACAATGGTGGTGCTAGTGTAAGATACTTACACTCCATTGAGTGACTGTCCACTTTTCAAACTGTCTTGGCGCTGGAAGCATTATTCTCATTCATTTACTCCATTGACTTCAATATTGTTTTTTCAATAAAGAGGTCAAAGCCGTGAACTAAAGCCATGAACTGAACCTGCACAGATAAAACTAATACCATAGGTAGAGAAACATCTAGGGTAACATCCAAACCATAAAATGACTGTAAAAATGATGATTTAAACAACTTTACAGTTAAAATACAGTTTAAATAATACAGGTTTTGACAGAAACAACAGTTTTATAAAATAAAAGTTTTATAAAACTTTAAACTATTTTTTAAGTAAATTGATGTCAAAATTATAAATAATTGTGTGTGTATATATATATATACATGTATATGTGTATATATTTTTGAAATATGATTGTATATTATACTAATTTGATTATCCTAATTGTTTAGATTTTTAGAATGCACATTAGCTTCTTTTCGATCCACTGGCTAAATGAAAATGCAGTTTCACTCTCTGACAGTAGGTGGCGACGTATGGAACAGCAAAAATATAGTTGATACTCTCTGGCAACCCCTGCATAAAATGCAACTGTTCTTATTAGAAATGCTTGTCAGAATTAATCAACAGTAGATCATAAGCAATTGTTTGGCATAAATGCCCGGTATTCATTGATTGTGAGCTTCTTTGAAAGCGCAAGCCTGTAGAACGAGCAACAGCACTGTGTTTTTCTTTGAAACATGCAGCTTTAACAATTGAATCATCGCCTTTTGAAGTTTAATATTCACATTAAGCCATTTCGCTATTCCTGTTTTTCTGTCCCCAAATTTAAGACCTCTTGAAAGGATCATTAAGATTTTATATAAACTTACAGAAATGGTGGCAGTGGCAGCCTGTTGCTTTTTGTAGGATTTTTGTTCAGGATTATGGGTAGTGTAGTTTTTCTGAGTAATGGATATTAAAAGTAGGGTAGGTAATTTTCGGAAAGGCTAGCAATAGCGAGCTAGCTTTGAAAGCATAAGATCCCCCCTTCAGAGCACTACAAAGCCACGCCTCCTCCAAAACACATTAAAGGTGCAGTGTGTGATTTTTAGCGGCATCTAGCAGTGAGATTGTGAATTGCATCCCCCCCCTCCCTTTCGGAGCACGTAGAAAAGCTACAGGGGCCGACACAGGACAAAAATGTCGTTGTCGGAGAGAGCTGAGAGTGACTAGCGCTCTGTAGAGAAGTTTGTCCGTTTAGAGCTACTGTAGAAACATGGCGGTGCAAAATGGCGATTTTACTGTAAGGGGATCCGCGGTGTATGGAGATAGAAATGGCTCATTCTAAGGTAATAAAAACATAATGGTACATTATGTAAGGTCTTTATACTCCACTGAAAACATAGTTATGTATATTATATTGCATTTCTGTCAATAGATCCTCATAAATACTACACTCTGAACCTTTAACGCATACAGCAGGGAGCAAACAAAACCCGGTGGCTTCAGGAAAACAGCGAATAGTGGGCGACATGCATTTAAGTGGGTAAATATAGGAGAAATATGGCAAAGTCACTTCAATGTGCCACACTTCCTGCTGCCAGCAGGTGGCGCTTTGACTATAACCGAATATTGGCATGTAGATGTCTTCAGGCCTGGACTATTATCAAACGTGTGAAGTTTGGGGCAGATCGGACACTGTATGCCTGAGTTACAACAACTTCCTGTTTTGTGGCGTAAATCACATACATTAGCACTTAGCCAAGTTTTGCTTGATTTAATGTGTTTCTAGCATGTTTGGGACTTGATGGCATATTTAAATGTGTTTCTGGGAGGGAATTACAGTGTAAAGCATGCCATTTCCTGTTGCCAGCAGGTGGCGCTATGACTAACTAATATTGGCATGTAGATGTCTTCAGGCCAGGACTCTTATCAAACATGTGAAGTTTGGGGCGTATCGGACATTGTATGCCTGACTTACAACAGCTTCCTGTGTCATGGTGAAACATCAGACTTTGACAGGCCGCCACGGACACGCCCTTCAGGGAAAACTCAAGATCTTCACAATTTAACATCACCAAGGCCTTAAGATTAGACTGACCAAACATGATGTTGTTCTGGTTAAATCTCAATGAGGATACTCATCACAGTGTAAAACAAGGTCTTTCCTGTTGCCCACAGGTGGCGCTATGCCTGTAACTGAATATTGGCATGTAGATGTCTTCAGGCCAGGACTCTTATCAAACGTGAAGTTTGGGGCAGATCGGAAATTGTATGTCCGAGTTACAACAACTTCCTGTTGTTGGCGAAACATCGAAATTTGTCAGGCCGCCACGGACACGCCCTTCTGGGAAAACTCAAGATCTTCACAATTTAACATCACAAAGGCCTTTAGATTAGACTGAGCAAATATGATGTTGATCTGATTAAATCTCTAGTTCGTTAAAGTACAGCGTCTGAAAATGGCAAAATTTGCAACAATTTTGCAAAGAAAATTCAAAATATCTGACTTCCTGTTGGTTTTCAGATTTCATACCAGGAGACTTTTTTGTAGGTATTGGGCTGTTACATGTGTGTACCGAATTTCATACCTGTACGTGAAACGTAGTGGGTGGGCACTTCGTTGAAATGTTGTAGGTGGCGCTATCGAGCCATTTTGCCACGCCTAATTCTGAAACCCATATCAGACGTAAATTTTCACCACTTTTGACGTGTGTGCAAAGTTTCATGAGTTTTCGAGCATGTTTAGGCCATCAAAAATGCGATTCATTTGGGAGAAGAATAATAATAGGCTGAGCAATTCCAATAGGGTCCTCACACCATCGGTGCTCGGACCCTAATGAATGTAAACAACTTAAAGAGCACTGACCTGTACCATCTGACTGCTCCAGATTCATTTCTCGTTGATCGTATTGCCATTGAAACGCATAAATTTGAGTCATGAACCGCTCCAAGTATAACGTCACAGGTTTCCATCTCTTCCAAATTACGGTAGTTATGGCATGAATGCAGCATAAACTTGTTGTTTTGGTTCAGGAGGAACTGTAAAAGGTGGCTGCTGTTTCAGCTGCGGTCCTCGTGACTGACGTCTGTCTAACTCTGCATAGCATGAAACGTGCTGATGACGTGTGATATCTGCATGAGCAGGGGCGCGGAGGTATGGAAATATATACGCTGACAGGCAGGTAGGACATCATACCATTGCATTCGGACCGAATTCAATGATTGGACAAACATTTTATGGTCCTACGCCTTCCACAGAGAAGATATATACATATAAATACATTTAAAAATCTAATTTTCCATGAAGAAAATGAATGGACTTTTTATTTACTTTCCTGCGGTTGCTCTCTAAAGCTGTAGTGTGTTGATTTCTCTACTGATTTTTATACTCTTGAAAACAGCTAATCACCTGACAGACTTTGAACAAAAACACTCATCTATTTCTGTTCCACATTCAGTTTTGATCTGTAGACATGAGATGTTGAGGACCACTAATGGAGATATGTGAAGCTGGAAAGAAAGAAAATTTATTTCTGGGGGCATGTTGCGACCCAGTGAAGAGCTCATTAGCTTTGGACCGTAGCTGATAATAGGGTTTCCCTCAAGGTTACGTATTCTGAAAATGGAGGCCATATATGGACCAACAGTTTTTTCTTACTAACATCAAGGCTATTTACTGCGCATATCTGTCAAAATACCCCACATCTCATCCTTTAACCATTAGCTGGTTTTCAGAGCTGGCTCATGGCAGTTTGGGATATTCTAGACCTGTAAAAGGATTCTGATGTTGTGCCATTGTTCATATCCCATCACTTCATTGTAAAAATCAGGTGGAATTTAAACCACAAATATAGTGAGAAAGGCTGTGCTTTCCTTTTTCCTTCTGTTTAGTCATTTTTGACCATTACACAAAGATAGAAAAATATCAAGCTGAGCAGGATTGTTTGCATATTGTTTTGAAACAGTGTCTTGTAATTTCAATCAGCATACAGGACATTTAAGGTCTTGTTTACGTGCTCCAGTTTTATAACCATAACCAGCTATTTAAAAAAAAAAATGTATTCCCTGACAGCAAGCAGAATTTATTATTGTCAGCCATCCTTTTATCTTTCTTTCCTTTTTTAATAATTCAATTTCTTATTACAAGATCTGCAAGATAGGTGGAGCATTTAATGAGAAAATTTCAGTGACTTAAGAAAAAAAGCCTGTCTTGGTCTCTGGAGGTTTGTATTTGTTTAGGGAGACTCCATAAATCATTTTGGCTTGAAACACCTGTTTTTGTTCACTGACAAGCAGATACACATGACAACACGGCTTGACCCAGTGATAAGAATCCAAACCAGGACTTGGCAAAAAAAAAATTGGGGTGCATATAGCTATAAAATGTTTTACCTGACAGCTGGTCACCATCTGTGTGTGATTTCATTTTTTTTTTTGTTTGCTCGCATGTCCAGTGTTTCAACAGGCTACATGTTTAACGTGAATATTTCCTTTTCATTTGTTGTCACTGAATATTACGAAAATCCATATGTACAAGCATTTGCATGAGATTTTAATTGTTTATACAGACTGGGAAAAATAGAGCACAATTACACCGTTTTCTTCCCTTTTTATGTGACCTGGTTCTGCTTTTTTCTTCTAGTTTATGGGGACAGAGCTCAACGTGGCAGTTCCTTTCCACTTTTTGCACTCATTTTTCCCTCTCTCAAAACGAGTTAATTGGGTTTTCAAGGAGCCACGTGAAAGATTTGGCACAGTGCTGGCTCAACTTTTTCCTCTGTATTTTTTTTCCATCTGTAGAAATAATAGTTTTCTCAGCTACTGTCAGGGTTATGATTCTGTTTTGTTTAGTTTCAGTGTTTTGGTTCAGTACTTCAGTGCTTTGTTCAGTTTCTGTTTGCCTATGTTCGCTGTCATTTGTCACTCTAGTTAATCTCCTAGGTAGTTAAAGGTCCACTGTGTAATATTTAGGAGAATCTATTGACATAAATGCAATATAATATACCTAACTATGTTTACAGTGGTGTATAAAGACCTTACATAATGAACCGTTATGTTTTTGTTTTTTTTACCCCTTACAGTCCCCTTACAGTGAAGTCGCCATTTTGTGCCACCATGTTTCTACAGTAGTCCTAAACGGACAAACTGCACTACAGAGCACTAGCTACTCTCTGCTGTCTTAGTTGACGACATCTTTGTCCTGTGTCGGCCACCGTAGCTTCTCTATGTGCTTTGAAAGGGACTGGGGGTAAAGACTAGAAGGGATACAGCTACCGCACATCAATATTACGCCATTTAATTACTGTATTTGCATTATTGTAAGGGTAGGTTTAGGGTTGGGGTAGGTGTAGACGGTAATAAAACACAATCTGATAAGTAGAAAATTTATTTATTGTTATTTTATCATGAGATTTTGCCTCACTTCCGGCCGTTGCTGTATCCCTTCTAGCCACAACCAGGGATGGGTGAGGAGACTAGATGCTGCTAAAATTTACACACTGAACCTTTAATTACTTCATCACACCTGTCTTGTTTCTGCGTTATTTATCTCTGTATGCATATAAGCCCTCGGTTCATTCTGTTCTTTGTTCCGCAGTGTCTTTAGTTGGTTGTATTTTCTCCTGAGCTTGCCTGAGTTGGAATATTATATTAAAAACTGCTTTCTTCTGAGTAATTCTTCGTCGTGCGATTTATTACTACAGCCAAACTGTGACAGGACGTGGATCCGATACAAGAGAAAATGGACTTACCGGCAATCCATCTGCTTTGCGTCGAGCAGCAAAGCCTCAAGGACCACACTCGTGGATTTCTACATCTGGCTAGCCAAATGCACTATCCTGGGCACGCCTCCCAGGGAGTGGTCCTCGTGATGACTTCGCCGCATTTGTAGAGTGGGTGCTGGTGAACAACCAGTCGGCGTTCACCATCGGCCATGCGGAGGATGACAACAGCCCCACTCTAGATGACAACAGCCCCACTCTAGACCCAGAGCCCAGTCAGCCTTCACCTCAGCAGACGAAACAGATGCCTATGGAATGGAGCACCGCCCACTCTCCTGTCACTGAGGGTGAGCTGCCGCTGGACTCTATTGACCTTACCCTGGATTTTGTAGAGCTTAATCCCATGAATCTCCCTTCATCGTTCCACCCAGCTCAAGGTGTTTCCTGTATCCTCGCTGGTTCCACCCAGGCTCAGAGTTTACTGTATCCCCACTGGTTCCGCCCAGCTCAGTGTTTCCTGCGTCCTCGCTGGTTCTGCCCAGCTTGAAATCTACAGAGATCCCTCCCAGCCTCCTTCTCCCACCTCCTCTACTAAAGCCAGCCAGTTCCCCCAGCCCTGCCACCACTGGTTCCTGTCAGTCCTGTCACTGCTGCAGATTCATCTCGGTTCTTCCAGTCCCCAGCTCCGCCTAGGTATGAGGATCCCCCATCTTCACCTCCAACCACCGAGCCCCGGACTCCACCTCGTTCCACCAACCCATCGGCTTTGCCTTAGCTCCATGCTTCCTCATCTCCACCATGGCCCATCATCCTACCAGTTTCGCCAGGCTCCCTCATCCCCCTGTCTTCGCCTTGGTCAGGCTTCACTCTGGTTCCTGGCTTCTGGTTACACCTCTGCCCTCCATCCCTTTGGGGGATCCCTTCCCTCGATCACACCGGCTCCACAACGGTATTCCGGATCCCCACCTATGCCTCGTCGCATGAGCCGTCAGCTCCACCTTGGCCCACCAGACCTGCGGTGTTACCCTGGATCTGGGTCTCCTCGGCTCCGTCTGGGACTCCACAGCCGGCTTTGTCGCAGGAGATCACATCCATGGTCCCTCCTCCCTGGTCTCCACCATGGCTCGTCCCTCCTGTGACTCTACCATGGAACATCTCCCTGCCTGGCTTCCTCTGCTCCTGGCTCCTCCCTCCTTCCACTCCCCCATGGACTGTTTTGCCTGCCCCTGACTGTTTTTCGTCCCTCTCCTGTTCCTCGTTCTCTGTGGCATGCTGTAACGGTTATATTCTGTTATGGTTTAGTTTCATTGTGTAATTGTGTTTTAGTTCTCCCTGTTCCTGTTTGCTTGTGTGACCTAGGCTGCATCCGAAAACTGGAAAATGCTGCCTTTGGAGGACACATTTCAAGGTATGAAGCCATCAAGGCACGTCCAAATCCAATGTTAGCTTCACTTACTGCCTCCTGAGAGACCTTCATCTCATCGATTTTTGAAGGCAGCATAGATGTATCTTTCGCTGTCTTTGATATCCCACAATCCTATGCGTTCCATTCGGTGACAGTTGAGCTTGAAAAAGAAAGATGCCGTCTGAAAGTTGCGGTTGCTGGTCAGTTTGTGTGTAAATGTACGTTTTTGACCAACGTTTTCCACTTCTGGTGTAATTTCTAGCGAGAAATTACTACTGTAGTAATTAATTAAAAATATTTTAGTTCTCACCAAAGCTTGCTTTATTTTGCTGTAGATCATTAAACTGTCACGCTGCCTCAGAAGTCTGTCCGAAATCAGTTTTGTGAGGTACCTTTGTGCGCTTACGCTGCCTTACAAGACATTGCCTGATAAGGCAGCGAGGCAACAAGTCAGATGCCTAGGTTTTCGGATGGAGCCCTAGGCCTCAATATGCGTTCTTCTCTGTACTTGTGTTCTCGTGGACTTGTGAATCGTCATTAGCCGCTGCCCAAGTACTGTTCCATTTCAAAGTTCACATCTAGCCAAGTAGAGTTCAAATCCCCGGATATGTGCTTGATCCGCCCCTTTTATCGAGGATGCATCGAGAGGTGACTTGAGCGGACTTGAGACAGACAGGTATCCCAGAATGCCTCTTTCACCAACCAGCAAGCGTCAATAGCGGATGAGAAACCCAGCTTTTAACAAAAAGAGACTGGGTTGTGTTTTATGTCATTTAATTTTATTACAGTGATAATCATATATATGCAAACTTATTGTCTGAACCACATATTAATATGTTTTTTATTTTTTAAATGTAAATGAAAAGTGACGCTATCAAGAACGCTGCTATTCCATTTGCAGAATTACCGGACTTGTGTCCTCCCGTCCTCGGGAGTTCGTTCTCCTGAGTTGAACTTGGCAAGTCTGAACTACCAAGGACGCAAGTCAGAAGTTCGCGTTCTTGGTATTGAGATATTGGGTATATATATATACACACACACATATCAGTTGAGATGCCTGTGATTTATGATACCCTTGAGTTTCTTTTTTGTGATGTGCTTGAGTGAGCGTGTCAGAAGAGTGATATTCCATGTTTTCAGGTTTGACTTCTGTTCTTCCATAGAACACTCTGATGGTGAAATGAGTGTTCTAGGGAAGGAATATCATATAACCTGGATGCTAATTCTGATCTGAAGCGTTTGATTTGGAAAGATACTTTAAAATTATAATTGCTGATGAAATATCAGGTTTAGGTTTCCATTTCTTTTTACAAATATAGTAACAATCCAGTGAGATTGTTATATGAACAAGGAGTTCGACTACAACAGGTGAACTAACATATGCATTCTAGCAAGCTTCTGTCAGCATATGGTGTGGGTTTTAGCTCAGGCAGCAGGTCTGATCCATACTTCAAATTACACGAAAAGGTCACATGCCTTCCAGGTCAATACACTTGGGGATACAGTGGAAGAGGAAATTGTGTCCACTGTGTCATTTCACTGCAAATATGAATGATGATGCCAAAATGACACTTTAATTTCCTCTATGGTCTTTCATCCAATTAGTAACACACAATCAAATGTCAGGTGAGAGGAAATAGGTAAAAGATGAACATGACATGGGCCGGACATGAACACACATCTCCCATGTGAGCACTACAGCTCGAAATGCTAGACCGCAGCTCTGACAAGTGCCATAAATCATAGATTGTCTATAAACTTATTACACTCAGTGACCCTCATTCTTTTGATGATTTGGCCTGTCTTCATCGCTGCAGGTCTGCTGTAGGTATGCAGCATTATTAGCCAGGACAGATGTCTCCCTCACACCCAGCCTAGCCTAGCACATAATCATTTCACGCTCTACAACGCAAAGCAGGAGAACAAATAGGGGAAATAATTACCTCACTGTCTTGTTTTATACAAAGCTGCTGTTTAACAGGCTAAGTGGAAAAAAATGTCTTCAAGATCAAGCTAACACATAGAGGCCCTGGTTTACTAAAGGGTTGTGTGGATAAAAAAAACGTGCAAACTTCATAGCACGCTGATTAACAGAGAGCCTGCTGGGGATTGCGTCTTTTGTAATGCATAAAACATCTTGTCAGTTTTTGTAGATCCTTAATGAATTTTTGGTAACACTTTACAATAAGGTTTCATTATGTTAACATTTGTTAACATGAACTAACAATGATATTACAATATTACAATAATGATATTACTAACAATGAACACTCTAATGTTAATCTCAGCCTTTACTAAATCAAAAGTTGCATCTGTTAGTTAATATGAAATGACATGAACATTTGTATTAACTAAAACTAATACTGTAAATGCTGCAAAAATATATTGTTCATTGTTATTTCATGTTAGTAAATGCATTAACTAATTTTAACAAATGAGACCTTATTGAAAAAGTGTTACAGAATTTTCTTGTGGCATTTCCATGTCTTTGCACTGTTTATCCCATTCCAGTGTTAAACTTGTTAGATTAATTTCACGGTGTGTCCAAATGGTGCTGATTTTATTATGTTTAAAAGAGCTGCATTTAGGTTCAAAAGTTTCTTGTGAGCCACCCGTTTGTTACAGTTCCCTTTCAGTCAGTCACGTTCGACGTACGTCTCCGTGGGCCCCCCACTCCTCTATCGCATCGCAAGCATGCTGAGACTGTGTTCGTGGGTGGTTCATGTTCTCTCATGAGAACATGACCACGTCGGCGCGTTGTTCGTCTTGCCTTTTTCATAAGGGCTTGAGCGTTCAGCGCGTCGTGTGCCGTCGAGTCTGACGGCCACGCTCACTGTCTCACATGCCTGCTGGTAACTTACAGATGGGATTGCTGGTCCTTATAAAAAAGGGACCTAGCGTTTCATTTGGGGCTCTGACAGAGGACAGATGTCAATTGCTGCATCGGAGAGAATGCGCTGGAAATGAAGATGATGCTGAGATTCCCACTATAATAGTGTGTGCTCATGCTGAATCAGATTCAGAGTTGACAGCCATGCTTTCCCGGGTGGCTGAGGCGTAGTGCAACGTGTAAATCGCCTTGCCTGCCCCGTGCCTTTTTTCCCGGATGTGCATTGGAAAACTTAGCAGTATGGAACTATTGGTGCCAAAATATGGAACACCAAGTGGGCCATAATCTGTATAAGTTTTCCCCTCTCTCACTACCCTCGATGGTGGGGTGGCAGTGCCACTGGCAGGCCACCTCTGTCCTGCACTCTTAATGCACGAGGGTAGTTCCGACCCAGGGGTTATGCAGGAACTGCGTACGGCGACGGACCTCGCTCTCCGGGCAACGAAAGTCACTGCACGCTCCCTGGGTCGGGCGATGTCTACACTAGTGGTCCAGGAACGCCACCTGTGGCTAAACCTGGCAGATATGCGTGAGCCCGACAAAGTTTGGTTCCTTAACACCCCTATCTGTCAGGCTGGCCTCTTCGGCGACGCCATCGAGAACTTCGCCCAGCAGTTCTCGGTGGCCCAGAAGCAGACGGAGGCGGTTTAAAAAACATCCTGCCCCGACGACCAGCTGCTGCCTCCACCCAGTTGTCGGCCGCAGCGCCTCCGCCTGCTCGACGCCGAGGGCTTCCCCCTGCGTCTGCCTCCGCCCCTGCGAAGCCATAAGGGAGGCGCCCAACCCGTCCAGGGTCCCGCGAAGTCCGCTGGCAAGCGCAAGGGCAAGCGGCCCTGAGACGGGCAGCCCAGGGAGAAGAGGAGCTGCTTTCAGGGAGATGGTACCCACATTCTCAAGAGCAGGTTCCTCCCTCCCTGAGCCCCAAGAGGGCGAGGTCGGCAGTGTGCGACGCTTCAATGCCTTGCCACTCCCTTCCTCCTCTCCCTTCGCCAGGGGGCAGCAGTGTGCGGCTCGAGGACGCCACCAGGCCTTCTCACCCACACTCTGCCCCACCCTGGAACACTCGGACAACACTCCGGGCCGCTTCCGGGCCTCCCGAGTCGTGTCCGTGTGTTCCACCTCGCTGCCCCACCCCGGGTACGTCTGTGGTCCCGTTGGTCCCGCTTGTTCGGTCTCTGGGGGCCTGGCTAGTGCTCCCCAGGCCGTCTCGCTGGCTCATCCGTACCATCAGACTCGGCTATGTGATTCAGTTCCTCCCAAGTACAGGGGAATCCACTTCACCTCAGTGTGAAGCAGCGATGCTCATATCTTGCGGGCAGAGATCGTTGTCCTACTGGCGAAGGACGCGATCGAGCCGGTTCCTCCAGCCGATATGAGGTTGGGGTTCTACAGCCCCTATATCGTACCCAAGAAAGGCGGTGGGTTACGGCCAATCTTGGACCCTTCACAGATTGGTTTGCTGCGATCGACCTGAAGGACGAAAGTCCTCCCGTTCGGGCTGTCCCTGTCGCCTCACTTCTTCACGAAAGTTGTGGAGGCAGCCATTGTTCCACTCAGAGAACGCGGCGTTCGCATCCTCAACTATCTCGACGACTGGCTCAGTCTCGGGATCAGTTGTGCGAACACAGGGACATGGTGCTCAGTCACCCCAGCCTGTTGGGACTTCAGGTCAACCGAGAGAAGAGCAAACTCTGCCCCACGCAGGGGATCTCTTGTTTTGGTATGGAGCTGGATTCGGTCAACCGGACTGCGCGCCTCACAGAGGAGCGAGTCTGGTCAGTGTTGAACTGCTTGAATACGTTCAATGGCAGGACGGCGGTCCCACTGAAACTTTTTCAGAGGCTCCTGGGGCATATGGCATCTGCAGCCACGGTAACGCCGCTCGGATTGCTTCATATGAGACCGCTTCAGCACTGGCTTCACGGCCGAGTCCCGAGATGGGCAAGTACCGGGTCCCAGTTACTCCAGACTGTCGCCAAACCTTCAGCCCGTGGTCGGACCCTTTGTTTCTACCGGCAGGAGTGCCCTTAGAACAAGTGTCCAGGGATGCTGTGGTCTTCACGGATGCCTCATCCACCGGCTGGGGGGCCACGTACAACGGGCATGCAATTTCGGGTCTGTAGATGGGGCCTTAACTGCATTGGCACATCAACTGCCTCGAGTTGCTAGCAGTACGTCTTGTGCTGGGCCACCTCAAAAAGCCACTACATGGCAAGCACGTTCTGGTCTGTAGGGACAGAACTGCGACCGTTGCGTACATCAACTGACAGGGTGGTCTACGCTCCCGCCGCATGCTGCAACTCACCCGGCATCTCCTCCTTTGGAGTCAGAAGTATCTGAGGTCGCTTCGGGCCATTCACATCCCTGGTGCGTTCAATTGGACAGCCAACGAGCTCTCACGACAGTTGACACCTCCGGGAGAGTGGCGACTCCATCCCCATGTGGTCCAGCTGATATGGGACCTCTTCGGAGCCGCACAGTTAGACCTGTTTGCCTCTCCGGACTTGACCCATTGCCGGTTGTACTAATTCCTGACCGGGGGAACCCTCGCCACGGATGCACTGACGCACAGCTGGCCCCGGGACCTGCGCAAGTATGCGTTTCCCCCAGTGAGCCTTCTTTCACAGACACTGTACAAAGTCAGGGAGGACGAGGAGCAGGTCTTGTTAGTTGCGCCCTATTGGCCCAACCGGACCTGGTTCCCCGAACTCATACTCCTCGCGACAGCCCCTCCCTGGCCCATTCCTCTGAGGAAGGACCTACTTTCTCAGGGATGGGGCACTCTATGGCACCCGCGTCCAGACCTCTGGAAACTCCATGTCTGGTCCCTGGACGGGACGCGGAGGTTCTAGGTGGCCTGCCACAGGCTGTGGTAGACACCATCACTTCTGCTAGAGCTCCCTCTACGAGGCGCCTCTATGCGTCGAAGTGGAACCTGTTCGTTGAATGGTGCTCTTTCCGCCGGGAAGACCCCCGAAAGTGTTCGGTTAGAGTCGTGCTTTCTTTCCTGCAAGACGGGCTGGAGCGAAGGCTGTCTCTTTCCACCCTCAAAGTGTACGTCGCAGCAATTGCGGCGTATCACGACGCAGTCAAAGGTAAGTCCGTAGGGAAGCACGACCTAATCGTCAGGTTCCTCAGAGGCGCGAGGAGGCTAAATCCTCCTCATCCTAACTCGTTACCCTCTTGGGACCTAGCTCTGGTGCTCAGGGCACTTCAGAGTCCTCCTTTTGAGCCTTTGCAGTCCATAGAGTTAAAAATCCTGTCCATGAAGACAGTGCTCTTGACTGCATTGGCCTCTATCAAGAGGGTAGGGGACCTGCACGCATTTTCGGTCAGCGAATCGTCCCTAGAATTCGGGCCGACCAACTCTCACGTCATCCTGAGACCCCGGCCTGGATATGTGCCCAAGGTTCCCACCACTCCCTTCAGGGACCAGGTAGTGAACGTGCAAGCGCTGCCTTCGGAGGAGGCAGACCCAGCCCTGGCTTTGCTCTGTCCCGTCCGCGCTCTTCGCGCCTACGTGGACCGCACTCAAAGCTTTAGGACCTCAGAGTAGCTCTTCGTCTGTTACGGAGGCCAGCAGAAGGGAAAGGCTGTCTCCAAACAGAGGTTAGCCCACTGGATAGTGGATGCTATTGTCTTGGCGTACCAATCCCAAGACGTGCCTTGCCCGTTCGGGTTGCGAGCACACTCAACTAGAAGTGTAGCTTCCTCCTGGGCGCTGGCTCAAGGCGCCTCGCTGACAGATATCTGTAGAGCTGCGGGCTGGGCGACACCTAACACGTTCGCTAGATTCTATAGGCTCCGTGTAGAGCCGGTATCTTCCCATGTACTCGCCCCCAGTGGCCATTAGCGCGAAGGACCCGTTCTAGTGTCGGCTTGCGATGCCACTCCCGCCTGCTGGGAGTGGCGTTTATTGTCTCCAGTTGTGTTCCCCAGAAATGGCTAACCCTGTGAGTTCCTCCGCTACCCTCGGCAGTCAGACGTTGCGGGCGTCTGATGCCAGGCCTACACCCGTATGCATGTGGAACGTGTGTGTAGGCTGGGTATCCATATGTAGCGGTCCCTACGGCGACCCCATATGTGTATTCCTCCACGGTACAAGCTACCCTACTCGGCTAGCCCCGTGTCTTTCTGTCGTCTCTGACGGTGTTCTTTCCCCCCTAGTACTAGGTTGGAACCACCTCAGAGACTGCCATATGTTGTACTCCCCTGTTGGTTAGTCCTTATGTGTAACTACCACCTCTCCTTCCTTAGAAGGATGTGGCTCCGCAGCGTTCCATCTCCCGAGACGGGCACGCTTTCCCAGCGTTATCCAATAGTCACTGAGTGGGTCTTGCAGAACAGCAGTGACTGACCTTCTCTGCTTAGAGCCCTGACTTACTGCTCCAACAGAGGGGGTGGTCCAGGGAGCTCGAGCAGAGCGCTGGAAGGGCCAGCATCCGTGGCGTGTTGGTAGGATCCCCAATTCGTCAAAGGGAATGTCTCGGTTACATATGTAACCCTCGTCCCTTCTTCAGGGACGTTTCCTTATTTCCTTTTTTTTTTTTTTTTTTTAAGAATGTATAGAATATAATGCTTTCCTTTCTGTTCTGATTTAGTGCATTTCATTTTTGTGTACACTGTTAATCTAAACAAGCTATTATACTCACAGTCCAATCAATTGCTGTCTCTAAAGGCACTATCTGGCAGGCACTGATTTCAATTTGCAAAGGTTAGTTAAGATCATATCTAAGCTGAATTTTTGCAATGATCAAGATTGAAAAACTTCAGTATTTTTTAAAAAGAGCAAAAAGACCGCAGCTTCAAGGAAAAAAACCAATGTTAAATGTAATTATATTTACTGAATAAAAATGTGTATCCCAAAAATGATCTTGATGCTCAAAGACAACATTGTCTGCAATTCTGTGAAAATGTGTTTCTTGTTTAACAAGACAATTTATTATAATATTCATTTATAAAAAATAAAGTGTTAGCAGTTATTAAGCAAACAGTCTAATAATACTCTAATGACTGGTAGTTGACATGTTACATAGTTTGTAGATTGTCTAAATTGGACTATTTAAATAAAGTGATACCTTCATTTGCATCCGAATTCATGCATTCATGCATTCTCTTAGTCACACCATATTCCTTTTGTCAGTATTTAACATGGGCTGCACTGTCTGAAATGGGAACAATCATTAGCATCTGATGACTCATTAATCTGCTCACCATCTACAATTTATCTGATGAGGACACACCATCTATTAATACTGTTCACAGCTGTTTAGAGTGAGTCATACATGGTGGCTACACGGCCGCCTTGGCCCATCAGCAGGGAGGGGGTAAATTATGCCCCTGGTGGCACAGAAGCAGGGACACAGTGGACAGCAAGGACCAAGCTCTTCCTCCCACATATGGGCGTGTGGTAATTAATGTCAAAGTATTTTTGTCTGCATATTGGATCGAACCCTGGCATCAAACGTCTTTCAAAACAAACTAGGAATGTTAAAGTGTAACTTCACCGATTTTCAATCCGCTTTGTAAATGAACAATGTATATTGATTCCCGTGTTACCTGGACCGAGAAATTCACGTTTATTTGACAGCTTCAGGGCTTTCATGAACAGATTATACTTCTGCATTGTTGTATCCCTGCCCACAGACAGTCTAATTGACAGAGATATTAAAGGTAGGATAGGAAACTTCGGAAAGGCTAGCAATAGCAAGCTAGCTTTAAAAACATAAGATCCCTCCCTCCCTTCAGAACGCTCTGCAAAGCCACACCTCCTCCAAAACACATGAGCGTGCACAGCCAGAGCAGAGTCTGCAAAGCGTCACGAGAGACTGCATTAAATTACATCATGTGTCAAAGCACATAACATTACAATAATAATGAATGTAAAAAAAACTTAAAGTGCGCTGACTTGTACCACCTGACTGCTGCAGATTTATTTCGTTGTTGATAGTGTTGCCATAGAAACTCATAAATCCGAGTCTGAGGATGTGAACCGCTCACGGGTTGCCATCTCGTAATTAGGGTAGTTATGGCAGCATAAGCTCGTTGTTTTGGTTCAGGAGGAACTGTAAAAGGTGGCTGCTGTTGTTTGCGGCGCTTGGTGACTGTCTGTCTACAACTCTGCATAGCCTCATGAAACACACTGATGACTTGTGATGCCTGCGCAGAGGTATGGAAATACATATGTTGACAGGCAGGTAGGGCATCCTATTAATGCATTCGAATGCAATGATTGGACGAACATTTTTTGGTGCTGAGACTGCTAGCAGTCTGCGGAGCGCTTTCAGAAATCGTCTGAAGTTAAGTGAACTAAGATAAGTGAACGGTCTTTCTTATGCTATATCACTATGCATTTTGTGTGATCTGCTTTTTCAATCCCTTATGAAGTAACCATACACAAGGTTTAAAATCATGTGTCATGTTAGCAGTCCTGTTTAATGCTTAGATTGAATTACTAAGCATATTAGCAGCTAGTAAACATGCAATATTGCATTTATGCAGCAGCAGCAGCAAGCAGACAATGTAGTTGCCGTGAGAATACAGAGACAAAGCATTGCTGGCATGTGAACTCTTTAAAGTGAAATAGGC
The DNA here is from genome assembly GCA_039654105.1 of Coreius guichenoti. Classification (NCBI taxonomy): domain Eukaryota; kingdom Metazoa; phylum Chordata; class Actinopteri; order Cypriniformes; family Gobionidae; genus Coreius; species Coreius guichenoti. Next base: position 17,283,556 of record CM077172.1, on the reverse strand, counting down.
TTTCGCTTTCATAAAGCATTTCAAAACGGAGCTATAGAGTACTTTTGTACAGCAGCAGCATATTTAACAAATTCAGACTGCAATGTTAGCAAATATTTTCAACAGCAACGACACCTTCATTATTTCCAAGGGTGATGTTTTCATTTTTACGTGCGTGCATTCGGGCTAATTACAGCTACATGAGTCATGCTCTGTTATTTATCTGTTGTTCCAAATGACTTCCACATACAAATATGAGAATAGAGGGTTTGACATGGCGATATCAAATGATACTAAATCATCATATTATTTGCTCAGGTGGTTGTGGTTTTTGTCCTCATCTCTATTAGCCAGTTTTTACGTAATGTGTTTATGCCGCAGCAAGCAGTATATTGTACGTAATTGCTGTGAGGATATGCCGTCTAAGCTATGGATATGAGAGAAGGCTGAAGTGAAATAAATAAGCATTCGCGCTTTCAACATGTTTGCTATATTTAGCTGTATAACTCTAATGACGCGTTCATTTATTTCCAATGGCAATGTTTTCATTAGCTATGCTAATGTGTGCAGCTGATTTCAGCTGCATGCAGTGACAGAGTCACGCTCCTGTCATTCATTATCCCTCTCAACAGGTTTTCGCTTATCAAATAGAGTTAAGGGTTGTGTCGATGATATTATCAAATGACTTACTGTAAATTATGATACTTGTTCAGGTTGTTGCTGGGGTTTCTTATCTCTATCAGCTTGCAACATGATATCTATTGTTAATGAGAACACACAGTGCACATTTCTAGAGCTAAGCCATTCGGCGCGGTAGCCCAGGCACACATAGTCATAGGCCACTAGAGTTAAGCCATTCAGCAAAGCAGGCCCAGGCACACACAGATATTAAAACATGCTGTCTCATGGCACTTCGGGAACAACAGCAGTACATACTAATTAGCCACCTCGTAAAATATGTACGAATTGCCATGAGATGTATGCATGTCTGCCGATGTAGCAACTTGTTTTCTTCACTCAGCAGCATGCACATATTGGCTTGTATTGTCTATTTTTGTGTCTCCTGCTTTGTTGGAGGGTTATTCCATGTATGTTATATGTGCAGCAGCAGCATGTCTTACATGCTCACAGCAGCATGTCTGTGAATGTATTGGCAGTAGCAAGTCTCTGTACTTGCTGTGCAGCAGCAATAATCAACAGCAGCAGCAGCGTAGCAGATCTATCCCACCAAGACCAAATACATTAACATTGCCACATCCATTACCGTGCAAATCTCTTAGAGAACTTCTGTTATTGATGCTATAATGATGTGAAGAGTTTCAACCAGTAAAAGAAAAAGTGTATGAAAAACATTGCCTACCCTACCTTTAACAGAAGTTATTGTACGGGTAGGTTTATCACTGAAAATTGTATCGTACTGTGTCTACTCTTTAAACAGTGTTATGGTAAAAACACTGTGGCAACAGCTTTCATACCTGCGGTTTTTCCTTCGGGGGGTTGGGCAGAACTGAGAAAACGGCGGCTTCTTTCAGTTTTTTTCCCCTCTGTAGTCAACATTTCAAACTGAATGACTACGAAAACAGTTTTTTCTGATTCTATATTTACAGTTTTTCACAGCCTTTAGCCACTGCCTGCAATGCGCTGGATCCTTCACTGGAAACCGAAAGTTACTCTGTGAATTCTTGCACTTGGGAACAATGCAAGTCGACACCATTAAAATACCATAACTAAAATTTGCTAATAGGTATTTCCTACTAAAGCAAGGTGGTATTTGACTCTGGTAAGCATATTCAGCAGACTGGGAGTGGCCTTGGATGGCAACATGCCCATTGCATTATGGGTGTTTTAGCAAAAGGGAAGACAACAGCCTTTATTTCTCTGTTTTCTCTAGTTGGGTAGCACTGATTTAGCACTGATCACACATGGCAGCCATGTTTTATTGAAAGCCCATTTTGCCAGCAGTAAAATACCCCTTTAAGAACATATTAAGTGGAATTGAAAGAAGAAATTTGTACTTTTGCTTTGTTCCTGTTTTTAGAGTCATCTGTACTGCTGGTTTACAACAAGCTGGTTTAGGTGATTGATCAGATGACCTGTCTGGGTAGAACTTATAGAGAGCCTTAGCTAAGTTAGTCGGCTTGAGGTGGTTAACAATGTTCATATTTTATTTTATTTTATTTTATTTCATTTTATTTTTTATTCAGTAGCTAGGTAAAAATATGGTGGAAAAACATCAAAAGTAACCTCATAAAAGAGAACAAGCTCCATATAATTTCCCTTTTATTTATTTATTTTCAAAATATTTTTCTACACATTTTTGTCCCTTACTTAATGTCATTCATTGGTGTACTCGATATTCAAAACAAGTAATTTGAAAATACATTAAAGGTCAAAGTTGGTTCCTCTGAAAAAGTCCAGAGGAAGAAGACGCTGTTCAAGTGCGAACATGTTATTCTGTAAGAATATGTAATGTCTGATCTGTAATGTCTGAAACTGTGCCAGTCACACTGAACAAGATGTTGCTAACAACCTGCCTGATTCAGTAATGAGGAATGCCTTTTTAAAAGATCACATCGTACCCAAAGGCTATATATAAAAAAAAATTTAATAAACATTGCTTGGCTCATAGCTTAACATTTCCAATACCAATTTGCTTTTAAACTATAGGGCACAAGATAGATGTATCCTCCATTTGGTATTAGCATAAATCTTGCCTTTCCCTCCAGATTGGCTATAAAACACTGAATGTTTGTGACAAGCAGCCAAGACTCTCTGATAATGAGTACAGGAGCAGAACAAGGCTATTGTTAAGGACTGATGGATAGCCCTTGAAGACGACATCAAATTTACATGATGGATTAGTGCAGGGAGTGATTGAGGATGACACTTCAGAATGTGGCTAAAGGAGCTGAATTTACAATAACAGGATGTATTTGTAGCATATTTTATCTGCCTTTTTCTGTGCACAAATGCATTTTCATCCATGGAGTCAAGAATAATGATAGGCAATCATAATGGTCTGATATAGAATTTTTTTTTCTTGTCTCACTATGGGACGTTTGCATGCAGATTGAAGAGGAAGATTGAAAGAAGAGGAGGTGCCAGACGAGAAAGAGAGAGAGAGTGGTGGAAAATGAATGAAAAAATATTTCAGTATTTGTAATAAGTAGAATTTTCTTTAAGAGTGAACTTTATCATTATTCAGTAGGCTACACACAAAGTGCACAATCAGCTATAGAAATAAGTGGTTGGAGTTTTTAGACTGCAAGACAGAATTTGATTACATGGTATGAAATCCATTTCTGTCTGTCCAACAAGAATTCCATTGTGTGAGAAGCATTAAAGTTAAGTATACTGACCCTGATATTGTGGTTGCACAGACCTGCAGAACTTCATGATTAACCTAAGCCAGGTCTATTCAATTCCGTTCCTGGAGGGCCATAACCCAGATAGTTTAATTCCAAGCCCAGAACCAGCTAATCAAGGGCAAAAGCGCATACTTCCCTACTATATAGTTGGCGAAAAACAGTATGTGACAAAAGAAGTATGTCTGAATTCACTGTACTCATAAAAGGCAGAAAGTACCCGATGACCTACTACTTCCAGCGATATTCTATAGTGTGCATACAATGGACACCCTTACAAAAAATAAGTTTATTCAAGTGTGCTATTAGTATACTTATTTAAAACTAAAAAATAATAAAGTATATTTTCAATCTACTTTTTATGTACTTCTCGGAAATATACTTCCGTGTCAGTCTCCGACGCTGTTCACGTGAGCACCACAATGTGTGTGCTGACGCAGGAGCCGGCCAATACTAAGCCAGCGTTCTGACGTAGAACCCGGAAGCGCTGCACTGTGTTTACTACGTGAACAGCGTCAGAGACTGACACAGAAGAGAAGAAATTGTTGAATAAAGTCGTTATTTTTGTTTGTTTTTGCACACAAAAAGTATTCTTGTTGCTTAATAAAATTAAGGTTGAACCACTGGAGTCACATGGACTATTTTAACAATGTCTTTACCTTTCTGGGCCTTGAAAGTGGTAATTGCGTTGCAGTCTATAGGGAGGTCAGAAAGCTCTTGGATTTTATCCAAAAATATCTTAATTTGTGCTCTGAAGATGAACTCCAAAGGTTTTACGGGTTTGGAACGACATGAGGGTGAGTAAATAATTAATGAAAGAAATTAAAATTTTTGGGTGAACTAACCCTTTAATAAAATGTACTTGAAGTATATTTTTCGTAAGGACACTTTACTATTCCATGAGGCCACGGGAGAGGATTTTTGAATGGCAGTGAAACAAAGCAACTGATGCTGGTAGGTCACATGATAATGACAACATGGCGAATGTAGCGAAAATTTTCTCCTCCCTTTTAAAAGTTCATAAGCTTATGAATTTTGCTTTAACAATGAGCAAGTATATGCATAATTTAGCAAATAGTGTAACAAAGTATATAGTAGAGGTCTTCACAGGCATTAAAGGGATAGTTCACCTAAAAAATAAAAATTATGATTTACTCACCCTCAAGTCATCCTAGGTGTATATGACATTCTTCTTTCAGACGAATACAATCGGAGTTATATTAAAATATGTCCTGGCTCTTCCAAGCATTATAATGGCAGCCCAAAATTTGAAGACCAAAAAAGTGCATCCATCCATTATAAAAGTAATCCACACGGCTCCGGGGGGTTAATAAAGGCCTTCTGAAGCGAAACGATGGGGCTTTGTAAGAAAAATATCCATATTTAACACGTTATAAAGTAAAATATCTAGCTTCCGGCGGACCGCCTCCCATATTCAACTTATTAAAAAAAAAAGCGTAACGATGACGTCGGACGTAGCGTAAAAAAACTTAACTGGCGCGACGATGACGTCGGACGTAGTGTAAGTTTTGGGCTGCCATTCACTGCCGTTATAAAGCTTGGAATTTGGATAAAGCTTGGATTTTTTTAAATATAACTCCGATTGTGTTCGTCTGAAAGAAGAATGTCATATACACCTAGGATGGCTTGAGGGTGAGTAAATTATGGGATAATTTTCATTTTTGGGTGAACTATCCCTTTAAAGCCTGAACCTGACCTGTTCGAGCGAGACCCTGACCTGAGCATTTTTTTCATTTTAATGAGTTGTAAAAATGAAATTATTTTACACTGTTCAGGTAGCAGACCTCTAGTGTATAGGGTTGTGAAATTGTATAATACCTATTGTGCGGAAGTAGACCATAAGAAATCTTCAACACCTTTTATCTGTGAAAAGCACACATGTGTGAAACACACACAACTCCTATCCTCTCTCTCAGGGTTTCCTAAGCATGCATGCGTGGGGAGTGTTAATGTCTTGCACATCACCCTGCCCTTCACCTCTCCAAACACCTTACAAATGTGTTACTAATCACAAAATCAATCTCATATGGAGCTCTTTGGCTCCTCCGACATAATATCATTTCTTATCAACCCATTTACTTTTACGGTGTGGTTCTGTATCATGACTGCATGTTACTCAAAACAATCAATAAATGTAATCTATATATGTCCACTACAGATCATGGGATATGCAAGTGTGGGAAGTGTTTCTGTGATGAAAACTGGTTTGGGGAATCCTGTCAGTACCAGGAGCAATGTTCTCTCTCCAGCAAAACCAGTAAAGACCTCTGCCGCAATGCCCAGGGTGTAGTTTGCTCCAATGCAGGTAAGATGTTTGACATTTTGTATTGCATGAGGGCCTAAAGATAATAGAACTAAAGGTCAAAATACATAGTGTGCAGTTGTCCAAACATTCTTTCTGGGTGGCCTAGCCTGCTTGTATTTCACACCTTGCCCCAAACCCTGTACTTAACCCTTACACTGACCTAAACATTAACTTTAGGTGATGTGTCTGTATGTTGTTAGCTGGGGACCCAGCTGGTTTACAGATATGCCTGGTATGTGTCACCATGTCATTAGGGCGCGTGTGTACATGAAAGTGCTGTGCATCAGGATTGATTTTCAAAATATAATACGTGTATTTATTCCGAGATATGTAGAATAATTTTTTTCTCAACTGATTAGACAGCATTAGTTCATTTATTTTTGTGATGATAAATGTATATAAATAAATTTACATATGAATTAATTTTAAATTAATATACATTTCTGTGGGTGAAATTTTCAACATTTCTTTTTATACCATCTAATAATTCTGGGGGGGGGATTATTTAATTCTGAATGGCATGCAATTCTTTAGTGTATATAGCCTTAGGTCGGGTGTTGCTGTGTGAGTCTGTGAGTGTCTTCATATAGAGAAGTGTGGTTGATGCGTGACAGCATGAAATCTGTGGATTTTGACATTGATGTATCTGGCCGACAGGCACCTGTCACTGCGGCAGCTGCATGTGCCATAATCCCGATGGGAAGGGCCTTATCAGCGGACGCTACTGCGAGTGTGATGACAGCGAGTGTTTGGATGAAGACTCTGGAGAAGTGTGTGGAGGTATGACCACAGTGTGGCCAGTGCTTAATCTAGATTCATCTACAGTGGTCCTAAAAAGTATTTGGACACATGTGTATTAATTTTATTGTATTAGATAACTCCAAATCAAGTGGCACCTGCTTTGTTTTCCTTATTCATTTTTACTGAAATGGTGGCTGTAGCAATGAAGTTACACCCTTTTTAGAGGCATTAGGAACATGCACATTAGACAGCTAGCCTGTAAAATATAGTATTTATAAAAATCTGATATATATTTAGCGTGATCAGAGCTAAAGGATTGAATTATATACTACCACTGTCGTCAGATTTTGTTAATGGGGTGAGGAAATTGAGTTAAAATATTAAAATTTTAGTTAGATTTCTCTGAAAGCAAGACTTGTGTCCTTTTCCTGTATATTATAGAAGTAAAAATATGTAAGATTAAAACAAAAAATTCTGTTCCATTTTAGATTATCAATAGCATGGCTTTAATTAAATGACAATTAAATTACACCCTAATTCACATAATGCCATTGCTATACCTGCATGTTCTCTACGAAGATAATGAGCTATTTTTTTAAAAATCTAAAAACTCTGAAACTGAATTTCTCTCTTCCCTCTCCCTGTTCGTGGTTTCAGGCCATGGAAAGTGTTACTGTGGAAACTGTTACTGCTCGGCTGGTTGGCATGGAGATAAATGTGAATTCCAGTGTGACATCAGCCCATGGGAGAGTAAGCGGAGATGCACATCTCCAGATGGCAAGATCTGCAGCAACAGAGGTCTGTCTTTGTGAAAGCATTTACCTTACTCTGACATAACCAATATTTTCCATCACCCTTTAACTTTAATAATTAATTAACTGAGGTTATCCTTAATGCTACTGCTGGGGCATCTAAATCAAATTAGAATTTTATTTGAGGGTTTTCCACACAGAATCTGTTACGAAATATGCCTAATTGTCCCATATCTGCTGTATACAGCATAAGTAATTTCACCTGACAAGCACAAATGAGAGTGGGACAGTGCATTCTCCATTAAGATACATCAGGCTGCCAAAAAAGCTTTGGCTCTCATATTGCCGGTGAACCTCCAGGGAGCTTTTCTGAAATTGATTACAGCAAAAGGGTGAAGTGGTACACAGTATAAACTCAACCTCACATCTGAACCACTGTCTGTGGTTAAGTAATCTGCCCACAAACCGTATCCACTCATCAGAAGCAACCACGCTGGTTTTCTGCATCAAAAGGTGGGCACACAGCATTTGTTTCTAAAAACAACAGCATTTTAGCAGCAGCTATACTTTCCAATAGAACAAATACAATTCCTCATGGTCTTCCTTAGGCATACTTGTCCATATATTTGACCACATATGTATTTTTATCAGCAGTATTGTGTTCTGTTTGAGGGAGACTTTGAATTAGGATACCGTTGCTCCAAAAAAGTGCACCTGTTTGTTCCAGTGCACATGGTGAAAGATATCCATTATTTTGGGCACTTTTAAGCTATCCATCCTCATTTTCCCTATTTTATATTCTGTTTATACCCTTCAATTATACGTTCTGCCCTGTGAATGGCAGGTCTCGGTGGATCGCTGCTATTGTGTGAAATGACAGCTTCTTTTAGTCAGTCAACCTCTCAATGCATGAAATAGCTTGCCCTTCACTTTAAAATACACCCATGCAAAGTTATAGGCTACATTTAATAACCTTTTCAGTTAAAAATGTATAAATGAAGCAAAATGCTTTGGTGTAAAAACAACTATACTTTCATTAGGAGCTATACTTTCAACCAGACTCATGAATTAGGACAACATGTGCAAAAATCATATTGGCAGAGTCTCTTAAATGTGATTCTTTAAATTTAAAATGTAATTTATTCCTGTGATGGCGAAGCTAAATTTTCAGCCATTACTCCAGTCTTCAGTGTCACATGATCCTTCAGAAATCATTCTTATATGCTGATTTGTACATATTTGTATATACAGATGTGCTGCTTAATATTTTTGTGGAAACAGTGATACATATTTTCAGGATTCTTTGATTAGACAGTTCAAAAGAAAATCATTTATTTCAAACAGAAATCTGTTGTAACATTATAAATGTCTTTAAATGTACTTAAAGTAAGCAACAATCTACGTTTACATGCATGACTGTAATAATAAAGCTCATGCCATTTATTTAAGCATTCACAGAAGGTTGCGTAATGCAAACCAAGCGCAGTGTGACTAAGGTCTATATTCATGAGAGGACAGGTCTTTGACAGAACTGCGAATGATGGCAGCGACAGTGGTCTAGCCTCCTGCTCACAGGACACCAGTTGGCTCGGTTCCCAGTGTGCTTTCTCTGCACAGATAAGAGAAAACAGGATTTCCAGTTGTGCTGCAACTGGTCTGCCTAAGATTCATCAGAGTTGAGGTGTTTCCCGCAGCTCTGTTGCCATGACTGTCGCCCCAACAATAGATTAGCTGGAACTTGGAGTAAGCATCATCATCAATCCTTTCCATGCATGGCCCCTTTATTGTCAGCTGGGCTCTGGAGGATTTGGTCCCCAGGAGAAATTTGGCTTTCCTTTTCAGCATCACTTCAATTATAGTACTGTTCCGCTAACTGTTTCACTGAGCTCTAATCCTCCTAACACAGACAAAACAGTTTGAACCCATATTCCAACGATCGTAAAATGGCCTTACCTGGCACAGACCTCTTACAGCACCCTTTGGTTTTAAAACGTAGTACATCTTAAATGTAATTCATTAATCTAAACATTTATTTTAATACTAGTTAATTTATAGAAGCTACACTGTGGCTCAGCTGCCTTTCAACAGTTACTTTTGAGAATGTTCAGAACTGAATTAAGAGTGGCTGGTTTCTGAATTTGAAATGATGTAAAATAAAATTCAAAGAAAGTTCAAAAGTTTGGAATCAGTAAGATTTTAATTCTTTGAAGACAATTAATACTATTAATGTCAGCGTTGGTTGCGGATAAAACAAAAAAAAGATCTGGATCTAATCGCATGCAGTGAAACTTTTGATAAAAAGCAAAACAATAGGCTACTGGAACACAGGAATTGCAGAGAATACGAATGACATCACACAATGAACAGAAGAAACACAAGGCAGATTAACCAATCAAAGAAACGAGACACAGCTGACAACATAATCAAACAATGAGTAACCAAGGAAATGAACTGAAACACAGGAAAACGACTAAAGAACCCACCCAAACACAAACTCAGAATACCCGTTACAATTAATGACCAAGTCCACATTAAATTGATCAAAAGTGACAGCAAAGACATTTATAATGTTACAAAAGATTTCTATTTTAAATAAATGCTGTTCTTTTGAACTTTCTCTTCATCAAAGAATCCTGAAAAATATTAAACAGCACAGCCATTTTCAACATTGATAATAAGAAAATGTTGATAATGTTTCTTGAGCACCAAATCAGCATATTAGAATGATTTCTGAAGCATCATGTGACACTAAAGACTGGTGTAATGATTCTGAAAATTCAGCTTTGCCATCACAGGAATAAATTACATTTTAAAATATATGCAAATAGAACACAGTCATTTTAAATTATAATAATATTTCACAATATTACTGTTTTTACTGTATTTTTGATTAAATAAATGAAGCCTTGGTAAGCATAAGAGACTTCTTTCAAAAACATCATAAAATCTTACCGAACTTTTGAACAGTAGCGTATTCGGTAAGTGTAATTTTTAATTAGATATGTTGACTTGAGAAAAGCTTGTGTGAAAGATTTGAGTGTAAGGTTGCATCAGTTGTGATAGATTTTTATATTTACTTTAATTCATTGAGATTTTTGAGCTCGTGCAAACTGTTATATGAACAGAATTCACACCTGTTAGTAAATATGATTGTCAATGTTTGACTGCGTGAATGAATGTTAATGTTTGGCTATGCGAATACAGCTTAGTTTGACCTTCAGAAGTTTTACTATAATTTCACCCTGTCTTTGTAGGCACATGTGTCTGTGGCGAGTGCACCTGCTATGATGTGGATCCCTCAGGAGACTGGGGTGACATTCATGGAGAGACCTGCGAGTGTGACGAGAGAAGTTGCCATGCCACGTACGACAGATACTCGGATGATTTCTGTTCAGGTGAAGCACTAGTTGAAACATTTCTGTCAAACTTCTCTTTCTTATTATCACATTTGTGTTGTATATATTAAACTTGTATCCCACATGTCACTCTGGCAGTGTGTTTCTCAAGAAAAGAGGTTGAAATGGTCAGTTTTGGCTTCATCAAACCCCCTCAATAGGAAATGGTTCACATTCCAAAATCCAGCAGTGAAAACACTGACATTGCTGAAAAAGAGGACAGGGTGGAACTGTTCGATATCCGTTCACTCCACCTATATGTGATCTTGCATAAACATAGGCCATGTGGATTATACGGAGCTGAAGAACAACAGATGCAGCTCAGAAACATTTCAACATCTGTTTCTAATGCTGAGGATTGAGGAATAACTCTGCGGCCATATGCGAGGCTCGCTTCAATCTTATGTTTGCCTCAGAGGACCGTGTTTACCATTCATTTTTACATTCATAGTCTGCCAGACCTGTGAGCTGTGCCCTTTAACTTCAAATCCATAAACCGACACACATACACCACCAATGTAAAATCTTTGCCTGTATCTAGGGCAGCTTCAGGCAGAGCTTCAGTCGATCGTTCATCCATTAGAGGACTCTAAATCCTGCTATGTGTCTGTTTGAAGGTCACGGCCAGTGTAACTGTGGCAGGTGCGACTGCAAGGAAGGTTGGGCTGGAAAGAAATGCGATTTTCCTCTCTCCTGTTCGCTGTCTGTGGAAACCAGTCAGAAGAAGTGTCGGGGAACCTCCAGCCTGCCCTGCTTTGGCAGAGGTAATTAAGTCTAGTGTCTATTCATCTGTGCCAAAGTGGGTTCTGCCAGCAGCGTTTCACAGATCCGAGGTGTTACATTTGTTGGTCGCACGGTAGACCAGAGGACTCTTAAAGGTGAAGTGTATAATTTTCGACTCTCCCGATTAGTTGCTTCGGCATGGCATGATGCAAAGCTTGAGCGGAAAGATCAATGCTAAAATTAGCAGTACCGTCATTTATCATGCCAGTCTTAATAGATAGTTTTGAATGAAACATGTTGTTACATAAATAATGTTGTGGCTGTAGGCGTCATTCTTTGAGCCTGCAGTTTAATTCAAAACTGTTTCAGCAATGATTATAAGAGACCAAACATGTCTCTGTGGTAGTTTACTGCTAAACCCAGAAACAACACAAACAGTCAAAACAGATGCAGGATGATGTCTGAATACACAAGACGAAGAATGGATTTTGATAGTGCCGTGTGAGTCATTTATTTTTTACTGCTTTGGATGAATTGTTTGTTTGATTTATTCAGATTATTACATTTCAAAACATTTGCTATGGTAAACCACACTTTAAAAAGAAGCTATTTGTGACCCTGGACCACAAACCCAGTTATAAGGGTACATTTTTTGAAATTGAGATTTATACAGTGGGGAGAACAAGTACTTGATACACTGCCGATTTTGCAGGTTTGCCCACTTACAAAGCATGTAGAAGTCTGTAATTTTTATCATAGGTACTCTTCAACTCTTCAAAAATCCAGAAAATCACATTGTATGATTTTTAAGTAATTAATTTGCATTTTATTGCATGACATAAGTATTTGATACATCAGAAAAGCAGAACTTAATATTTGGTACAGAAACCTTTGTTTGCAATTACAGAGATCATACGTTTCCTGTAGTTCCTGACCAGGTTTGCACACACTGCAGCAGGGATTTTGGCCCACTCCTCCATACAGACCTTCTCCAGATCCTTCAGGTTTCGGGGCTTTCAGCTCCCTCCAAAGATTTTCTATTGGGTTCAGGTCTGGAGACTGGCTAGGCCACTCCAGGACCTTGAGATGCTTCTTACGGAGCCACTCCTTAGTTTCCCTGGCTGTGTGTTTCGGGTCGTTGTCATGCTGGAAGACCCAGCCACGACCCATCTTCAATGCTCTTACTGAGGGAAGGAGGTTGTTGGCCAAGATCTCGCGATACATGGCCCTATCCATCCTCCCCTCAATACGGTGCAGTCGTCCTGTCCCCTTTGCAGAAAAGCATCCCCAAAGAATGATGTTTCCACCTCCATGCTTCACGGTTGGGATGGTGTTCTTGGGGTTGTACTCATCCTTCTTCTTCCTCCAAACACGGCGAGTGGAGTTTAGACCAAAAAGCTCTATTTTTGTCTCATCAGACCACATGACCTTCTCCCATTCCTCCTCTGGATCATCCAGATGGTCATTGGCAAACTTCAGACGGGCCTGGACATGCGCTGGCTTGAGCAGGGGGACCTTGCGTGAGCTGCAGGATTTTAATCCATGACGGTGTAGTTTGTTACTAATGGTTTTCTTTGAGACTGTGGTCCCAGCTCTCTTCAGGTCATTGACCAGGTCCTGCCGTGTAGTTCTGGGCTGATCCCTCACCTTCCTCATGATCATTGATGCCCCACGAGGTGAGATCTTGCATGGTGCCCCAGACCGAGGGAGATTGACCACCATCTTGAACTTCTTCCATTTTCTAATAATTGCACCAACAGTTGTTGCCTTCTCACCAAGCTGCTTGCCTATTGTCCTGTAGCCCATCCCAGCCTTGTGCAGGTCTACAATTTTATCCCTGATGTCCTTACACAACTCTCTGGTCTTGGCCATTGTAGAGAGGTTGGAGTCTGTTTGATTGAGTGTGTGGACAGGTGTCTTTTATACAGGTAACGAGTTCAAACAGGTGCAGTTAATACAGGTAATGAGTGGAGAACAGGAGGGCTTCTTAAAGGAAAAACTAACAGGTCTGTGAGAGCCGGAATTCTTACTGGTTGGTAGGTGATCAAATACTTAATTCATTTGCATTTTATTGCATGACATATTTAAAAATCATACAATGTGATTTTCTGGATTTTTGTTTTAGATTCCATTTCTCTCAGTTGAAGAGTACCTATGATAAAAATTACAGACCTCTACATGCTTTGTAAGTAGGAAAACCTGCAAAATCGGCAGTGTATCAAATACTTGTTCTCCCCGCTGTACATCACATGAAAGCTGAATAAATAAGCTTTCCATTGATGTATGGTTTTGTTAGGATATGAAATTTGGCCGAGATACAATTATTTGAAAATCTGGAATCTGAGGGTGCAAAAAAAATCTAAATATTGAGAAAATCGCCTTTAAAGTTGTTCAAATTAATTCCTTAGCAAGGAATATTACTAATATTTTATACATTTTGTATATATTTACGGTAGGAAATTTACAAAATATCTTCATGGAGCGTGATCTTTACTTAATATCCTAATTATTTTGGCCATAAAAGAAAAATGGATAATTTTGACCCATACAATGTATTGTTGGCTATTGCCACAAATATACCTGTGCGACTTATGATTGGTTTTGTGGTCCAGGGTCACAATTGTACTTGATCTGTACTTGATTAAAATGACTTTTGTTAATGTAGCCTAATGTACTGTAGTCAAGTTCATTCAGTCATATTAAATATACATTTTTAACTAACTTAGATGATGAAATACATTGTTAGGTTACCTGACAAAACATTTGTATATACTTTCCACCAAAATGCCATAGTTACAGTAATTGACACTGCAATAAAATTTGTAATTTGGCATTAGCCAGTGGCTAATAGTTTATAGCCACCACTTAAATTAAATAAAACATAAAAACAAAACGATAGAAAGATTCTGGCGCTGTTGGAGATCCCATATTCATTTAATATGGTTTTATAGTTGTAACATGATTTGTAGTAACAGTGGCATTTGGCAGGCACCTTACAATTCTAACACATTTAATATGTTTTTAAAGCAAATTGCCATAATCATCTGAATTACAGTCTCATATGAATATATGGTTACAATGGTACTTTTTGTAATGGGTATTATGAACTTATAGTTTGCTTCAGGTACTGGTCTGTACATACTGTCTCTGCATGAGTCTTTTGAGAAAGAAAAAATAAGTCGATGAATCTAGTGTGATTGTTCCGAAACAATGCTATTTCCATAGTTCCCCGCTGCATAAGAAAGTGAAGAGCGATAATAATAGTCCTGTTTCTCTGAGTGAGGTGATAATTTAACTTTAATGGAGCCTGTGTTCTATGCGCTTGTTTTTTAAAGGACTTCCACCCCCGTGCTCTCATTTTAACTCTCATTTTAAAAGTCAAAAATTAAATGACTTTTGCTGTAATGGCTGAGTTGAAAATAAGTTGCCTAAACGTAACTGGGAGTGTTCACAAGCTGCTTGTTTTATAGTGCTACAGTACAGTAAATACTGAATGCTAGTCTTGTTTTAGACAATGTCAATGATGATTACATGCAGCGTACCTAAGAAATACAAATGTGGAAATGCAGTCTAGAAAAATCAGATATATAGTAGCTTTTGTGTTTCATCCCTCAAGGCTTTAGCTCGGCATGTTCCCTCTGTAGCACCTGAAATAACACTGAATCTGGCAGCAAGTCTTGCGGTGAAACTTAGAAACAAATCTTTTAGTGAACCAGATGCATTGTATTCGTTTTTTTTTTCTCCCCCCACCCCACATACCCACCCCCTCAGTACCATGTGTATAAAAAGCTACAGTAAGTCCACATAGGGATTTCTAGCTTGGATCTTGGCACTGTGAAAACTGTTTGTTCTGGTCTTTAGAGGAACATAGACAGTAGGATGTGAGCTCTGTCTTTCTAATAAAAAAATAAATTATCAAATTGTAACAAAGTCACTAAAATTTGTTAATTAGCTTTAATTCTTTCAGCTGTACTTTTAAAACATCTAAAATCTGCTTCAACCAAATGGTGGGTTAAATTGTGCCCAAGCGCAATAATTAATTGGCAGAAAAATAAAAAAAATAAAAATGAAAGATTTCCTGGAAGGAAGCCAGTTTATTTAATTTATTGCAGCATTTATTGAAGTCAAATTTATGATAAGGTATACCACTATGTATTCTGATTAACCCTATAAAGCCTGCTATATTATATTTGATACCCACATTTCTACATTTCTAAAAGGCTTCTAAATGATCAATATGATCAACAACAACAAAAAACCTGTTGTACACAATATACTACATGCCTTCTGTTGTCTGATTTATGGTTTTTGCTTTTGTAGTAAATAAAAGGCCTTTTAGTGTAATTCCAAAAACGTCCCCCTTCAGGTTGTGGCACACGTCTTTTTACTGTAAAATCTTTACTGATTTGTATAAAGTAAACATAAAAATTACTTTTATATTGTTTTGTAAAACTAGTTAAACACTTACTGGACTGAAGCAACTTGGGTTTACTTGATAATGCTTACATCACATTTCAAATATGATAAATCAGGCGTTTATGTGTACATCTCTCAATAATAATTGTATTGCATTACATTATATGTTTTGCCCCACACAATTTAAATTGCACAGCTTTGATCATAAAACTAAACATTCAAATATCATCTTACTAAGATGTATTATTGGGAGTTATAGAGTGACAACTGATATTCATATGCATTTAGTAGTCCGTTATAATTTTATAAAGATTACATTACAAGCGATCAGAATTTCATCTTACTTTTTGGGCATATAAATATCAGCAACTGAACCAAATTGCATATTTTCTCAGTTTGAGCCTCCTCGAGTATGAGCTCATATTGTCACTATATCATAGCCAAAAACAAGCCTAATATATAAAATGTTACTCACTTTACAGGCTTTACAGGATTAAATAATAGTTTATTTATTATACAAATAATTATTCTTATTTTAATGATTAATAATCAAGTATTTTTATTATGTTATACATAAAAAATAAAGTATATATATCATTAATATTTCATTATACTATAGACCAGTGCCTGATTCTTTTTTTTTAAAGGGCTTTTGTATGAAATGGATTCACACAGCTCAAGATAGTTGCTAGTGAAGACTGGGACTGTGCCACCAGCCAATCAGCACTGTCATGACATCATTTTCCTGCAGCTCCAGGGTCTTTTATTTACATGACATTTACAGCTCAGGTGTTTGGCTTAAAATGTTAAAACTGTGTACATCCGGACTGGAGTGGGGCTCATTTTCAGCATGGGATTTTAATGCCCAAGACCAGCCTCCACAAAATTGGTCCTGCACCAACCGAGCGACTGACATTGAGATGAATGTGAGTGCTAACAAATAGCTTTCTTCACGTATTATAGATCTCCTTGTGTGAATCCACTGGATCTTAAAGATTTTCCTGAATACAGTTTGAATGGAACCCTGAGGCTTTACAATTTAGCATCAATAATCCATAGATTCACTGTCCCTCCGTACTGTGAGCATGTGCTATGAGACGTTGCCAGCAAATGATGATTTATGTATCTGTTTACATAGAATTTCACCCATGATTGGAGCTATAGGTCTGCTTGCTGCATCCATTATCCTGACAGCAGGTAATTATCCAGGTTTCCTCCGTTCTGAATTTCACTCCCACAATTAAGTCTGTCATCCTGGCTGAATCAATCCAACATTTACACAGTGCCATGGAGAAGCCCCATATGAGGGATTCCCATGACACATGGCAGTTTGCTTGGGATTAGGGCTGAATGATTTTGGAAAATAATCTAATTGCGAATTTTTTTTTTTTTTTTTACCAATATTGCGATTGCGATTTAATATGCGATTATTTTTAAGCTCTTTATCTTCTGTATTTTTCAACAAAGATGAGCAATAAATCATTGTATAGTAATGGTGGGAATCTTTAGGCACCTCACGATCCGATTGGGAGTCACGATCCGATTCCAAAACAATTCTTAAACTTTTTTCATACTAATTAATCTTATTAATAAAACTTAAAATCTTTTTTAGTATTATTATATATGTAATTATAAGTGCTTTTTAAAATAATTACACAAATTAAATCAAAACAATTGCATGTTAAGAATTTTAAATATATAAACTATTATAGCTTCAAAACATAAAAGCTAGTAAATAATAAAGAGGAACAAAAAACATATTACAAGCAATGAACAAAGAGTGCTTTCAGTATTTAAGAGTATCTGAACGTTTTCCATTCAAGAGCTGTGAGTGATTTTTCTCTTTCTCAGCTTTACTGTTGCTTGATTATTAATGATGACATCATAGACAGCGGGAGATCTACACTAATGCATAGATCTCTTTTAAAATATAAGATGTGGTTTGTGCTGTCTGTTTAATTCCTTGAGACATTAGCCTACTGACTGTGTTTACATTAATTTTGCGTCATAAAAGCATTTTGAGACACGCACAGCCGCATGTGCGAGCACTCTTCACAAAGCGCGGCGCGAGCATTTGAAACGGAAAGCTTTCTGTCAGTGAGTTTACTATTTTTAATATATAAGCACACTGCATTCCAAACGACATAAATGAAGATTTGTAAGAAAAATACCGGCGGGCGAGAACACACACTGTAAGCGTAACATCAAGCAAAGTGCACTTTTCTCACATATCCAGTGCAATGAAGCCCGCTAATGTCATTGTAATTCGCTTCAACCTTTCCGAACGTTATGAAATATTATTTTATGGTTCGAGTGGTGTGTGTGAGAGGAAATGGAAGCAAGCAGAATACGGGTGTTTCTAAAACACGCAGCGCCATTGCGCACCTGCAGTTAAAATCTAAGCTCAGAATTGATCCAGAATCGTTAAAGAGAGAATCTTTTCTCCCACCCCTATTGTATATATATGACCAACACAATATTAGATCGATTAAACACAAACTGTTCTTTCCTTTAGGCCAGGCCTGTAGGCGTAATGTGCCAAAGTTGATGCTTCTTCTGCAGACTGCTTTACTCTCGCGTGTCACGTGACCAGAGTGTAATCGCAGCCTTTGCGGTTAAAAAAATCGTGTTTTATCATATCGCGATATTATCGCAAATGCAATTAATCGTTCAGCCCTACTTGGGATTCATGAAGCCTCCGACTAAAAATGTATGTCTTGATGTTTTAAATCAGGCTTGCCTCATTCTTTTTACTTATGTGCCAAAGTTTTCTTGTTAAAATTCATGGTCATCAATGCCAGCGACTTGTAGCAAATGGACACAGATAAAGCAGGATTTAGTAGAAGAGCTTGTAAATGGTTTTGAGAGGAAACAAAGAGTTGAGGCGCTGAAAAGAGAAAATCTGGAAGATTTCACATTCTCTTAAGCCTGGAATATCCTCCAGGAAACACCTGTTCTGAGAGTGTTTCTGCTGAGGCTGGAAAACCAAGTTGATTCTTTTGTGAATTTGTCTTTAGGTCTAACATTTGACATTTAAATGATATCTGAAAGATATTTACTGTATGGTTGTATATCACGGCATTTGAGAAGCAACAAATGAGTGATTGCACTGGTTTTTTTTTTTTTTTTTTGATAGCACGGAAGTTACTAAGTGTCGTTTTTTTTACACTATTCATTAGTTCACTAATGCACTCTATAGATTACCGTGCGGAGCCCGTATACAAAGAATGCATCTTGATTAAACATGCACAGCAGCAATCATTCAACACTCCCAGCAGTCTTACATGAGAGGGAAAAGAGGCCTAATTTGCCACGCAGATGTTGACTGATATCCAGTGTGTTGTAGGAACTGCTTGGCGTGATGAGCGATCTTTTAAAGCAAATCAGCAGAATTAGGGCTGATTGCAATCACTTCCTCTGAGTTTAATAATGGTGGCCTTCTCTGGTGCACAAGGACCAAGTGGTGTTCTGCATTGAGAGGGAATGTACTTTCTGAATGTGTCCAATTAGTATGGATAGGCTTATGTATATTTATATGTATATGTATGCTGTTGAATTGTGGGTAAAACTTTCAAGTCAAGTAAAAAATAAATTAATATAAATATATGCAAATGTACAAATATACCTTTATGCTATAGAAATTACATTTTCAAAACAAATATGCTATATAAGTGAATTGTAGTTGTTGGTTTATGAATGTGTTGCGTGCACAGTGCTGTGTCATTGTGGCGGCCCTTTTGGTTGCTAGTGGGCAGCATCTGAAAAGTGGACTCGAGATGCCTTTAAATGTCACATCTTAACACAACTCATACTGTCCTCCCTGACCTTTCATTTCCTGTGCTGATTGAAAGGCTTCCAAATGCTATGTTTCAAAATTGTCTGACAATATTGCAAAGGAAAAAGTGGTAAAGCTAGTCTTTCTCCTCAGATTGCTCTATATTCAGTATCAGTAAATGATGAGAAGTGGTGCATTAGGAACACATAAAATATTAATGCCTCTTAAAATGTGGAAAGCTGTATGTAGTGACTAACTCGGATCACAGAGTATATACGATTCTAAACGAAAATAGTTCCAAAAGACAGTCACTTGTTTTGTTCCTGAATGAATCCGTGTTTATATTATATTATATTATATTATATTATATTATATTATATTATATTATATTATATTATATTATATTATAGTATATTATTACTGCAGTGTACAGTTAAGGACTTTTTCTGTTTATATTTTATATTCATATATACAAACCTACATGTATTTGCATCTAAAAACCTACTGTGAAAGGGTCCACCTCTGGTTCTTTGTGGCTCTTGACATTTCTTAATTGCATTTTAAAAGGCAGACAGTAAGAAACCTTCTCACCCCCTTTAGCACCCCAGAAGTCTCATTTGCATGAACCTCAGTATTTGGCAGGTTCATGCTTCACAGGACACATCAGGATACACTCAGCACGGCTCCAGCACGCTTGTCATTTAATGTCAGAGCTGGCAGTGGTCTGTGCAGCTAAACACTAGTGTCTTTACAAGCCTGATTGTCCTTGTCAAGTTTGTAGCACAAGAGTGATACAGTCTTGGCATACATCATCAACAGTTTTTCCAGATATGCCAAAGAATAACTTCAAAAAGGCTGTGTCCCAATTCGCATTTGTCCTAAATAGTATAGGAGATTAGAATTAGTGTGTCCTACACTGAAAATAAGCACTTCAAATGTGGATTTCATAAGTACACATTATAAAAATAATCTTTATTCTTTTTTGTCATCTATGGTTCCATGA
This sequence comes from Coreius guichenoti, assembly GCA_039654105.1. NCBI lineage: Eukaryota > Metazoa > Chordata > Actinopteri > Cypriniformes > Gobionidae > Coreius > Coreius guichenoti. Next base: position 17,263,081 of record CM077172.1, on the reverse strand, counting down.
AGAAACTTAAACATCCATGGAAACTTTTCATTGCACAAAATGTTCTAAACAATCTGAGGAACTCTTTTCCCTGTTCTTCAGATTATTTAAAAGTTCTTCACACTAAGAAAAAATTGTTCCCTTTCAAAAATAGGTCCCAAAAATAGTTCCCTTTCGAAGTAACGTAGAACGTGACCGTCGTATTGGGATCCCAATACGTCGGTGACGTCGACGTAACGTCTCCGTTCCCTCCTTCGGGGAACGAGGGTTACATACGTAACCGAGACGTTATTATAATAGTTAGAATTGTTTCAATGAAAGCTTCTTTGGGGAAACCAACATGCAATCAATAATTGATTAAATTGATTAATTATTAGAAAAATACACGATTCGCGTCATGGCCGCATTACCACCTCGGGTGTGCATTATTTTTCTAATAATTCAACGTCAATAAGTCAATTATTCCACTTATACTACGGTTACCACACTTTTGTGATGATGTATTTCAAGACATTTGTCAGGTTTTTGTCCTTAAAACAATCTTGTGTGTAGGACAAATTTCTTACGCCTCCGTTGATAATTCCAAAACGTCATTTTAGAGCTAGTAACAGAGGCTTGAGCCATTGATAGCAGACTAATGCAGTTATTATTGCAGTTATTAGTGTGTGTGTGTGTGTGTGTGAAAGAGAGAGAGAGAGAGAGAGAGAGTTAGTTATCAAGCGTGTATTAAGCGTGAGCGTGTATTACCAGAGTGCGTCTCAACCGTGTTCGTCAGCAGCGTCTCTACAAATAGCGAAACTAGTTTATCTGCTCCAAGAACAGAGCCGCTATTACATCGCTAGTGAGAAAAGTGTTGTAGATTTTAAGTTGTTAAACTATTTTTCTGATGAAATCGGCAGAGCAGCGCTGACAACACGTTTCTGTGCGAGTGTGTGCGCATTTGAGTGGGAGAGTCCGTACACAATAAAATTTAATTTTGTGGCAAAAAACATGGAAATAATTTGTCTTTTTTATCCTATTGTTTACTATATTTATTTGCTTGGTCAGTGTCATTGTGGGTTTTGGTTCTTTTGCTGTTGTAGTCTGAAATAACTGATTTGGCGAGGTGATATGGAACTGTAATGCCTTCAAGACCTGCCTGGAACTACTTTAGCCGTGCGTTTCCCTGACAATGATTGCACACCTTAGAACGTTCGTCAAATAATCAGATTCAAGCATTCAACAGCCTTGTAGTATAAGTTATTTTAATGGTATTGTTGTGAAAAGAAGAATATATATTTTTTTTTAAGTGTATGCATATTTTTTGGCTATAATATCACCCACGAAACCTTGAGCCCTTGGTGTCAACACACAATTTCAGTTGTCAGTTGTTCCAATGCAGAATTGCATTGTTTAGTATAAGTCTGTAAATTGTGACACAGCCAATATCTACAGAAAACTGCTTAACAGAGATGATAATATGATAGAAATCCCAGTCTAACACAGAACAGCTGGTGCTGCTCCCTGTACAGCGTTTACTCTAAATGCCCATCTCAGGATTTAAGCACCATGGTTATAAATTTATAATAATGTAACTCTTAGAGATGAATTAGGGGTCGTATTATTGGAAATTGATGATGCTGAGCCATTATGATGTTTAACAATTTAGAGGAATTGGGCTTTTGTCTTGGCACCTGCACAGGCACGGCTCCCTAGAGAATTGAACTTGCCGGATGGCTGTCTCTCAAATATTGTGAAGGAATTAATTGTTTCGATTCGGACCAAAGTGCAGTACATGATCAGCGAGGGAGCCATTAATCACACTGAAGCTGCCAGCGCTGCTTTCTCCATTTACGCACACATAATGCCACCAGCCACTGTGAAAGCATATGGAAAAGATACACTTTCTCTGTCTAGTGCATCATGTGTTTCATTCTGTCTGTATAAAGGTATTGAGAATCAATCAAATTTTAACTCATTGAGCTCCACTTGTTGCTGACAGTTCTGTATAATTTGATACTAGTGATGGATAACGCTATTAGAGAAGTGAAAATGAAAGAAATAAGACAGGTGGTTTAGTCATTAAATGCTTTTTTCATGCTTTGAACACTCTTGCAGCTTAACATGCAAGCTTAAGGGATGGGCTACATGACGTCACTCAAGCTAATCGATAAAGGAAAAGTGTTTTGACATCACCAGTTACCGTGGCAACGGCAGCACGCAGCTTTTATCTGCTTGGCAGGCTGAGAGGTTGTCAGACAGGGCGTTGCTTTGTTGTTCTCCTCGCCTGCACGGAGCTGGAGTTGTAACGGCTGTCAATGTCAAACAACGACAGTGCCACTTTAGCAGACTAATGTGCTCTATGATAAGCATAGACTGAGGCACTCAGTGCTTTTCAGTTGACCTTGATAAGCCAAATTCAAGGTGAAACTTAGATTTGAACTACCTTCATACAAGATCTTGATAATAAAATAGCAAAAATAGCTACATGTTGGATTGCATTGAGTTTCATTCTCATGTTTTTGCTTTCTTTCCAGTCACAGAGTATTTGTGTGTTTCAGGGCAGTGTTTGTGTGGCCAGTGCACATGCCACCCACCCGGAGATAAACGCGTACACGGCAAGAACTGTGAGTGTGACGACAGGCAGTGTGAGGACCTGAACAGAGAGATCTGTGGAGGTAACACACACAAACACACACAGCAGGACAGATAAGCATAATGGTGCCATTGTTTGATATCTCTATGGTGCTGGTCTATGAAAATCTTATAAAAAACTGATTGGGAATTGACCATAGTAATGCTCACCAAGGCTGCATTTATCTGATCACAAATACTGTAACAACACATTTTCTATTTTAGTATATTTTAAAATGTAATTATTTAAGTGTTGGCAAAGCTGAATTTTAGGCAGCCATTACTATACAGTTTTCAGTGTAACAAGATCCTCAAGAAATCATTCTAATATTCTGTTTTGGTGCTGAAAAGATATTTCTTATTATCAGCAATGTTGGAAACAGTTGTGCTGCTTAATATTTTTGTGTAAACTGTGATACATTTTTTCAGGATTGTTTGATGAAAAGAAAGTGCAAAAGAACAACATTTATTAAAGACATTTTTGTGTATCTATATTTTCCTAATTTAATAAAATTAAGATGAGAGCCTACTTTAGAGCTTATGTAACTTTCCAATCAAATGTAATTCTGGAAAAAAAAATATATATTATTATACATTTTTGTAAATAATTTCTGTCGACGTTGAGTCAGGTCCATTGCTTATAACTTAATGAATCTTGCAAACGGCAGATACATAATAAACATAATAAAGTTGTTCACAGCAAGAAATGCTATAGCTTTCTTTATTGCCGCTAGTAGCTATTTTTATTTAATTACTTTTGGTGGATCCAAGCTGTTTATTTGTACACCATCATAGGGGCTTCCAGCAAAACTCTTGCCTCTTGTTTCAGTGCAATGTATGAGTTTTTCCATTTTCTATAATCATGATCATGTACAAGCTTGTGGGTTTAAACATTAAACTATAAAGACTCCATCTGACTGAACAACACATCATTCAATCCACCAAGGGCATTGACATATTAGGTCTATATTTTTATGCATTATGATGGAATGTTACATGTTATGTCTGACTTTAGGGATATTGATAATAAACACTAGGGAACTAATCATGTTATTCATACGGTTCCGCCAAGGGCAAGTAGGTAATTAATAGAGAATCAGCATCTACCCTGCCTTCGTCTCCTTTCCTGGCCGCTCTCAGAACATACACATTATGGATTGGTTCAGTACAGGCACAGAGGTGCACCTGTTATTTAAAGGTAGGGTAGGTAATTTTCAGAGAGGTTAGCAATAGTGAGCTAGCTTTGAAAGCATAAGTTCCCATGCTTCCTTCAGAGCACTACAAAGCCACGCCTCCTCCAAAACACATGAACACCTACAGCAAAGAGCAAGGAACACCTATTGCCATTGAAACGCATAAATTCGAGTCACGAACCGCTCCGAGTATAACGTCACAGGTTTCCATCTCTTCCAAATTACGGTAGTTATGGCATGAATGCAGCATAAGCTTGTTGTTTTGGTTCAGGAGGAACTGTAAAAGGTGGCTGCTGTTTCGGTTGCGGTCCTCGTGACTGACATCTGTCTAACTCTGTATAACGTGCTGATGACGTGTGATATCTGCATGAGCAGGGGCGCGGAGGTATGGAAATATATACGCTGACACGCAGGTAGGACATCGTATCATTGCATTCAGACTGAACATTTTATGGTCCTACGCCTTACACAGACGAGGTATATACACTCACCTAAAGGATTATTAGGAACACCATACTAATACTGTGTTTGACCCTCTTTCGCCTTCAGAACTGCCTTAATTCTACGTGGCATTGATTCAACAAGGTGCTGAAAGCATTCTTTAGAAATGTTGGCCCATATTGATAGGATAGCATCTTGCAGTTGATGGAGATTTGTGGGATGCACATCCAGGGCACGAAGCTCCCGTTCCACCACATCCCAAAGATGCTCTATTGGGTTGAGATCTGGTGACTGTGGGGGCCATTTTAGTACAGTGAACTCATTGTCATGTTCAAGAAACCAATTTGAAATGATTCGAGCTTTGTGACATGGTGCATTATCCTGCTGGAAGTAGCCATCAGAGGATGGGTACATGGTGGTCATAAAGGGATGGACATGGTCAGAAACAATGCTCAGGTAGGCCGTGGCATTTAAACGATGCCCAATTGGCCCTAAGGGGCCTAAAGTGTGCCAAGAAAACATCCCCCACACCATTACACCACCACCACCAGCCTGCACAGTGGTAACAAGGCATGATGGATCCATGTTCTCATTCTGTTTACGTCAAATTCTGACTCTACCATCTGAATGTCTCAACAGAAATCGAGACTCATCAGACCAGGCAACATTTTTCCAGTCTTCAACCGTCCAATTTTGGTGAGCTCGTGCAAATTGTAGCCTCTTTTTCCTATTTGTAGTGGAGATGAGTGGTACCCGGTGGGGTCTTCTGCTGTTGTAGCCCATCCGCCTCAAGGTTGTGCGTGTTGTGGCTTCACAAATGCTTTGCTGCATACCTCGGTTGTAACGAGTGATTATTTCAGTCAAAGTTGCTCTTCTATCAGCTTGAATCAGTCGGCCCATTCTCCTCTGACCTCTAGCATCAACAAGGCATTTTCGCCCACAGGACTGCCGCATACTGGATGTTTTTCCCTTTTCACACCATTCTTTGTAAACTCTAGAAATGGTTGTGCGTGAAAATCCCAGTAACTGAGCAGATTGTGAAATACTCAGACCGGCCCGTCTGGCACCAACAACCATGCCACGCTCAAAATTGCTTAAATCACCTTTCTTTCCCATTCTGACATTCAGTTTGGAGTTCAGGAGATTGTCTTGACCAGGACCACACCCCTAAATGCATTGAAGCAACTGCCATGTGATTGGTTGATTAGATAATTGCATTAATGAGAAATTGAACAGGTGTTCCTAATAATCCTTTAGGTGAGTGTACATATAAATACATTTAGACCACTTCACTTAGTGATTGCTATCAGGATGTGAATAGACTTTCAACCAGCATAACAAAAATGTTTCTGGAACAAATCACCTACCCTGCCTTTCACAGAGTTGAGTGCTCGTCGAAAAAAAACTCAAGTCACAAGTTTTAAGTAGGCTATATTTGAATTTGGATGTGAGGGTGAGTTGTTAACCATCCTCAAACTTTCAGTTTTACCCATTTAGGCCAATTTGCAAACCAGTTGCATACATGACAGGCGAACAGTGTAATTAGCGAATCATAGTGCTCACATGACTTGTCACATGTATTTTGCCACACTTTAGGACCTCTATGAGAATGTAATGAGCTAAAGGAAATCAAAAATCCTCTGAAACTTTATTAACTGGTGTTGCTTTTGGACATTGTTACTTTTAGAAAGAGTTTTGTATTACTTGCTATTTCATCTCATATTTCAGAATATTTGTTTTGCTTTATATCTTTACTGTTAATTATTTTCTCATTTAAATGAAGATGCACTCCTAGGAGAAAATAGCCTCCAAGCCTGCCAAAATGATTAATTAACACCTTAAATTGAATCATATTTCTCTGAGAAGTTTGCACTCTTGTTTGAAGCATCTAGGCACAGAGAGTTGACTTGGCAAAGTTTTTGCAGAGGCCAAAAGCTCACCACTTTAGTCATTTCATTTTTAATTGACATTTTCTAAGGCTATTTGCTTTTGAATAGCAGCTTGAGTCATGTAGATCACATGTACTGTACTTTCAGATGAAGACACCACAGGAATATTGGCATTGGAAATAATTGACAGACTTGTTTATTCCTAGAATTTGCTGACATAGAAACAGATTTGACAAATTCTAGTAGCTTCACTAGTGGCTGGAAAGCAATACTAAACCAGATGATTTTCATGCCCTCCTGCTGGGGTTGTCCCCACCTGAGTACGTCTGTTTCTGTGCATGTATATGACTGTTTCATGAGTGCTTGTCCAGACAACATTATCCCTGAGGCCACATAGCTGAGATCTGTTGCCACGACTTTCACTTTAAGATTAAAAAAGACTAATTGCTTTGAATTTCTTCTCTATACTTCCACTACTGCTATTATGATTTCAGCCATATACAGTGCTAACACCTGACACAAAATACTTACTCCCCCTCATGTCATTCCAAACCCGTAAGACCTTTGTTCATCTACAGAACACAAATTAAGATATTTTTGATGAAATCCGAGAGCTCTCTGATCCCTCCATACAGCAACGGAATTGCAACTTCCAAGGCCCAGAATGGTGGTAAAGACATTGTTAAATTAGTCCATGTGAATACAGTGGTTCAGCCTTAATGTTATGACAAGACGAGAATACTTTTTGTGCACAAAAACAATCAAAAATAACGACTTTATTCAACAATCTCTTCTCTTCCCTGTCACTCTCTTACTCTATTCACTTTGTTGGGCTATTCACAAAGTACAGCCCTTCCGGGTTCTACGGCAGAACGGTGGCTCACTATTGGCCGAGCACATGCATGCGTTGTGGTGCTTACGTGAATCACGTAGGAGACTGGCACGGAAGAGAAGAGATTGTTGAATGAAGTCGTTATATTTGTTTCGATCCAATCAATTCCCGGTGGACAAAATTAAGTAATTTTAAAAAAAAAAACATTTCTTGTTTAAGAAGCAGTTTAATTTAGATATATGTCACAATAGGTAAGAAAATACTACCGCAACTTTTGTTTCCACAGAAGAAATTAAATCATACTGGTTTGGAATCACACAAGACTTTTTTCTTTCATTTTTGGGTGAACTGTCCATTTAACCCTAATCCTAATACTGACACTAACCCTATTCCTTCACACAGGGACTGTTCAAGCTTTGGAAAGGTGCTATATACATTTATTAATAATAATAATAATATAAAATCATCAAAAAATGTAGTTGTCATTTTTCATTCATTCGTGTTGTTGAATATAACAAGCATATTTTACTTACAAACTATTTGCAAGTGTTTGTAAGTGACAACCCTCAGACACGTTCACACAGGACGTTTTCTTGCATTCTAAAACACCTAAATGTAGATGGAGGTCATCGTGATGGGACCGAAAGCACAGAGACATATTTTGCTAATGTTGAACTTTTAACTTGAAAAATATACTGTTACAAAGGACTGGTTAAAATGATTTATGTAGTTTTAGCTGTTTTAATTTCACTATCAATAAAAACAGCATAATTTTCCCAGTTATCAGTAAATAATATATATCTGCCACCAATATAAATGTTTATCTGTCATACTGTTATCTATTCTATTGCAGTGCCATTCGAGAAACCCCTGTGAAAATGCGATGATAGATGAGCACAACAATTTCAGCCGTGGTACACATCGGTATATTAAGAACAACATTCCTCCTCTTTTGGTGGGGATACAAATTTAATGCGGCTGCTTTCTGAATGCTTATTGTGTTGTGTCACTAAGCGACCAGCCGCCACAGCTCAGCCGGCTGCCCTTGTGTGGGCCAGCCCTAGGAGATGTTTAAATATGTATAGGGCTCGGGACTGTGACTGCCCGAGTCACAGTCAGACAGATGAGAGTCTGCTAACAGAGGAGAAGTGTGGAAACACGCCGTCCTTCCAGCTCTCAGCTCAGAGAGCCATCACACACGCTGATGAAATGTTCATCTCAGCTAATTGCATAGATGGTCCTGCAGGACTGAATTGGTGTTCAAATGAAGGGCAGCCTTCAGATATGCCTTGCCTATCATAGGATCTTTAGCCCTTGAGAAGCCATTCTAGCTGTATTAACATGAAAGTGTTTTACAGAAATGCAGGATCATCAATATTTCAGATTGGATTTATATCATTTTACGAGGCACTTGCCTGAGAGTTTAAGACTAGGCTACATTCTTTGGAAAATATCCTTCCAAAGATAGGTGTGAGAAGCACCGTGAATTCAAACATGCCCACACTCGAAATTGCATTTACAGGCGGGATAATGGGGAATCGCAGGTGTGCTTTAATTGAAAGGACTGGGGTGCCACTCACCAAAGCAATTAAATGCTCTCGTAGGCTGACTGATTGAAGCAGTCAAGCATGTAGCTCTACCAAGAGTGCATCAAACTTTAAGCCTGTATACCTACACCCACAAAATAAACCAGTTAGAGAGAGGAAGACAAAGAGCCACACACAAAAATATTTTCTTGCAGTTATTATAAGGTACAATGGGAATACATTGCCACCCCACCCATTTATTCGAAATGGCTACAACAGCGCCTGTTCTGTTTATTTAATCACTGTGGCATTTTATAACCTCCGAAATACGTATTTTATAAGAACTCAATGTAAGTACAAGCATATTTCACAAATGAATCTCCGTTGTCATTCGGCCCACTTTGCACATCTTCCGCAACAAATATATTTCCTCTCAACTGTAAATAAACTATTGAATTGGGTACTTTCCTTCCTACTTTGATTTGGTGTTCCAAACTGGTTAAAATCACCTTGCACAAAATGAAAAACATACATACATATATATATATATATATATATATATATATATATATATATATATATATATATATATATACATACATACATACAGTTGGGTGAACAAGTATTTGATACACTGCCGATTTTGCAGGTTTTCCTACTCTACATACAAAGCATGTAGAGGTCTGTAATTTTTATCATAGGTACACTTCAACTGTGAGAGACGGAATCTAAAACAAAAATCCAGAAAATCACATTGTATGATTTTTAAATAATTAATTTTATGCCACGCCCAACTCGGGAACTTGAGTATCGATTTTTAACTAAGAAACTCATATTTACGATAATTACGATAGCATGTGAAGGCATCATAACATGCGTTAGACATTCAGAAAACATACCGAGCACTGAAAAGACTGTTCAGTAATGTCTGTCGTTTTGAGGCACATCCTTTTGTTTGGTTTTAATATCTAGAACACATTTCTGCCTTGCCAGATGTAGTCTAGGGGAATCCCTCGTTTTTTCTTTACCAAGCACTGTTCCAGAAAGTAAGTAAGTCGTTGGGAGGAGGAGTTGTTCTATAGCTCAGTGTATCACAGTGAGTCACCAACTGCTCTTTAAAGATTAAGAGAAAAAACACAGTTCAGCTTCAGTGAACATTTCGTTTCCTTACAGCCTACATGAAATAACGCCCATGCACAAATCTCCCAAAGTGACGCTCTTGTAAATGCCAAATAACCCGGTCCATAAGTGACGAGGACATTTAAAATGACTTGAATTTCTTTCTTCTGCTGAAGAATGTTGGTAACCAAACAGTTGATGGGCCCCATTGACTTCCATAGTATGTTTTTCCATACTATGGACATGAGGCCCTTTAACTGTTTGGTTACCCATATTCTTCAAAATATCTTCTTTTGTGTTCAGCAGAAGAAAGAAATTCATACAGGTTTGGAACAACTTGTGGGTGAGTAAATGATGACAGAATTTTCATTTTTGGGTGAACTATCCCTTTAAATATTGGACATGAATGCCCTCTCAAGTACTATTTACCACTGGGAAGCTTAGGAATATGTGTGTCATTAGTTAAATAGCTATAAACATGTTCACAACTTACTGACATAAAGTGGTTGGAGTACTAATGCACGCAGGCTTGTTTAGCTGTCATCACCTACTGTATGTATAGGCTACAGTTTTTTGCTGATACAAACAAGACTGCAAGTGTGATACTGTTTTACAGTTCAATAAACACAAAGTTCATATTGAGTAAATTACATTATAGTACTTACAAATTGTCTGTTTTTCTCTGCCAACGAACATTTAAACTAAGTAGAGCAACACACTGTAGTGGAGTTCCTAAATGAATCAGTGGTTTTGAACAAATCTTCAGTGAATTAGTCAAGGACTCACTCATTTTGTTCCTGGACAATTCTGTGTTAAGAATGAATCGGCTAAATAACAATTAAGAGTAATCTGTTATCACGCAGAAATGTACAGTTCTAAACTATACAGATCATGCAGTTATAGCTAACGTTATGTATTTAAGCGAAAACAATGAGCCTAATATATGGAAAATGGGCCTCCTGAGGTAGAAACAGAAAAGCAAATGGAGAATAATTAGCATAGCTGCTGCTCATAATATTTTAAGCAAAAGATAGTCATGTGGATCTGATCTGATATAACTAGAGTACAAGGTTATGAGATGCATTATGTGAATGCTTGGCTAAAGAGATGTATCTTTAATCTATATTTAAACTGGGAGAGTGAGTCTGAGGCCCGAACATTATCAGGAAGGCTATTCCAGAGTGTAGGAGCTAAATGTGAAAACGCTCTCCCTCTTTTTGTGGACTACCAAAAGTCTTGAGTTTTGTGACCTTATAGAGTGTGTTGGATTGTATAGAGAGTAGAGGGTAAAAGATCAATTATATACACAGGAGCTGAGCCATTTAGGGCCTTATAAGTAAGTAGCAATATTTTATATTGATAGGTAATCTTAATAGGTAATCAGTTTAGAGATGATAAAATTGGGGTTATATGATCATATTTTCTTGACCTGGAAAGAAATCTAGCAGATGCATTTTAGACTAACTGTAGCTTGTTTATTCAGGATGCAGGACAACCTAGTACTGCATTACAGTAATCCAGTCTAGAGGTCATGAATAGCTTTTCTGAAAAAAGCATGTTCCTTAGCTTAGCAATGTTTTTGAGGTGGAAGAAGGCTATTTTGTAGCTGTTTTGTTGCTGTCTATAATCACTCAGATCTTTAACTGAAGAGAATGTAACAGTAACAGTACATCCTTTTAGATGCAAATTGTATTCTAAGAGCTTCTGTGTACAGGTTTTTGGTCCAATAAGTATATCTCTGTCTTATCTGAATTTAATAGAAGAAAATTACTGGTCATCCAATATTTTTTTATCTTTAACACACTCTGCTAACTTAAAGGGTTAGTTCACCCAAAAATGAAAATTAGCCCATGATTTACTCAAGTCATCCTAGGTGTATATGACATTCTTCTTTCAGACGAATAAAATCAGAGTTATATTAAAAATGTCCTGGCTTTTCCAAGCTTTATAATGGCAGTGAATTGTTGCTTCGTTTTTGAAGTCCATAAAAGTGCATCTATCATTTAATGTTATCTAGCATCTAACATTTTTTCTCACATAAACGGATCACTTCGCTTCAGAAGGCCTTTATTAACCCCCCGGAGACGTGTGGAGCAGTTATATGATGGATAAATGCACTTTTATGGACCAAAACGAAGCAACAATTCACTGCCATTATAAAGCTTGGAAGAGCCAGGACATTTTTTATATAACTCTGATTTTATTCGTCTGACAGAAGAATGTCATATACACCTAGGATGACTTAGGGGGAAGTAAATCATGGGCTAATTTTCATTTTTGGGTGAACTATCCCTTTAATTTAGAAGTTTCATCAGGTCTTCACTGTAAACCCGAATAAGTTGCCCCCCCCGTTTCAGTTAAATTTAAGTTTGTCTAAATGAAAAGAAACAAGTTCACAAAACTCAAAACAATGGAACAATTCAGATTACTAAAAATGTGTCAGTTTTGTGAACTCAAAAGAAAAAGAACGTTCTAAATACTCATAAAAGATTATCCCATGTTTTCTAATATTACTAAGGGGCAGAATGTATATTGAAAATATACAATTAAAATAAGTAAATGAGTGAATAAATATATACAGTACATATAAACAGTACAGTACTATTTGAGTATAATATAATGAAGTTAATAGAATCAATATTTTTCATATAATATTTTGACATTATTAATATGATTGGGTGTCTATACAAGAAACAATATAGGTGCCTTTTAAATTTTAGGATGGGGGTCCCTTGCACAAGGATGATCATATTTAGGGGTCCATGGCATCTAAAATGTTGAAAACCCCTGCTCTAATCTAAGTCAAGATTAAATCAAGATCTAGGCTATAGATAATAGTATTTTTTTCACGCCAGCTGAAACAAAGGATTTGACTGAGCACAATTTAGACAGTTAGCTTGTTACAAACGCCGAAACGGCGATTCATCCAAAACGACCCGAGAGGCTAAAGAATGTTTCATCCCACGGGGTCCATAAGCGATAAGAGCCGTATAGCTACCGCAACACCATTAGCCAGTCTGGAAACGAATCCCTGTCTGTTTGAACCAATTATATTTGCCTGGATCAATCAGACTGTTGCTTCGTTTTGGCAGATACAAATGGTGGTTTTCTTTGGTAAAGGAGAGAAAGTAATTGTGTGTGCACGTGCACGTACATGTGTGCTGTGTGTCTCCCCCAGGCCATGGCTTCTGCTCGTGTGGCCGCTGTATCTGCAGTGATGGATGGTTTGGGAAGCACTGCCAGTTCCCCCGCAGCTGTGACATGACGGACGAGCAGAGCAAGAACCTGTGCGAGACAGCCGACGGCATCATGTGCTCTGGAAAAGGTAAGAGGGACGATGCTTTGAGCGCCACCTTAAATAATCTCTTAAAAATGAAAGTGGGTTCCCTCATTTGTTTGTTGGGGAACAAACTGAACTATTAAATCAATTTCCCACATATGCTTCTCTAATGAGGTGGATAGCAAACACAACTATTTCCACCAATCAGTTGTTTTTGGGGAGGGCTTGTGCCACATTTAGTTGATAGAGACAGAAATTATTGGTGAGAGAGAGGGAATGAGATTGCATCTCCATAAGAGCTGTGGCATAGTGGTTAGAAGCCACATTGGGTTCAAGTCAGGCTTTCGCCAATATCTTTTGTTAATCTCATCAAAGAAATTACTGACTAAAATGTTTATTAATGCCATAAAGGACATACATTTTTAAGGACATTATCGCCAAAAGAGAAAAAAACTGACTAAAACAATAAGCTACTATGTAAAATGAACACTCTGGAAATGTATTGAAACTAAAATCTCCTACAATTATAAAAAAGCTCACCATGTCTGGAGCATGTGCGCAAACCGCTAGGCCATGGTTCCCATCTATTCTTCTATTTAAAGGTAAAGATATACAAACTATTATTTTAGATTTTCTGTAAAGTCAAGTTGAAACTGGGAAACATGTTTGCTGACTGCAAAAGCAACGCTTTAAGTTTTACACTTTAACAAGAGGCCAATTTCAGTGTCTGTATGTGACCTGTCAGAATCCTGGAAAAAAAACAATAAAGCTAAACCAATTTTTTACATGACACGTAGGAGTATTTATCTCCTTTCTCTGAGCATGTGACGTGACACACTAATATGCTTTATATATTGGGTTTGTTGGAGCCGACGACGGAACACTATTTGTTTGCTGTTGCTTGCCTGAAAATAAGAAATTAAGAAAATAAGAAAAAAATAAGATCTTTTCTCAAATTAATGCTTGGCAATCAGCAGGAGAGTTGCTCTGCTTGTCATAACAACATCAGCATAATTAAGAATGAAACATTGGAAGAATTAAATGGGATCCATGGGTATAGGTGAATATGTGGGCTGCTTGTTGTTCCTCCCAGTAGAATAATACTGTGGTAGATGACAAGGGATGTACTGTCTGGTGAGCTGTCTACTCTTTGATTGAAAAGACTGATGGTAAACTACATGGGATGAAATGTTCTTTTCGAGCTTTCTAACTTTTACCGTATCGTGTTTGTAAGGTACAGAAACAGCTGTTACAGACAGACCATGTTATGCAGTTCCCCGGATCCTATGTGTAATATGAGAATCCCATTTTGTGCAGTTATGTTGACTAACATCTAGAGACCAGTGTCTCCCCAAAGCATTGTAAGTCTAACAATACTTAGGCTTATGATGCATTGGGGAACCCTGGGTGGTCAGTACAAATTAAAGACAGCAAATTCAATGCCCACACAAATAATGAAATTAAAATAGCACTAATTTATTTTACAAAATATTCACTCAAAGCGGGAGATAACACTTGGCCTGTTAATCAGTCAAGCAGACAAGGTTATCAAGTAGGGATGCATATTTCCACCATAACTGTTATCCAGCAATATCAATGATTTTTTTTTTAAATGATCTGATATTAGATATTTAATAGTTTCCCCCTATTGTAAGATTAAAAAAAAATCATCTAGCACCAATTTAAAGGGACTGTGACAGATTATGTACGAGTCACTGTGCACATGTAAATATAGTAAATGTCTTTAAATATGATTTTTTTTAATGCATAGCAAAATTCTACATATGCGGATTTAATACATTTTCACAAATCAAATTTATAATATACAGGGTTCGTACACCTTTTTACCAATACATTTCCATGACTTGTCAATGACTTTTGAGGCAAACCCTAGTGAAAAAACCTATACCAATATGTATTTAAAATACATTTATTTCATACTACAAATCCATTAACATATTTACTGACATATCACTTGAGACTTACTGATATAAATATTATAATTAAACTTTATTTGGTGTAGCCTACTTCTTTATCACACAATGCACATTTCTTAATATTAAGCCTAAAATGTGTTTTAATATCACTATTAGTAAGGATAGCATGATCACTGTATAATATCAGTCTTTAAATGCAAGATATTTAAAGTATACCTAAAGTATATTTGCAATAGTTCTACTTTAGCACAATCAAATATACTTAAGTATATCTTTAGTTGGACCTCAGCACTATTTCTGGATAACTAAAGTGTATTAAGTACAAAATTAGTTGTTCCAATTTAGAAGACTTTAAGTATACCAATTTAGTATACCAAAAGTACAATTGCAGGGTATTCATATTAAGTACATAAATATGTAAATGTATTTGTAGTATACTTAACATAAAATAAATGTATTTAAAATACATTTTGGTATATTTATTTTTCACTAGGGTAATATTCATGAACTTCATAGTCATGATAATAATGTTCCATGAAAGTCTATGTATGCATGTAAAATAAGAATAAAAATCGATGTTCAAATTTATCATAGCATATCTTAACTAAAATGAATGACTATTAATGCTATTTGTTTGCTTGCTATTTGTTTTAATAATACAATCTGCGACTGTGCCAGATGTGCAGATACATGGCTGAATGCCCAAATGCTAAGTATTGTATTTGTTTAACCGACATAATCAATTAAACTCAGGGCCTGAATTTCGTTTTGAATGGAATTTGTTAACAGTAAAAATAAGAACAAATAAATGAAATGCAATAGTACAAAGATACAAATGAAGGGTTTTTTTTCAGTTAGGTCTAACGGTAGTATTCAGGTACAGAAATACTACAGAAATTGAATAAACTGTAAATTAAAAACAATAAATTCACCTTATAATAAAAGTTACAAATGTTATTGAGTCAAGAGCAGTGAGAGATTTTTCTTTTTGTCTTTTGTTGTTAACATTAATCACTTTAAGAGCGAGTGCACTGATCCAATATACTGATACACGTTTTCTCTCTCAACTGTTTATGTTCACTTAAGACATAACCGACTTTATTTACATGAATACTCGCCAAGACGGGCATTTTGACATCATTCTGTGTGTATTTGGCTGTTTAAGTGCAAAAAAAACATGAAAAAGAACTCAGTTTGGTACTAGTGAGTGAACTGTTTGCAGGGTGGATTTATGCGCGCGCTTTGAATGTGACTGTGAGCACACAGAAAAAGTCCCTCCGAGAGAGCGCAAGTAGCGAATGGTTTAAAACGATAACATTTTGTGATGATGTAACACTGGCCTGATTAGGCAAGTGACAATGTCAACTGTCTCGAAACGCGAGCGAAAATCTTGTATATGTGAATCTTCCAAGCCTGGAAATTGTTATTTTTAAATTCCATGACTTTTCCAGGTTTTTCATGACGGTACAAACCTTGATATGACATTTATCTGTAATTGTCCAAAACTTGAAAATAATTATTGGCTTATCAGCATTTACTTAAATTGTATTAATGGTGCACCTGTATTATTGACCAATGCAGATTATTTCCAAATGGCCAAATATCGGCCAATTGACTGGCCTAGCTTGTATGTTGGTCTGTTACTGACTCAGGAGGAGCATGAAATTGGACATTGTAAACAACAGCTGTTTCACACATTTAGAAAAACAATTTACCCTATTTAAATTCCAATTAGGAACTGTATCAGCTTTAAGTGTTTTATAATCACGTGAAATAGCACAGGAGAATAAGGGAAGACTAATGGATCTCCAATCGTTGTGTGACTGAAGGCTAATTTGTTCTTGCAGGCTCTTGTCACTGTGGTCGCTGTATCTGCTCACCACAGGAGTGGTACATTTCAGGGGAATTCTGCGAGTGCGACGACAGGGAGTGCGACAAACACGACGGGCTGGTTTGCACAGGTATGTGTTCAAATGCAGCACCGCTCCTCCAAACACCCACTCATAGGCTGACAGATGTCTTTGTGACGGATATTGAGGTTCTCTGATGTGGCTGCCGTTTGATTAGACAGCTCTGTACGACTCTTAGGCTGAGCCGTCCAATCAGTGGGCTCCTGCTGTGTTGTTCTCGTCCTGCTTTTCAATGGGAAAGATGCTCCGAAGAGAGTCAAGGTTTTCCTTTAAAGCCCTGAAGAGTTGACCAGTCAGTGGTAATAAAAAGCACAATAAATATTTATTATTACAATAGCTCAAGGGCTTGAGGATGTTTGGACAGTTGTTTAGAAACTGTTTACTTATTGGTCTAATGACTTCATTATCAGTTGCCGTGTCATTCATCCAATTATACAGTTCCTCGCACAGAGATGCAAAATTCATTACAAAACAAGACAAAAAACACAACTGACAAAAGGAATGCATAAATGTGTCTGTTAAATGTCACTGATTAGCATATTAACGATTAGGGCATATGTCATCATTTCCATATTCATAAGGATTATTAAAACTATTTTCTCATGTTGCTCAGGGAAAACCTCCTTTTCTCTATAGATGAAATGCAAATGCAAACAATCAGCCAATTCTTTCCCTTACCTTGGGTAACAGTAATGCACTCAGCCTTTATAATTATAATCATGCAAGAATATGCCTGCCAGTTTCTAAATAATAATCTTCATGGCTTCTTCAGTAAGATATTCTCATTACACCCACAACTGATGAGCGCTGTGGAAAATTCAGTGTATTAGGGAAAGCCAGGGCTTAATTTCATGCACAGCAGATACGAATTCCAACTGTTTGGATATTGATACAATATACAGCTCTGAAGCTTTCTTCTGAACGAAAGCTGGTGTCACATACAGCTTTTCTAATGGCATATGTAAACAACCTCACTTCAGCTGATTTACAAATAGCAGGCGATTTCACTGACCGAACCCATGTAGCTATATGTACCGCAAATTATGTGAATTCCCAAGACACTTTAAGTAGCTGTAGAAAATGTTAGACACTCAATATAGATCAATATGGAGTTTGAGTTAAACACTTATAATATACAAATGATACACTTGAATTAGCTCAGTAAGCTTCCACAGATAATGATTTTTGTGTACCCCATATTACAATGTTTACTTACAAACGCTGAATAAAAAGGAGTAATAACGCTTATGTAATCATACCAGTGCCGCCACATGGACTGAATTTGAACTGAATAGACGGGACCCCAGAGATAGTGTCTCCAAAACTTGCATTTGTACTTGGTTTCCCTTTGCACATTCTGCCAAGGGGGTGTGAAGAGAGAAAGCATGTCGAGACTTGGAGAGTGATGATCTGGGTTTCTCAGTTCTGTCCTCTCAACTTCTGTTCCAGGGAACGGCGTGTGCAACTGCGGAAATTGTGACTGCTGGGACGGCTGGACAGGAAACGCCTGTGAAATCTGGGTTGGAGAGGAGTATTAACCCCTGGTGGACACTTAAAGACTGATTCTGTTGTGAGGCAAGACAAGAAAATGGTGGCTACATCAACGGCAAACGAGGGAAAATTGATTTTAGAAATTTGTGCAATATAACAGAATTCAAATTTTCTTTAATTAAAGCAATGTGGTTTCAAATCTATTATATGCACATAAAACAGCTGTGGGAGATAATAATACTTCTATAATCCTCTATAGTTTTCCATATAACTATATATATGAGAATTGTGTATAATAATGCTTACATAGACTATTGACTGACACATAAGCACAAGTAAAAGGAGAGAATCCATGGAAATGGCCAACAGATAAATAAGAGCATTTTATTATTATTTAGGTTGCTGTTTTTCAGAGCGCTGCTTGTGTGCAAAGTTTTGACCCTATTTTGTAAACGGTAAGTTTCATGTGACAAAACTCACAAGTTGTAAACAGCCGATGCCAATAAATTTAACCTGCTCTGAGATGCCATGAGAATGAGGAAGCTCTTTTTTCCAATCTGCATATGTAAACTATTAGTAATTTCAGTCTTATATAAACCAGATAGACATACCTAGAATTGTTGTCATTTTTTTATTATTATTTCTATGGAAGCTGTGCTATTTGGGCTCTGTATGACTAAAATTTCATACTGTTCTTTCATTTAATGAAAATGTTGAAAAAATTGTGCCCGTGTTGAAGGTAAACAATATTGACATTATTATCATCATAAATGAAAACTAGGATAAGCACAATGAAATAAATTCAATAATATATGTATTGCAGAAATATCACATTGAATTGGTTAGAGAGATTTCAGTACCTTTATATAAATATTTTATTCAATATGTTGTATCTGTGTATACAACAAACACAAACTGTACAGTGCAGACAAACTCTTTGCATATATGTATGTAAAATTAGCAGAACATACCAACAGTCCATGATACACATAGCCTACGACATGCAGTTCATATATGCCACCCTCTTCCCATGCAACAGATGAAGTAACTGTCAAATCAATGCTCAAAACCAATCAACAGACAATGGAGACCTTCCTTCACCACTGAAAATCAGAAATACGAAGAAAACACAGAAATGATCAATTGTTCAGCGATTGCTCCTCATTACGATTTAACGACGTCACGCACGACCTGAATTGAACGAAACAAACACGGACGTTTGAAAGAGGAATAAACAAATGAACATACTAACAAATGCACACATACTCACCAGTCACTTACAAAAATAAATTTAACCTTCGTAAAACCAGTTCACTGGTCTGCAGGGCAGCTGTAGCCCAGCATGTAGAGCTCATAGGAGTGAGTGATTTGTTTCGTGTGGAAGTGGGACACCAGCCTCGAACTGATTTCAAATATGAAGCTACTTTTCCTGTACAGTACTGCATCTCATTCTAGCATTAAATTCAGCTTTGTACATACAAATATCTATCAAGTCTAACTAATGTGCTTGAACATCTCCTAATATGAAACTAGCTCAAAATCCCAGTAAATGAAAATATAGGTCTTCAAATGAAGTGTAGAATATATTTGTATTTAGCAGCATAGCCTCTGTCTACTTCATAACATTCTAAACGGTATTCATCATTCAAACTATGAAAACTGTTACAGCAAGACAGGCTTCGTCAACTTGGCTGATAATTGACTAATCGTTAAAATCCTAAGTAGATGTGAGTAATGAAGATTTCAAACGCAAAGTGCAATGGTCTCAATCCAGAGTATGAGAGAGCCTTATATAATCATGCCCATTCAGTGTAGCCCTACACCTCAAACTAGCTTTAGACACTTCTAGCTGTCCCATACTTTGGTCCTTAAGAAAACGCATGCAGGTGATTAGTAATAGGTACCCTGGTCTTGTACTAAATGAACAATTGAAGTAAAGGACATCATTTGGAATCTCTTCAAATTTGAATCGAGACCATTAAAAAGTAGAGACAATTGTTCTTTGTGATGAACTCTAGTCACAGTGAGGACAAAAACTGAAGAGGACCACCGTCCTCTGAGTAATTGAAATTGTTCGGCTGGATTCTCGTGTTTACGGACTTTGGTAACAATCAACTTTTGTGTGTTTGTGGATTAAGTTGCTACTGAATCTGTGTGTTGTGTGTGTGTGTGTCTGGGGCATGAGGCACCTTTAACCCAGCACAGACTGGGTACATGTTTTTGCATGCTGGGTTAGAGGTCATCACAGGCACATGATGAGCAGTACTGGACTCTGCATGCTGAGCTAGGAAAAAACCCTCTCATTTCAGAATCATAATATCTGGTAGTTAAAAATCTATTTATTTACTTATTCTCTTTTTTTTTTTTTTTTTTTTTTTGAAGATTTTTATTTTATTTGTATACAGTGAAAACATCGTTATAGAAGCGATTTCTTGCACTGCGTCAGCGTTGCAAGAACAGAATGTAATACTAACCTTGCCCATGCCTTTGCTGAACAAAATCGGTGTGCAGCCAATAGTAATGGTGCCTACTTACATTGAGCCGTTTTACCGCACAAGTCTGAAGTAGACTGTATTTTTCTACGGCTGCCACTCCCACTGTCACATTTAATGTGCTCGCCAGAACTAGCCCATAGTTCAGAGAAGTCGGCATGTCAAAGAGGGGCCTTGACCAGAGGCCTACAAGGCCTATAGATATTCCTAGAGCCCACGCTCTCTAAATTAAGAGCAAAGAAAAGTGGAAATTCACCTAGTTACTGGGGTTGAAACCGGTCTGCACCATACTAGATAGTGATATGTACTCTATACACCTTCTCCAGCACACGCCAACTCCTTGTGTTTGACCGCAGCGGGCGTGCTCTCGCTGGCATTTGCTGTCGAAGTATACTTGTGTCCCTTTCTAGAAATTACGAGAACGAGAAGACATGAGCGCTGAACCTTAGATAATGAGTTTGATTCTGTTTAGGAGGCTCTGTCCACTTGATCACCGTCTCTTGACTATTGAAGTTGTGAAAGGACTTTAAGGATGGGTTTATGGAAACCCATCATCGTGTTTGAATAACTGCACACCAGAACACATCGCACACTGCCCCGACAACAAATTACGTAAGTAACCGACAAGAGGGAAAGATTTGGTAATTCGAGCTTTGAGTGGGGGACACCTAAAAAGAAAGAGACACAGGAGCATACTTAATTAAAAAAAAACAAAAAAAACAATTGTGGACTGTAGTCCATATATGTATATCTTTACAGTATTACCCCAGAGTGTGGCTGGTGTTACTGCGTATATAGAAAATAGATCTGAAATGTACGGTCTCTGCTGCGCCAGGGTTCAAGAAAAGGGTTATAACGGGTGACTGTTAGCAGGCAAAAGAACCGCCACGCAAGCGCCTGCGGTACACAATTTCATTCTTGTGGATTGTCTCGATTACAGAAAAAACATCGGCTTTATTGTATGTCAAAAGGCATTCCATATCAGTTAGGGCATTCCATGGTGAAAGTTTAGCTGGTTTATCCAGTTGCATCCTCCTACGTGCACAGCTGACCACTCTTCCGGAGCCAGTCCATCGTCCAATTAGATCGGAACAGTCAGAGGAGTGAAGGGGGGTGGAGGGAATGGGGAGGAGAGAGCAGAGGACGCCTGGATCTGATCCACAAACATGGAGAGTCTGACAAAAGGAGCGCGGCTCTCCGGGGTTGAGCATGGCCGAGCTGGGATCTGGCTATGTGGTGGGCTTGGTTTCCTTGCTGACAGGTTTGCCTCCGTTCATGACGGCCGGCTCTGTGCTTTTACTGGGAGGCACGGCAGGTTTGGGCACTGTCTCCCCCACGTCATGCAATGATGGCTCTCGGTACATCGCGACTGCAAAAGACATCAGAGAAGGCAAGAGTCAGCCAGGTAACCACAGCCGCCCCATCTGTCTCTCTTATTGGAAAGGATTTTTGGGGCAGGCCAGGAATATGACTGAAATCTGCAAATAATTATGTGTAGAAAAGTTTCTCCCAACTCATTTTCATTTCGAAACCTGAAACTTGGCTAAAAAGACAACATTCATTAGGGCAACTCTGACAGGACATGTGCGAGTTTGTCAAATTGCGGGCAAGCTGTCTGCAGGGCTGCAGCCTATCCTTAGTTGTGATGAGAAGACGGTCTAATCTCTTGAGATGCATTTGACTAGGTTCACTGCTTCATGTCAGTTCAAACTTACAGTATTCTTAGCAGTGCCGCTACACTATGGGTTGCTGGCTGGTGTTTCGGTATTAGCGGAAAAAATAATGAACACACAACAGAATGAGAGGTTGGTTTAAAATGTGAGCATCTGTACATGGCAATAAAGCATTGCACAGACAGAAACGGGCCACACATCATTGCAAATTACACCTCAAACCGTACATAAAGCATCAATCTCACGCTAGCCCGACACATTTTACAGTGTGGCCATAAAGGAGCTGTAAGGAATATTGGGAAGGACAGGTTGTCCATCATAATGCTATGAAGGTGGGTCTTGGATATGTGGTGCTGTGAAATAATGTTTATTGAGTAATAAATCATTATGTAATCAGATAATGGGAATATAAAGCCAAATTTGTCTGGTCGAACCCATGGTAAGGAGCTCATTGTCAAGATAATGATGATCCTCATGATCCTAATTTTCCCTAAATCTGAAATTCATCAGTTTCTGTGACCAGTGCTTGCTCTGTACAGATGCTTTTCTAACACACATTTTAATATTTTAACTCTATAAACAAACAAAAGGGACAGTACTAAGGAATAATACATTTTGAATAATACATTTGATTCATTTCAGTTATCGTATGACTTGCAATATAGCGCACATGCCATTTCAAATCATTTTTATGCTACTTTCATGGTAATTTTTAATAAGTCTTTTTTGGATTCACTTTGCAAAAGAGCAGTCTAGACATCCAATTGTGTATCAAAATTCATACATTATTTAAACATCATTATGGTTTTTACCCACGATTTTACTCAGAACACAGCTAACAACGCTGACGAGACCTCTTTTGCTGATTACAGTGTTTCTCAACTTATTTGACTAATGTCTAATTGTCAGTGCTTTAAAAAAGTTGGTTCTATTTAATTCAGCAAAATTATTTTTTTTTTATTGTTATATTTATTATTTTTATTTTTAATTATTTATTTTCACTGCATAATAAGTGCTGCATCAGTTTCAGGTAACACTTTTAACAAAATCAAATGATATCAAAATTATTGTGTTTTCTATCGACTGCACAACATATTCAGGTTATTATGTTAATCATAAAGATATTTCTTTCCATACATTTATTTATATATTTTATGTGTGCTTTTCTATATGGTACATATTGCATAACCACTTTTTTGCCACTAAATATACATTAATCAAGCCTCTCATCTGTGTTCAATTCACACCTGGCATGCATGTTATACGGCCCATGAGAACACGGCACAGCTGGCGATGTTGGGTCTTCCCTTGGTTTTCTTGAGATTGTCAATGTAGATCTGCTCACATTAGCCTGAACTCTTGTCTGGCCTCTATCAAGAGACCATGATTCACTGTCAGTTAGACTCGCTCTCATTTCATTTGAGACTGTCCCCTCACCTCTTCTTACTTCGTCTCCTCTTGTTCTTTTCTCAACTCTTTCGATGTCCTCTCCTCTCCTCATCCTACATGCACTCCTATTTCTCTTCCATCATCTGTCTTCCTCCTCCACTCTTACTCTCTCATCTTTATCTTTTCTTCCTATTCTCTTTTACCATCTTCTACCTCCTCCATCTCTGTAGTTGTCTGTATTAAATGTTTTGAAATCTTGAACCTTAGACTGGAGATTTTGTGCATGTTTTTTTTTTTTTAAATGATGTATGTTGTCATTTGTATTAATGAAATGGAAGTGTTTTTGGAAAAGTGTTCCTTGTTTTGAAAACCTTGACCTCAGTTTGAAGAAATGTGTAAAACCAGTTGAGAAAAACTATAAAAAGGCATCAAGCAAAAGCATATCTCTCAGGGACTCATGCTGTTCATTACCATTCTACTAGTGTCACAGTGACCTGGATGTTAACTGTTCTCTTGAGATTTTCAGAGCATGCTTTACCTTCTAATGGCTTGGGCAGGAAGTGAGCAGCTGGTTTAGTTTTCTTCACCCGGTTCCCCTTCATGGCCTGGCCATCTTTATTCAAGCCAAGGAACCATGCTCTCCCCGACTCCTGCTGCCTATACAGCATGGATGAGTAGATCACATAGTAGTTTTCAAACACAGACTCTTTAAACTTGCATTCCGGCGTAAACAGTTCCTGCAAGAAAGAGAGACGAAAGAGAACGAAGTCACACAAGTGCTGTGGGAAATTTTGTGTTGATAACACAAATAACCATTTATAATATGAATAGAGTTTTTTTTTTTTCAGTTTGACATGGTAATATATAATAAAGATATATATATATGTGTGTATATATATATATATATATATATATATATATATATATATATATATATATATATATATATATATATATATATAATATTTCTAAATAATGTTAATATATATTTTTTAAATTTAGCATTGCCATTTCTATCTCATCTCATAACCCTCCTGCACTTCCATCACAAGCCCCTAAGAGTTTGCAAACACAGGGTTGGGAAACCCTAATTTATTTCATTCAGATTTAAAACACATTAAAATCCATATTTAATTTAGCAGCGAGGGACATTTTAACAACAGCTATACGACATATGGTTCAACGGATTGTACTTCTGTCCCTCACATCCTTCCATTCATTCATTAAATATGGCGCCCACTCTGAATAACATCTATATGTTAATACAGACAATTGAAAAGACACTGAATCAGTTTGTGGAGTTTTGGTTTGTTTAATTAACGGAATAGAAATAGCAAACTTGGTATCAGAACGCAGAGAGTTCCCAGAATAACATTCAAATTCCTGTACATTTTCCTATTACTCTGTATGCATGGTGATATGCCTGAGGTCTAATCTGTAGGTAGACACTGCAGGTATGTCTGCTGATACCTGAATGAGCATAGAGACAAAATAATTGGCCCTAAAGACAAAATGTGATATTCGCTCATGACAAATTAATCTGTACTTTCACCTTTACTCCAGGTGCCATGCTCAGCCATGCTAAGTCTATTATTTTCTTCAAATATCCATATCCAATTGCACAATCCACACTTTAGCAAGGGCATTCCAACCTCTTCTTCACCATCTTTTTACTACAAATGATTCCACACCTCAGAGCATTTGACAAAAAGTAAATCGTGGGCATACTGTACTCTCACACTTTATTTGGCTCCATTTTATTTTGCAGTTCATTTTGGATGCCAGATTGTGAATCTAGCAGAAGCAGTAAACATTATCTGTAAACATTGAATCTAAAAATAATTTCTCAAAATGAGAATTTTTTTTTCTCTACAGAATCTAAAGCTACGAATCTGATTAAAATTTGTATTTTCCTAAACATCTCACGCCTTATCCAGAATATAAAACTCCAATAAAAGGCTATAAAAACAGCACAGCTGCCACACGGTGTTGTGATGCAAAGGTCTTGAAGTTGTAATTCAGTAGTGTGGCTCTGAAAATTTCAATAATGATTTAGTCCATTTGTGGTGAGAACTGGTCTTGTTGTACATTTCATTTGCTGTGAGATTTACACTGAACGCCATATAGCATTGTCATTAAAGTAATTAAAATAGGCATTATAATAACTATTTTATATATATATATATATATATATATATATATATATATATATATATATATGCAGTTGCAAGAAAAAGTATGTGAACCGCTTGCAGGTTTAAAATAAATTTTAACAAAATAAAAGAGATCATACAAAATGCGTAATTTTTTATTTAGTGCTGTCCTGAATAAGATATTTTACATAAACATTTTTTTACATATAGTCCACAAGATAAAAAAAAATTGCTGAATTTATTAAAATGACCCGTTCAAAAGTTTATGAACCATTGATTCTCAATACTGTGGATGATCCACGACTGTTTTTTTGTTTTGTGATGGTTGTTGATGAGTCCCTTGTTTGCCCTGAGCAGTTAAACTGCCCAATGTTCTTCAGAAAAATGTCACACTGAGGACAAATGAGGGACTCAAACACAACTATTAAAAAAGGGGGGGGGACTTTTGAACAGGATGAAGATATCCAAATTTTTCTTATTTAGTTTAAATATCAATTTTTTTCATTTAGTACTGCCCTTCAGAAGCAACAGAAGATACTTACGTTTCCCGGAAGACAAATTAAGTACAATTTACCTTGATCTTCAAATTCAGTAAGTTTTCACCCCCCGGCTCTTATTGCATCGTGTTCCCTTCTGGATCATCAGTGAATGTTTGAACCTTTTATAATAGCTGTGTTTGAGTCCCTCAGTTGTCCTCAGTGTGAAAAGATGGATCTCAAAATCAGACAGTCACTGCTGGAAAGGGTTCAAATATTCAAAAGATGCTGGAAAACTGAAGAATTTGCAGGACCTGAAGGATTTTTCTGAAGAACACTGGGTAGTTTAACTGCTCAGGACAAACAAGAGACTCGAGAACAACCATCACAAAATAAAAAAAACAGTCGTGGATCATCCAGGAAACGAGACAGTATTGAGAATCAATGGTTCATAAACTTTTGAACAGGGTCATTTGAATAAATTCAGCTATTTTTTTGTCTTGTGGATATCTATATGTCCACTATATGTAAACATCTTTTATGTAAAATATTTTATTCAAGACAGTACTAAATAAAAAATAACATGCATTTTGTATGATCTCTCTTATTTAGTTAAAATGATTCACATTTTCACAGATTCTGCAAGCGGTTCACATACTTTTTCTTGCAACTGTATATATATATATATACACACAGTATACCAACACAATATTAGGAAGGTGGTCATAATATTATGCCTGATCTGTAATTAACACACACACACAGATCAGGCATAATATTATGACCACCTTCCTAATATTGTGTTGGTCCCCCTTGTGCTGCCAAAACAGCCCTGACCCGTCAAGGCATGGGCTTCACTAGACCCCTGGAGGTGTGCTGTGGTATCTGGCACCAAGATGTTAGCAGCAGATCCTTTAAGTCCAGTAAGTTGCGAGGTGGGGCCTCCATGGATCGGACTTGTTTGTTCAGCACATTCCACAGATGCTCGACTGGATTGAGATCTGGGGAATTTGGAGGCCAGGTCAACACCTCAAACTCATTGTTGTGCTCCTCAAACCATTCCTGAGCCATTTTTACTTTGTGGCAGGGCGCATTATCCTGCTGAAAGAGGCCACAGCCACCAGGGAATACCGTTTTCATGAAAGGGTGTACATGGTCTGCAACAACGCTTAGGTAGGTGGTACGTGTCAAAGTAACATCCACATGGATGGCAGGAAACCTTGGGTGCCATGTGTTCCCCAGGTAAGCGACGCACACGCACCTAGCCATCCATGTGATGTAAAAGAAAACGTGATTCATCAGACCAGGCCACCTTCTTCCACTGCTCCGTGGTCCAGTTCTGATGCTCACGTGCCTGTTCCTTCCTTGGACCACTTTTGATAGATACTGACCACTGCAGACTAGGAACACCCCACAAGAGCTGCAGTTTTGGAGATGCTCTGACCCAGTCGTCTAGCCATCACAATTTGGCCCGTTGTCAAACTCGCTCAAATCCTTATGCTTGACCATTTTTCCTGCTTCTAACACATCAACTTTGAGGACAAAATGTTCACTTGCTGCCTAATATATCCCACCCACTAACAGGTGCCGTGATGAAGAGATAATCAGTGTTATTCACTTCACCTGTCAGTGGTCATAACGTTATGCCTGATTGGTGTATAATATATATATATATATATACAGTGGGGAGAACAAGTATTTGATACACTGCCGATTTTGCAGGTTTGCCCACTTACAAAGCATGTAGAAGTCTGTAATTGTTATCATAGGTACTCTTCAACTGTGAGTGACGGAATCTAAAACAAAAATCCAGAAAATCACATTGTATGATTTTTAAGTAATTAATTTGCATTTTATTGCATGACATAAGTATTTGATACATCAGAAAAGCAGAACTTAATATTTGGTACAGAAACCTTTGTTTGCAATTACAGAGATCATACGTTTCCTGTAGTTCTTGACCAGGTTTGCACACACTGCAGCAGGGATTTTGGCCCACTCCTCCATACAGACCTTCTCCAGATCCTTTAGGTTTCGGGGCTGTCGCTAGGCAATACGGACTTTCAGCTCCCTCCAAAGATTTTCTATTGGGTTCAGGTCTGGAGACTGGCTAGGCCACTCCAGTACCTTGAGATGCTTCTTACGGAGCCACTCCTTAGTTGCCCTGGCTGTGTGTTTCGGGTTGTTGTCATGCTGGAAGACCCAGCCACGACCCATCTTCAATGCTCTTACTGAGGGAAGGAGGTTGTTGGCCAAGATCTCGCGATACATGGCCCCATCCATCCTCCCCTCAATACGGTGCAGTCGTCCTGTCCCATTTGCAGAAAAGCATCCCCAAAGAATGATGTTTCCACCTCCATGCTTCACAGTTGGGATGGTGTTCTTGGGGTTGTACTCATCCTTCTTCTTCCTCCAAACACGGCGAGTGGAGTTTAGACCAAAAAGCTCTATTTTTGTCTCATCAGACCACATGACCTTCTCCCATTCCTCCTCTGGATCATCCAGATGGTCATTGGCAAACTTCAGACGGGCCTGGACATGCGCTGGCTTGAGCAGGGGGACCTTGCGTGAGCTGCAGGATTTTAATCCATGACGGCGTAGTGTGTTACTATTGGTTTTCTTTGAGACTGTGGTCCCAGCTCTCTTCAGGTCATTGACCAGGTCCTGCCGTGTAGTTCTGGGCTGATCCCTCACCTTCCTCATGATCATTGATGCCCCACGAGGTGAGATCTTGCATGGTGCCCCAGACCGAGGGAGATTGACCGTCATCTTGAACTTCTTCCATTTTCTAATAATTGCGCCAACAGTTGTTGCCTTCTCACCAAGCTGCTTGCCTATTGTCCTGTAGCCCATCCCAGCCTTGTGCAGGTCTACAATTTTATCTCTGATGTCCTTACACAGCTCTCTGGTCTTGGCCATTGTGGAGAGGTTGGAGTCTGTTTGACTGAGTGTGTGGACAGGTGTCTTTTATACAGGTAACGAGTTCAAACAGGTGCAGTTAATACAGGTAATGAGTGGAGAACAGGAGGGCTTCTTAAAGAAAAACTAACAGGTCTGTGAGAGCCGGAATTCTTACTGGTTGGTAGGTGATCAAATACTTATGTCATGCAATAAAATGCAAATTAATTATTTAAAAATCATACAATGTGATTTTCTGGATTTTTGTTTTAGATTCCGTCACTCACAGTTGAAGTGTACCTATGATAAAAATTACAGACCTCTACATGCTTTGTAAGTAGGAAAACCTGCAAAATTGGCAGTGTATCAAATACTTGTTCTCCCCACTGTGTATATATATATATATATATACGCATTCTGATTCTGATATAATGACTGATAATTTTCTATTCTTGACTGATCTTTTTTTTCATCATTTTGGCAATAGATGAACTGTTAAATGAGTGATCCTTATATGAGTCCCTGTATTCATATTATTTGACTCTCATATGCTGAGGTAATATATATTATAAACTTGACAGGTGATTTTTATAGAATGTACTTTGATCACGTTCTTCTCAGTTGTTTAAAAGATTAAGGCAATTATCAAAGTTTTATAAAATGTAATTTTATTTTCCAATAAAAGATGATACATTTTTACATGATTTGTTACATTTAATTACCCCTTAGCAGATTTTGATATCATATATATATATATATATAAAATATTGCTGTGTATGGTTGTCTTCAAAATTACTTTATTTAGCCAGTGAAAGCCATTCATCTCCTCTGTATGACCCATTATTTGGTGCCATCTGTAAACACTGTGTGTATGTTGCATTACTCTGCAAATTATTGCATTGATTGAAGCTTCCAGGCTTGCTCTGTCGATTCAATAACTTCACCACTTCAATAATCCTAGGAGCACTTCTCTCTATTGGTAAATAGCACCAAAACTATCATTTGTAAATCTACAAGTTACATTAACACCCATCATTAAACTGCACATTAAAGACCTTGCATCTGAATAAGAAAGCAGGATCTAAATGCACAAATATGCATATCTTTTGAAAGTCTCTTCTAATTGGCAAGTGAGGCAGATTTTACAGTAAAGCACTTCCTAAATACTTCCTTGTGAAAATAACACTGATGAATATGAGATTATTCATCTCATATATTTTAAAAGGTCAGTTATTCACAAATAGAAGTCCCTATGATACATTATAATGAAAGTTAAACCTACTTTCTCCTAGTCTCTTTTTAAAAGATATTAATAACCATCATTAGAATTGGTCTTAAAAATATAATACAAAGGTGCTACTAGGGATGTCACAAGTACCGGTACTTCGGTACCAAGTCGGTACTGAAATTTTAAAAATGTGATGATACCAGCATTTCTGTAGTACCGGTAGTACCGATTATTTTTTCGGTACCCACTAATAGGCAGCTGCTTTCAGTAGCTTCCGTATTTATCTAAGTGCAGGGATCCAGACTGTAGCCGAATATATATACTAGTGTCTGTGAATATTAAACTGCAAAATACTATTTAAATATTAATCCTCCATGGTCTCTGTGTGAATGAATGGCGCAGACACACGGTTTCATTTGTGGCTCGCGGCACACATGCACGCGTGACATTCGTTGTCTTTTTAGCCTCTGCCATGTCACTATATAAGGACATGAATGCATGAACTTCATAAACTCCGCTCTGAGAGTCACTTCATGAGCATTTACCGTTTCACTTGAGAAAACTGTCATATCATGAACTCAAAGGTCTTCACGGCAACCCATCAAAATAAAAGTTATATTAGAAATATTAGGCTACTGTTGTACAGTAGATTTAGCTATGTCTCAATGTAATAATAATACTAATAATACTACTGCTAATAATTATTATTATTAGGTGTGCATAGAGGGTTGCTTATTTTTCACTTGATCTTTTTTTATAAACAATGTTTACTTTAAAACAGCATGTCGCCTTTAAATGTTTATATGTATTATTTACTTATAATGATTATCATCATAAATAATAAACTCATTAAATTTAATTGAATATATTTTTTTAAATAGTTAAATAAAATGTAAAAAAAAAAATTTTTGCTGTGGTACCGAGAACCATAAAATTTTTATGGTATTGGTACCGACTACTGGAATTTTGGTATCGTGACATCCCTAGGTGCTACTGTAACGAGTATGTTCTGCTTTGGTTTTGTTTTCACTGTGTTTCCTGTTTTTATTTGCCTGTGTTCTATGTCCATTAGTTAGTTTCCTTGGTTGTTAATTAATCCCACACCTGTTCCTAGTTCTGTTTGTTCCTTGTCCGGTATCATTTATGTTGGAAGTGGTTGCATTTTATCGTGATTCTCCTAGGTGTTCATTATTAGATATAGACTAAATAAAGACTTTCTATTTATTCTCTAATGTTGTGCACCCATTGCAGCCACCCTTGTGTGACAGCTACATTTTTTGAGAACTATTGTTTGTTTTTTTGCAGCTAAAAGAAAGGCATTTCCACAGACCTTATTCCCACCTGTGTTAAATTGTTTCTTGTCAAATCCAGAAAAGGTACTTGGTTAGAAAAGAAGTGGAGACAGGAACTAAGTGGCATGTTAGTCAGATGCAATTGCAGAACAAATGGGATGAAATTGCATTATGTAAGGGAGTTGAACTCGGATGTGTTTTGGAGGGCTCTCTTGCACCCTTGATTAAACACTAACAGCTGACTTCATTGACTGCATGCTAACCAAGGGCTTTAACACAAACCAGATCCTACCAACTGGTGATTTTCAATGAATCAATGCAATGAATGCATCAAACCTAGCCAAAGACATATGCTTTCAGGCATATTGAAAGGTGAAAGTTCAATTGTTGAGTCATTTTATAAGCCACTCTTATTACACAAAAGAGCTTAGTCGAGTAGGCCTACAAGTAAGGCTGAAAAAGTGTGTGCAATGTGCTTCATTCAACAGAAATGGCCAAAGACAAGTATACAAATGTTTACTATTAGGTTAAATTAGTTAGCAATAGTTGACACTACAAAATGTGGTCCCACTTTATATTAAGTGTCCTTAACTACTATGTACTTACATAAAAAAAATAAGTACAATGTACTTATTGTGTTCATATTGTATTTGCTGATATTGAGGTGGGATACGGGTAAGGTTAGGGACAGGTGCGGTGGTATGGGAAGATTTAAGGTGTAAGGGAAGTGTCAACAGTGTAATTATAAATGTAACTACAGAAATTAATTACAGATGTAATTACATGCAGGTAATTTTTAAAATGTAAGTACAATGTAAAAACATGTATGTACACAATAAGTGCATTGTATCAAATGATTAATTTAAATGTTAGTACATAGTAGTTAAAGCCACCTTATATAAAGTGGGTCCCAAAATGTTAATCATATCTGACAAGACAACAATAGCAAACTAATTTGCCAGTTTAGCCTTACTCCCTTTAACATGACTTCTCAAATGGAGCAAAATGTCTATCTTTTCCTCATAGAATGTGAATATATCACAATCAGTTTCTTGATATAAAAATATAAACTTCATAATACATTAAACAATATAAATGTTTCATTCATTTTGCCAAAACTAAGCATGTTTCTATTGCCAAAAATGCAATGGTGATGTAAAGTAAATTTTTATAAGGGAGAGAAGAATCGTCAAGACCAGAGATAGAATTAGTCACTTCTTAATGATTCTCATAAACTAAAAAAAAGTTAAATGTTAGTATATTTGTAGTATTGATTACACTGTTTAGAAGATGTCTTTCAAATGTTCTTTCATCTTAGCAACTTTGCAACTTTCCTTTTGAAACAGATTATTGTGTTGTCAATAATCTTTGATGTCACTCAGAAGTCTTGAGTATAATAAAATCTACACTAAACTGACTGACTGAACTTAATAATGAAATAAAAACAAGTATGAATAAATAAAAGAGTCTAGTTTAGTTAATGATTTTCTTTCTATTAAAAACGGCTCTAATAATTAATATACAAAACTCTGAATCACAGAGATGTGCAGTCATTCAGTTGTTTTGACATCCTTTAATAATGTGGACTCAAATTCAGATAAATTTGAAGTCTCTCTAAATCTGTTGTTTATTTGATTCTTTATTCTCTCCACCCGTTGTGTTAATCACAAGCAGACTTTAGACGCACTAAAGCGATACCGACAGCTAATTGGTTTAAAAGGTTACCACTGATAATGATTGGTTATTTTATATGGAAGGAGGCATATTTCAGCTGCATTTTAGGCAGGCTAGTGCACATAAAAATAACTTAAAATGCATCTTTATGCATTGTATACTGAATTATATACAAAATTGATTAAAGCAACAGTTAATTGTACCGTTTTAGTGTTATATTTATTTAGAACACATTTTTAAGCAGGCTGAGCCTCCCTTGCTTGCTAAACTTGATTGCTGACTGCAAATGTCTCCCATGGGTGGCACAAAGAGAGCTGGCGGTCAATACAATGAAAGCTTTATTTAATTTTGCATCCTAGCCAACAAATTAGACAGGTGATAGGTGCCACACGGTCTAACTTTGATCTCTGGCAGCAAACACTATGAGGAAGAGTCAATCCATGCTTTTAACCGCCTTCTGCCTGATGCTCTTTTCTTGACAGCTCTTCCATTTCACAGCCTGCTATTAAAACAGCACATACCTTTCTATCGTGTAACCATGGTAACGCTTGAAAGGCTCCTGCCTAGCAATTAAGTTTTTTTCCCTTCTTTCCTTTTTATTTTGTTGAAGAGAGACATCAGTATTTTTAGTATTCAAATATGCATTTACATGGAATCTTTTGTTCGTGTTTCAAG
Organism: Coreius guichenoti; assembly: GCA_039654105.1. NCBI lineage: Eukaryota > Metazoa > Chordata > Actinopteri > Cypriniformes > Gobionidae > Coreius > Coreius guichenoti. Next base: position 17,228,921 of record CM077172.1, on the reverse strand, counting down.
AGTCACTGTGTGAAACAATGCATCATGGAAGAGTTGATTATCTCAGTTGGAGCTTGTTGAGAACTTAATTACTATCAAGTAATTAGAAGACGTTAAGTAAAAACTTAAATATATATCCTTTGGCATTTCACCAGGCTATCACTGAACAACCAGTCTCCTACGAATGTGCAAATGCTCCTTATATTAACTATTTAAATATTCCAAACCAATGAAATGACTGAAAAAGGTAAGTTGAAGAGATATGAAAGCTATCTTAATGATGGAAAGGTGTAGAAAAAGCTGTTTGGAAGCCCATCTACTGCACCTGTCTTTCACCCCTTACATTCATTCTGCTTTGAATGTGTGGCCGTAATTGACCTTGGCCAGTGCCGGAAAGGGCAGTTTACTTTAGACACAGATAATCAACCCCATCCCTCTCTGAGAGCAGACAGAGAGACAGGGGGAGGGGGAGGGGGAGGGGGGGAGAGAGGGAGTGCGAAGGAGTGAAAATACAGAAATGAGAGAAGGGAGTCTGGGCTGAACTAGGAATACAAAAAAATAGACAGGGGGAGACAGAGCACGAGAAAGCGAGCAAGACATCCAAAAACGTGCCAGGCTGGGCTCCCTCGTGCAGGCCTGCCAAACGATTTCTCACTAACAAAGAATAATTGAAAATTATTTAAGGTTAACGTTTGAATCAAGTCTATTAATCTTGAAGAGACTGAGCTTCCCTCACATCTCTCTTCATGTAGAAACATCAAAAGAGAACCATATAATGTGAGCTTCACTGAATTTCCTCAACCAGCCAAACACAACAGAAAGGATGCTGTTAAATATGGATGGTACATAAATATGTATTGTATCGGCAGGCTCTGATGAGCCTCTTGGCAACATGTGCATCTTTTGACTCAACATGAGGAATGATAGGATAGGGCGCAAGAGGCTTGTTGACGGTTTTGTGCACATGTAATCTGTCTAAAAGGCAGTCCAAACAAAAGAAGGCATATCAGAGAAACAGACGAAGAGAAAACAGAGTTTGTTCCTGTTAAAATTGGAGATGAGGGCGGAGCCTCAACCACAGCGCATAATGTGTTACGGTTCACTCTCTTTTTGGTGGCAGACGTCTGCGTTCACACCATTAATTTCTGCCTTAATAATATTCATATTTGCATATTATTATACTTTTGCAAGCTCTTTGGCATGATATCAAGCCTGTGGAAGCATACAAAATGCTACAATGATACTTGTTGTCAGTCATCCAGTGACTTACACTGCTGAACATGCCATAGATTACCAATTCAAACACATTTTTTTTAAAGTGCTACTATTAATCCTTCCTCACTGTCATTCATCTCTTTGTTGATTATGGAGTGATTTTTTTCCATGATGAATAGCTAAGAGCCCATTGGCTTTTGAAGAGCAGTCTAACTGCAAGCACTTAAAACTATCCGTTCAGTCTCCCTGAAGAGAGTGACCTTTCGGCTGTGTGGTAGATTTTTAACACCAGCTCTATGAAAGGCAATGTCCCTACATTCTGAGTGCACTTTAAGTGTCTCTCCTTCAGCTCTTGTGTGTTTACTCAGAAACTGGGGAAAGAAAAAATATCCTGTGAAGCCCCACAGCAAATTCTGTACTGTAGGTCTTAAATCTTGAATCAAGCCTCATCTCTATGCATACCAGATGAGATGATCATAAATCCAAAATCAACTAAAGTATAGGTAAAAACAAATTATTTCCCTGCTGAGGATATCTCAGTGACTGCACTATTTTTGCCGCTCTTGTCTGAGTGATGCATCATGCATAAAAGCTCTCAAGACCGAGAGACATTTGGATTGAATGGCTGGTTGTGGTCCAGTTCACACTGGCACAGGCTGGAACCGAGGGCTGAGGAGGACGCCCTTACTGTAGCAGGGTCAATCTCTAAAAACAGTGCCATTTGAGTACTATGTGTGTCCCTGTGACTTACTACTGAAATATTTAACAGGATAATGAACTTATTTACCTTATTTAGACTGTTTAGTGTTTAATGCATAAGAATAATTTTAATTTAATGTTTGCTTTTCATTAGAATATCAGCCAATTTGCATGTCCCCATTTATCAGCATTATAATTAAAAGGATTATACAGAATTTCACCCATTTAAAAATACATATTCAAACAGACACGTTTCTTTTACAGTCTTTATCATTTTTTAATTTTGTTTACTTATTGGCCTGCATAATGGGCATTCAAATGATCAAAAGTGACAGTAAAGACATTTACTGTAAATTGTTACAAATAAATTATATATTAAATAAATGTCAAGAAGAAATGACATCTTAAAATATATTAAATAGAACAAAGTTATTTTACATTGTAATAATATTTCACAATATTTTTTTAAGAGACTTCTTTTAAAAAATCTTACCGACCTCAAACTTTTGAATGGTAGCATAACTGTACAAAACTAGAGACTTTTAATCTAATAAATAAATATATATTTGTTGATCACTAAACTTATCTGGGGAAACTTAATGTTAATGTCCATAGCGGTTACGGTCCTGGTACATTGAGTCTGAGGTGGGAAAATATGATTTCCCTAAAGTTCGACGGTAACCTTTTCAAATGACACGATTTTTAAAAAAAAAATCCTGAAATTTTCTAGCATAAATGGCACAGTTTCCTGTGAATGACCCAGCCGCGAGTCAGTCTAGGAACTCCACACAGTGCTCGACCTTGAGGGAGATCTCAGTGGATAAACTTCCTGTGAGCCAGCACTGGCCACCAAAGAGCTGTTGATCTTTAAATTGAGGCCAGTCTGGTCTTAAAGGAGTAATCCAGCAGTCATTATTGACTAGCCAGGAGATGTGAGGTCTCTCTAACAAGCTGACAGACTGCAGAAAGGCAGTACTCGGGGCTGTGGCAGTCACACAGCGCACAATTCCCTAGCTGTCAGCCTGACAGAGATGTAGATGACACACAGTCCAATGCCCTAAGAGAGAAACGTGGATTTTGCCTTTAGGCTTTCAGCTGCATCATGGGATTAATTTGAAAAATGCATCAAATATCTGTGCGGTAAACAGTATTTTGAAACCCTAAACATTATGCAGTGTGCAGCTTGTCCTGCATAACTTATTTCATGCACATGAATAATACCTCAGATTGTGCAGCTTGATGTCGAGAGGCATGCTATATTTTCCTAAGTGATCATAAGAAAACAGGCAAAAAAAATCCATAGACTCGAAAGAGGATGACCTGAGTTATATCAACTTTGGGGTGGAAATCTTGGATTTGGACAGTTAGCAGCCTCTTAGTAACAACATACTGTAGCAACCTCCTAGAAGACTCTAGCAACAACCCAGAAACCTGCTAGAACAACCTAACAACAAGAACACCTTAGCATCTGCGTAACCCAGGCAATCACTTATAATACCATAGCATTAAATGAAATAATAATTGAAAATATTGTGGCAGTCACACGGCTGGTTTGCAAGGTTTGCAGAACCAGCCACTCACAAGTTAGCCACAAAACATAAAAATGTAGTTTTATGATTGTTTTCGCTCATATTCTTCCTAAAAAACAAATATGACTGATCTTGGGATTTGCGACACTTATTGACATGGATGCATGTTAAAGTTTTTGCCTGTAAACTCTCAATAGCCCCTTTCACACATACAGTCATTAATAGGGATGTGCGAGACTAGTCGACTAAACGATACTGCTACTGCTAGTTCACTTGCAGTGTTAATTTTGTTGCCGAATAATTTTTGTCATCATTTTCATCAACAACCTTTTTTCACTGACGAAAACAAGACGATAACTAAATAACTATTTTTGGATGACAAAAACTAGTTTTGGATGACAAAAACTATGACGAAAATCTACTGTCATTTTCATCAACAAATAAAAACGAGATGAAAATGTTAGGGAGGGACGATTAGGGAAGAGATCCAGTCAGTACTGATGTCCTGTGTAATAGATGCGCACATTTGAACTGTAACGTGCTGATCTAACTGCGGGAAAACGCGGCATTGTTGCGCGTTGTACAGGCTCAAGAAACTGCGCTTCAGAGCGGTTCGATCAATGAATAGTGCACATTTATGCCAGGTAATTGTTTATGAACTAATGCTGATGAATAATGACGATGTTTACTTTACGTTGTTTATATAGTAATGTTTTAGACGGTTGTAACAATGCATGTTTTATCTCCCTCATCTGAACTTGAATCAGCAGCCTGCAACTGCAATAGTAAGGCGCAGACATTTCAAAATAAGAGTCACGGTGTATTTCGAGCTTGTTTATAATTAAAAGTCAAGCATTATATATACGTTTTTACGCTATAAACTATTTAATTTCATTCCTATTTAGGAGGAAAGACTAAGAACAGCATTTGACACATATCATTCAATAAAGTATCAGGGTTATAATAGTTAACTAAAACCATTAAAAAAATCTTCATTACTTGAAATTTTAACTGAAATAAAAAAATAAAATAAAAAAACTTATTTGAAGCTTTAGCTTAACCTGATATACTAAAGCAGAAATACAAAATTATAAAAACTATATAGATGTTTTTAAAAAACAAACAAAAAAAGTGAATTGAGCTCTCTTTCGTGTATTTTTGCGCTTGAACGGTCAAAAACACAATTATGTCAAAATGTCAGTTTTGACGTATTCAAGTAGCAGTTGGTTACGTAATGCTTAAATGCTCAATTAATGCATTACAATTTAACTAAACTCATTAGAATTTAGTCGACTAATCTTATGATATTTAGTCGACTAAAACTAGACTAAAACTAAAACAATTCAGGTGACTAAAATATGACAATCTAAATGGCATTTTAGTCAAAAGGCTATGACTAAAACTAAATCAAAATGTGCTGTCAAAATTTTTTTGCACATTTAATGTTTTGCTTTATAATGTTACAAATGCTACATTTAAATTACCATCATGTTAATGTAACATTTTAAAATTAATATGTTATTTTGAAAAGTGTATATCTGGAGCGGAAAACTCAATTATTTAATTTTACCTCAGATTTTGCATGCGTTAGTTTTCTCTGTGGCCGTTTTCTTCTATGTCATGTCAAACTACTATATAACAATTAAGCTTGCTTATAGGATTGTTATACTACCGGTTATGAGGGACAATATGGTATGAAATTTTATATTAGATTAAAGGAGAAAAATTATGAATGAAACTTACTTGAACAGTTGCTATATCAACATCCTAACGAACAGAATATGCTTAATTAATTAAGCATATTCAGGAAAAGTTGTCAGTACACGTAGTTGTCAGTACAACTCAAGCTTTTTGCCTGTCGCGTGTACACGTGTACACAAAAAGTGCGTAAAAACCCGGACACGCAAGTGGTTGGTATGAGAAGTTTAAAGTTTACCGGTATGATGCTGTGTGAAAAAAGATTACCAGTAGGGATGGGACGATTACCGGTTTCACGATAAACCACGATAAAATGTACTGACGGTTAGTATTATAGTTTAAAAATTAATTATCATTAAAACCGTGTTTGATTATCGTGATTTTGAAAACTTGCGGTAAATCCTGTCCAGTCAGCATCAGTCTGACGCAGGCACAGCGCGCAACTTTGTTTTTTGCACGAAAAGAAATGGCGGAAGGCAGTGACAGCGCTCAGGAGATTTTTCAAGACTATTAATGGTGACATTTAATGGATAATAATGTATGTTCATTGTACACTTATTACACTGATTTTTTTTTACCACAATTAATTACGGGGACATATTGAATTAATTAAACAAAACAATCGTTCAGACAAGATGGTCACAACAATATTATAGTAGTATTAATAGCAAAGTCCTCTGATTTCATTTGAAATACAATTAAAAACGGAGACGCAAGACGGCAAGTTGCATTTGAATGAAACGAGAGAGCGTTGTGATACATGGATGTGCGCTGTGTTATAATATGTTGCTATTGACGACGATCATTATAAGGAAGGAAATGCCACAGAATAGAAAAAAGTTGCTTAAAAAGTGCATAGAGCTGCTTGTTTTATTTGTTGATTTTCAAATATAAAACTGTTTTCAGTGTGTGCATCAGTTCTTTTTGAACACTTTCATCTCATTTTAACAAAACCGTGATAATACTGATAATCGTGATAATTTTGCTCACTACAATCATGATATAAAATTTTCATACTGTCCCATCCCAAATTACCAGTATGAGCTTATATGAGAGCAAGGCGTGCTGATGTAAGAAGTCTGCTTTGGGCCAATCATAAAGCTCTGTTGGAGCTGTTTACAATAATATCAGCTGCTTTTAATGTTTTTCTATTTAAACATGCGCAAGATGGACATCTGACCACTCCGCCACGCCTCATGTTCAACACGCTTCCTTTTTTCCATTCATCAGCGCTGCAGCTCTACAGTTACTTTTGCGTACTATAGTAAATGCAGTACAATAGTAACTATTATGGCTCTTGTGTTTTTAAGAGCAAAAACACGTTTTGTGTGATCATCCCCTTAAATTAGACAGATAGTGAAACTAAAGCGCCTCTCCTCATCCAGGTGGATAAAGAAAACGGTGCAGCATTTAAAGGTAATTTCCGATGATTGACATCAGAGTTTACCAGCATTTTAGGTATAAATGCTATTTTACCAGAAAATGACAAAACAATGTTGCTTGTGCAAACAGCACATTTGTGTATTTACCAGAAAAGTCAATCTGGTAATTTTATGGTAATTTACCGGGTTTCATTTGTGAAAGAGGCTAATGACTCAATTTCAACGTGATGGCCACAATAAGAGTGTTAACTGCCTAATAGAGAACAAATATGTGACTCAAGAAGATCAGTAATACCTGGAGATATCTGTCTGTTAGCATTTCAGTGGCAGTTGTTTTGGCTTGGACGCACAGCCCATCTAGTAACTATGCTGCCGTTGCATGAGCTGTGACGTCAAAGGCAGTAAATAGGGAAAAGTCCATTTCACGCTTTTAAGAGTCCTCCAAAAACTCTGGTGGGCTGCAGTTTCAAGCTAAAAATATCCATACAGCATGTTAGCAGGGTTGGTTTGAACTAATGTATGCATACATGTGTCTCCCTCGTAGACAGGATTTTCCTCCAGCAGGGATTCCTGTCTGCCAGCGAGCATAGTGAGTCACCTTCCACCTCACATTCACAGCTTGTGTCAGTGTGGGAGAATTTGTGTGTGCGTGTGTGTGTGTGCGTGCGTGCGTGCGTGCGTGCGTGCGTGTGTGTGTGTGTGTGTGTAAGAAAAAGTGGAAATTATTATTTCCTTTCCTCCATCCAATATCTGTTTTGCATTGTTAGCCAGAATATTCATTGAAGTATTTGCTGATTCCTCTAATCCCTTGATATGCCTGTTTGGCAGATTTGGTATGTGCAGTCTGGTTGGAGATATGTACTTTTATCACAGATGAAAATCTAGGATGACATTTGCTGGACCGTACTCTTTGAAAACCTGCATTTCATTTCACATGGCCAAAAATACAGGAAGGATATGAAGATCTCCCACTCTAATGCTCAGGAAATAAAGGATTCCACACTTTAATTCCACACATCTCTAATGCTGAGACAAATACCTTTGTTGAAACCTTTTGTTGTCCCCAGATAACACAGATGGAGTCTGAGTGATATGGCTGATCTTCAGTCAGATATTTCAACAGGAAATATCGTTTCTTTTTGTGTTTCAAAATGGGCTCTTACACGCACCCAGGGAGGCAGACTTTGCCTTTCACTGGTCCAGAGCGTTGCTCACAGAGATCTGTCAAACCCTCTACACGGAGGAATATGAACTGCACCATGGGGCATATTTAAACCATCCATCTCCACAAGCATGGGAATAATGTTCTCTGGCAGTTAAAGAAGCCCCATCGGGGTGACATCTCTGAAGCCCTGAGGAAAACTTGTAAATGTAAAATGTAAATGTACTGAAGTCATGCTACAGTACAAAGATGACAGATATTCTATTGCTTTTCAGTCTTTACAGTACAGTTGTGACAAGGTGAAAACTAAAGGGATAGTTCACTACATGAACAACATGAGGGAATGATGAGTAAATTATGATAGAATTTGCATATTTGGATGAACTATACCTTTACTAAACTGGATATCCCTAGAAAAAAAAACAGGATATCTTTAAAATCACAGTTGCTTCTCCTATAGCAGTAAAATGAAATGTAAAGCAGATATATGAATAAATACCAAAAAAAATACAAAATTTACTAATCATTTTGTTAACAACATATATTCATTACTTTAATGAGCTTATTGTTTCTGCCTTAAATGAATACATTGTTTAAATAATTACATTGTTAGCTAACTGCTAACTGATTTGTATATGTACATTTCTGAAATACATTACATGGACACATTTAACTCTGATAACAGATCACTCTAAATTGTAATGTAGACACATGCATTTTCTGTAAAGCTTCTTTGAAATGATATGTATTGTGAAAATTCACAAAACCATGTGAATTGAACTGAATTGAATTAAATTCATAGATGTTTGGGGTGTTTATATGGGGCCTTACATTACGAGATATCTGTAAAATGCAGATTGCATACAGTGACATGCACATGCTTTGTCCTTTGCTTAAAGACAGGTTATACTTATGTGAATCAAAGTAATTATAAGCTTGCATTAACCTTAAATAGGGCTTTATTCCATGACCTGTAAATTAATAATGCCTCTGTATCATCTGGAATATTATTGAATCCTAAACTATCCCATAGCCTACATTAATGAAATCCAATGCAACTGTTAAATTAATCAGACATAATGCCCTGACAGAAAGCTATGAGATTTGCAGCAATGGGTATTACCCTAAAACAAATTATATTAGAGACAAATCAAGGTGAAACATTTGCTACTAATGTTTGACTGCTGGATTTAGTTCCTATTGCATTATAAACAAGTGTCCAATCAGAACAGTTAGATGCTTTCTTGTCTGGATCTTTTTTCCTTCCTATATAAATGAGGATTGGGAAATTCTCAGCCGCTTGGAAAGACTTAAATTGCCCCTGTGCTGCTAGTCACTAGCTGCATCCCCAGATGTTTCAGGTGCTTAGATTAATAATGTAACCCATTAAATGAAATAGGAGACGTCTGCTAAAGGAGGGGCTCGCTGTGCACAACAGCAGCATCATTACACATTATAAAAAGGCCCTTTATGAACAGGCTGTAATTGAGATCTACGGTCAACAATGCTGGGTGACATGCAGGAGTTACGACTCCCGGCAGAGCATTTGGACTTTGTTTACTGACAGTTTATTACGATGTGATCGTTTAATAGGACACCCATTAAAATGAGAAGAAAATCTGTCAAATAACACTGCCACAAAATTACAGTAATGTTGCCAACACAATGTTCTGCATGCAATGTATCACAAAGGCCATAGATATTTAAATACTACAAACCATACAAATAGATCCTGCACATGAATACAAGTTGATGGAGGAGTACTTCAAAAGGGAGGGCTAAGGTTGGATCTCTGCTCTCTCGAACATGGTTTACAAACCAAGCCTGCGGTCTTTCATCCCTACACTCATCTGTTCAACAGTTGCAGATCCCGTGGAGCCACATTTGAGCAGATATAAGCCAGGCAGCACAGTCCAAATGTAGAAGAGAGAAGTGATTATGTTGGGGGTCTATCTTTGTTTATAGAGAACTGAGAGCTGCCACCTCCCGTCACACACACACACAAACCATCTAAAGCCCAGAAGAGTGATGCTGCCAGAGCTGTCAAAGCAGACGTGTATGTGGGAAGGGGAGTGGGTGTTCGTGTATGTTTATAAAACAAGACTGTGGAGGGATCCCGAATGGTTGAAAATATCTCCCCGTCTGGCAGCAGGGATGAGGCACGCTGTTAAAGGTAGCGTGTGGGTTGAGCGTCTGTGCTGTGCGGAGCGTTACCGAATGAAACCATCTGGGCCTCAGAGATATCTTGTGAGAAACAACTGGAGACGCCATATCTCGCTTTTCATCTCGTAGCGGGTGCATACAGAAATGCCACGGCTTGTGCTGAGAGCTAAGAAACACATTCAGACACTCCAATCCACGGTTATAGCTGTGACATATATAGACCATAACTCAGATTAAAAAGGCCAGCTGGTTTTGATTTTAAGAAGAAACTTTGTTTCCGCAGCTAAGCTAGCAAATATTGTAGCATTCGTAAGTCACTCTAGATAAATGAAAAGTGTAAATGCAAGCATTTGGGACATTTAATGCCATTGCATAAACATCATACACAATTATGGCGACAGATGTGCACATGCTTATGAAATGCTAGACGAAACATTTGTCTGATATCTGTGATCATGTATTAGTGCTTCTGATGAAGTGGAGTGGATGTTTTACATTAGCTAATAATAACCTCTTTAAATGTAGTGAGATTAAGCTGTCATCTACTTTTATATGGGCGAGCCAATAAAAATGTGACCTTTTTAAATCACTAACTCACTGCCATGCCATTTCATCCTCTGTGCACCTCACCCTGATAAAACAGCAGCTGTTGTTTACGCTAGTTTTTTTTTTCCTTTTCTTTTGTGTGTTTGTTATTTATGACCTATCCCTGTCAAAGTTCTCATACAAGCATTAGTCTCAAACAGTGGTGGATATTATGCACAATATTATGCTTTGGAATGTAATGAAGTAAAAATTAAAGCTTCCTAAAATAAAAATACTCCGATAAAGTACAGACACTTGAAAAATGTACTTTTAAGTTGTAGAAACCAGACCGTTAATTGTGGGTTTTAAACTACTCTTTATAGTCAGAACATGACAAACACTTGCCAAACAGGTGAACATTTCACAGATCTAAGGTAGAACACTTCAAACTTTTTAAATTCTTTACACTTTTCCAGTCATTTTTCCTTAACAAAATAAATCTTAATAGAAAAATAAATTTCTTAGTTTCTGCATGTGCTAACGGGTTTGTGTTGCTTGACTTTCATGATGCATATCTTCAGCACAGTTTGCAGTGCAGGCTGCAATATTTATAATATTACATGTTTTGTCTCTTTGAAATGCACATTTGACAGTAGCTTGAGTTGACAGTAGTAGCTTGAGTTTGGATGCAGATGTAAATTTATGTTCATTAACAAAAATAGTAACATCTGTAAAAATTGTAACAACCTCATTTTCATATGGTAAAATTTAAATATTCTGACTGTTTTAGTTTTATTAAAATTAACCATTGGTCTTCCATAATATCATACATTTAGATCATGATAACCACAGTTAAAACCACACATATAGCACCTAACTACCATGGTAAAATGTAACTATATGGTTTCTATGGTATTTGTATGAAAAACAGTAGCCTAAATACATTTAATATAAATGCACAAATGCTATAGCTTAATCACAAAAAAATACTGTAATTACATTACTCCTTTAATACATGTCTACATTAATAAATGTAATAAAATTCGATATGGATATCACACATTTCTGCCACAATACCATTGTGCAGTTAGTGTTACTACAGTAAATCCACGGTAAATGGCAATTTGTAGATTGAAAAGCCTTCTGACTGTATCATTGTCAGCACTGTTTCATCTGGCTTTAAACTGTTTAAATCACAGAGACATTCGTGTTCTTCTCTCAAGTGCTTCTCACTGGATCTCACAGCGGTGTTTAGTGGGTGCGTGACCGAGAACAATCAGCGAGTAAACGCATCTGCTATAGTAAGCTCGTACTGCACTGCCATTTGAACTTTAAGCTGAGCGGATAAATGGTCTGTGTGGCGCACGGTTCAAATGAGTATCGTTATGCTTTTGGTGCATAAACATTATCGAACATTTATCGAACTCATGATATCTTTTTATCGAGGTAAATTATATTGCGATAATTATCGTTAGCCCTACCTACAAGTAAGTATGATTTTATGATATCAGTAATTCTAAAGTGACTATTGTAATGGGGTAATCAAATGTAATTAGTCTGTGCTTTTGTTTTCATTTTCATTCTTAGTTTAGTGAATTTAAAAATAAAATCATTCATTTTGTTTTTAGATTGTAATGTTACAATGTTCGTAAGTAATGTGATTTTAACCCCTTTTTTGCACATAATATATAGCATAGCCTATATTACATTCACTATGTTAGTTTTCATAGCCTTCAATATGAACATTGTTTGTAGGACATCACTGGACAGGATGTGAAATAACATTTTTTTGTTTTATCCAAATAGAAAAACGTAGAAAATACTGAGATATATAACATATTCATTCAACCAAAAAATACAGATTAGTTTAGTTAAAAAAAATTAATAACATGAATTCACAACATGAACAAATAATGACAGCATGTAGTTATGACATCAAGCAACAGAAGACAATATTGGTACATTTACTGCCATTACTTTCTTATGTGGTTTGTGAGGTAAAATGAATCTGAATGATTTGAAGCCTTTCAGTACAAGCTTTCCCTATTGATTTCTGTATAGCGCTTTATAAAATGTTGCTTTCATTTTGAGAGGAAATAAAAGACACTCTAGAGCTCTAGGGTCTATGTGAGTGTACCGTTTGCTGCGAGGGGTGAAGGAGTGCTGTGTTCTTTACATTTTCTGAGCACAGCTTCATCTCTGTGACTGCCTGGTGCAACGACAGACTTATAGAACAGATCTGTAGGAAGCTGTCTGTACTCTTGTGGCCTGAGGGGCTGGCATGGAAACAGCTATTGAGCTTGCAATGGTGCTCATTACACTTTCACAAGCAGCCCAAAAACACTGCGTAAGAAAAATAGGCTGCACTTTGTTCTGTAGACAAGTGTGAACGGAGGAAAAAAGTGAGATAAAAAGATGAAGGAAACTATGACGGGGACATCTGTAGAGAGGTGATTATTCAAGATCTGTATAGTGAGATTGTATGACAGCCTTACAACCAAGCAAGCTGATGGAAAAATCAAACACGCTTCACTAGAATGTCCTCCCTTTCTCAAGTACTGCTGGGAAATGGGATTCATTTCAGCGAATTGGTTCAATTGGTTAAACAATTTACCAGCACTTCTGAGTCATCATCCCTGAAAAGTGTTCACTGAAGTCCCTTCTTTTTTGTAACTAATTAGGGCCCGAGCACCGATGGTGTGAGGACCCTATTGGAATTGCTCAGCCTATTATTATTCTCCCAAATGAATCGCATTTTTGATGGCCTAAACATGCTCGAAAACTCATGAAACTTTGCACACGCGTCAAAAGTGGTGAAAATTTACGTCTGATATGGGTTTCAGAATTAGGCGTGGCAAAATGGCTCGATAGCGCCACCTACAACATTTCAACGAAGTGCCCCTCCCGCTACGTTTCACGTACAGGTATGAAATTCGGTAGACACATGTAAAAGCCCAATACCTACAAAAAAGTCTCCTGGTACGAAATCTGAAAACCAACAGGAAGTGAGATATTTTGAATTTTCTTTGCAAAATTGTTGCAAATTTTGCCATTTCCAGACGTTGTACTTTAACGAACTCCTCCTAGAGATTTAATCAGATCAACATCATATTTGCACAGTCTAATCTAAAGGCCTTTGCAACATTAAATTGTGAAGATCTTGAGTTTTCCCCGAAGGGCGTGTCCGTGGCGGCCTCACAAAGTTCGATGTTTCACCATAAAACAGGAAGTTGTTGTAACTCGGTCATACAATGTCCAATCTGCCCCAAACTTCACATGTATTATTAGAGTCCTGGCCCGAAGACATCTACACGCCAATATTCAGTTATAGTCATAGCGCCACCTACTGGCAACAGGAAATGGCATGTTTTACACTGTGATTAACTCCTCATAGTGATTTAACCAGATCAACATCATATTTGGTCAGTCTAATCTAAAGGCCTTTGCGACATTAAATTGTGAAGATCTTGAGTTTTCACTGAAGGGCGTGTCCGTGGCGGCCTCACAAAATCTGATGTTTCGCCATGACACAGGAAGCTGTTGTAAGTCAGGCATACAATGTCCGATCTGCCCCAAACTTCATATGTTTGATAAGAGTCCTGGCCTGAAGACATCTACATGCCAGTATTAGTTAGTCATAGCGCCACCTGCTGGCAACAGGAAATGGCATGCTTTACACTGTAATTCCCTCCCAGAAACACATTTAAATATGCCATCAAGTCCCAAACATGCTAGAAACACATTAAATCAAGCAAAACTTGGCTAAGTGCTAATGTATGCGATTTACGCCACAAAGCAGGAAGTTGTTGTAACTCAGGCATACAGTGTCCAATCTGCCCCAAACTTCATACGTTTGATAATAGTCCAGGCCTGAAGACATCTACATGCCAATATTCGGTTATAGTCAAAGCGCCACCTGCTGGCAGCAGGAAGTGTGGCACACTGAAGTGACTTTGCCATATTTCTCCTATATTTACCCACTTAAATGCATGTCGCCCACTATTTGCTGTTTTCCTGAGGTAGTTTTCCTTAAATATTGAGTTTTTTTTGCTTATTATCATGCTTATTATTGTTCTTCCAAGCAATAAATAAAACAGACTGTTGGAAAAATCCCATTGACTTACACTGAAGGAAGGACCTAAATCAGAAAGCCATAGAAACTTAAGAGTGGGCCAGTAAACTACCACCCTGGCAACCACTCAGAACATCTTAACAGATCTTTAAAAAATAAGTTGAAATGATGCAAATTGATGACTTTAACAAATGCATAGACTATCGTTTTCGTAAAAAAAAAAAAAAATCCTTATGGAGAAAATGAAATACTACGAAAACAGTTTTGACTTTTTTTCATTTGATTTAGTCTATTTAGTTTTGTATCAAACACAATGTGATTTGCAGTGATTTAGATCTGACAGCAACAGCACATTTTTTCGCTCAGGCAAACGATTCGCGGACAGCTTTCCCTACATATGAAATCCCCCATTTGCCAGCAAACCAATGAGAACGCGGGACAATGATGACGATACATAACAACAGAGCGTGTTGTATACCCACTTACTGGGTCTACAACCCTCCGTAACTGGCAGATTTGAAGAAAATTACCGTTTGGCAAATAAATAAATGACAGACAGTTAAATACGTATTAACAAAATTTTATCACATAAGCTTTATGGTACACTTCAAACAAGAGAATGTATAGTACTTAACTCTTAGAGGTCTGAGCCAGTTTGGGGCTCTTTAGAAGTTTTGACATGCTCTGACATTTGTGCTTTTTTCAGTTGCTTATAAACACATTAATGGCAAAAGTGTCATTACACTGTATTCATCACAAACTGGGCTACGATGATATGTGAGCAACATGTATATACATGCTTGTATTTTTGAGAGTAACGTTTATGCGTGTTTTTTTTTTTAAAAAAAATTTAAGTCACTGAATTAAGGCCACAAAACACACAATAGATATGTGTCCACAAGACTTTTGACTAATGGGTGTTGTTGCCTAGAGTTTTTGCTTCAAACTGATGTGAGAATCATTGTGCCTGCTCATTCACATAAAACAATATATTGATTTAAATTTTGTAAGACACTTTTTCTTTACAAAGGCCATATGCGAAGAGGCGTGAACGATCATGAATAATGCTGTGATTCACACCTGAGAGAACAAAAGAACCCATGAGCCGCATAATGAATGACTCGAGTCAGGTAGGCTATGTGAGAGGGAGCTAAGGGTGAGGATACTGATAACAGGATCAACTATCCACTCTTAACAGAAAACATGATTGCTGATATTGCACAGCATGTGAATAAAATTTTGTATAGGCCTATTATATTTAAATTATATACAGTACCTGTCAAAAGATTGGACATTTTATTTTTAATGTTTTTGAAATGAGTATCATGGTTCAAATGAAGTAATGGCTGATGAAAATTCAGCTTTGCATCACAGAAATAAATGATATTTTACAGTATATTAAAATAGAAAACCATTATTTTAAATTGAGTTATTCTGTATTTTTGGTCAAATAAATCCATGAGCACAAGAGTTTTCAAAAAGATTAAATCGAATAGTAATGTGTTCATTCATGAGACACGCAGGCTATTGTCTGCAATATTTGCTTCTTATTTATTAAATCCAGGCAATTGGGTGATGAAACATTGATTAAAAATAAGATACAATTTATACAAAACGAAATTCACTTTAAAGAAAGGATTTACAAAACAAAACTTAACGAAGTGCGGTCTTTTGTGGTTTAATATTCACAGACACTAACAGAATGAAGTTACCTCACAATCCTCGGCTAAATCCATTGCTCTTAGAAATAAACAGCTTTTCTTCTGAGGTAAATTATTCCAGGATTATTCCTCACCGCGTCTCAAAACGATGTAAAGTACATGCACGAATCTTGATGTGTTTATTTGAGTTGATGTGGGCGTTGACTCTGTTTGCATGGATCGCGTCAGTATTTGAATCTCAAAAGAATGCGCGCTCCGTGGGCGTGGCCGGATTAACACTAATGATGAGGCTCGCGAACGACTGACATCTCTCTTTCAAACAAATTACATAAACACAGAATATTTGTTTTCGATTTGATTTACATTATTTAAAACCTGACATTTCAACGTTTCTTTAGACATATGTCTCATGTTTGTGTGACAAGTATTTGCTAAGTTACAGTTCATTTTCTGAAGACTATCTGAATGAACGTCATTAAGAGAGAGGCTGCAGATCGCGCATCATTTTTTTTTCTTAATTTTGCAAAAAGCACAACATTTTGTTTTTATTGTGCGTGTACACAAATAAAAGTAAAAACTTAACAGATTATAATGATGTATAACACTTGCCTGAATGACCAAAATCGACTGAGTATTTTGAGTCTCTTTCGCACTGATAAGAAAAAAAAACGAGGTTGAGGCGCCGGCGCAACAGCCGACTTCACTAATACTATTAGCGAGTCCACGAATGGCTTGGGTACGCAGAGCATTTGCGGCTTATATGGACCACATGCCCCTGATATATTTATGAGACACTGAAGACTGGATTCATACTGTACATATGTATATAATCTTAATATAATTGTATAATAGTAATAAAATTATGAAAACACTTCCCCCCAAATAGCTTTAATGAAGTTTTGTTAGCAGATTGTAGTGTTGCTAGCAACTTTTTCAAAAAAAGGTAGCCTAAGGCTGATGCTATTTGAGTAGCTTGGAGCTTGGCAAGCTGCCGTTTCAAACTTCAAACTGTTAATCGCTGAATGTGTTTGTCTGTGGAGTTGCCAGCTTGATGGCTCTAACATTGCTATCTACCACAGCATAAAGCAAAGGCAAGAGTTTGTGATGCTTTTATGAAACATTCATCCAAAGCACGCCTGTAAAACTGAGGGTGGACAAGGCTGGGATTCAATCCACAGTACACACCACCCACGATCACCATCAAATCTTCCCTGAAAATAAACAAGACGCTAAGCTAATTACAGGTCCTCCAAGTCCACTCTGACAGTTGCTAAGACTATACGCAAATCAGTGTTATCAGGCTGTTCTGCTAAGACACAACTAATTACATCTTTTCACTTAATGTCCTGGTCAGTTTTGCCATTGTAGCGCCTCTTTTATCCTTCCGTGGGCTCATTTGCACGTTTCATGTTCAGAAAGCAACAGGCTGCACTATGCTTTGACATATTCCACCATTAGAAAGACGAATTAAAGGAACTATTTCTTCAAGGGTCATAAGTCTTTTCATATGTGAACATGTTTAATGGCTTTGGCTTGCATTATTGAGTAATATATGGAAAGTAAAAGTAGAAACAATGGCCACTGTATGAAGCTTGTCCTGTGGGTACTGGATCTCATGACCTCAATTTATCATGTGTGAAGAAGAATCATGGAGAACCCAATAACATCAAGGTCCTTCTAATACTAAAATCTAATAAATATACATATGAAAAGCAGCATTCAATGTGGAGCAGCTGAAAAAGCTTGCATTTTAGGTTGTTTTATGTATGCAGGCTTGCTTTGTGAGTTAAGAATGCACAAAAACCTTCATGATCTACTGTAAATCGACTTCAATGTCATTTACTCAAAGTACAAGTGAGCTAACAAAAGTGAGAAATAGTTTCTGTTAATGAAATGTTTATGTTGCACTCACAAGGTACAAACAATAGGTTATTTCTGAGGCATATAATCAAAGAGCAATTTCCAGTGAAAAAATGAAATGTAACTCCTCAGAAAATCTGTTAAGTACCAGTATATTAAACAATTTGTATGTATAACCCCAAACCCCTGCTGTAAGGACCATCAGAAATATAAGACAAGTTTTTATTCTTTTCTTTTTCTATTTTAGATCAGAAAATGCAATTATGTTACAGATTTAATTTTTGGAATGGAATACACTTTGTAGGAACTACAAAGAATGCACAATTCAGAATCAAAATCAGAAATGAGGAAATTAAGAAAAAACACTGTTGAGGGCATGACATCTCTCTGTTACAGATGTGACAGACTAAATGTGGCACTTACATGACAATGAGAAACTAATCTGGGGTCTGAATGCTTGGAAACCAGTCTTAGACATTGGTAACCTATCTATTTAGACTGCACAAGTGATGTAACTGAAGCCATGATTAGGTCTTACACAATTACTAAACCACAAAATGCTGTAATTTACAATGAAGCTTGCTTTCACTGCTTCTTTCAGAGTGAAGCAGCAGTACTCTAGTGCATGTGGGGCTCACACTGAGCAGCAGAAACATAAGATGAAAAAGGTTTATCATATCACAGTTCCAATCGCAAAATGATTGCAATATTATTGTTTTGACCAAATTGTTTGATCGCTAAATGAGAAGTATATACATAAAGCTTTTATTTGAATCAACTTTTAATCAGTTTTTTTCAAGCTTGATTTTTCCATTGCATGGTATTCCCCAAATAGTTAATGGTATCTAATGTATGCATGTCGACAGTAAGTCAATGGGCAGCTGGGCAAAGTAGAATCTGTTGAAAAAAATGGAAGCACCTTACGGAAATTTAAAATGTAATCACAACAGATGCTGATAACAATATTGAGGTCAATGCCAATCAACTAATGAATCAGTTTTAACAGAGTGAATGCAAATATTTATGGTTTATACTAGTATGTACTTGTCCAACAAACACTATGAGCTCTTCAGCTGTTCCCCAATGAACAGGAAATACAGAGCTCCTCTTCTGAGAGAAAATAAATGAGAATGCTTGAAATGGAGTTGTATTGTTGATATTCATATTGAATAGTGGAATATTCTCATTTGAATCACCTTTTAAATAAAATTTGATTATAACAGTACATTTTTCTGTTACGTAACTGCTCTGAGACACAAGGTTGAGGATCCAAATGCAGCATTTAATAAAGTGTAATTCAAAGACATAATACAATAAACAGGCAAGAGGTCATAAACACATGCAAACAATCCAAAACAAACACCAGGCTGGAAACTGGGTAATCCCGAAAAACAGGCAAACAGGGCAATCCAGAAAACAGGCAAAGGGTCAAAACCATGGAACAGGAAACCAGAAGAGTGCTCAGAAATGCAGTGTAACACATACAAGACTTTGCAAAGAGTGACTGAGTTAACCAAGGCTGTGCCTGAAATCGCCCCCTATACCCTTAAATAGGGCACTATTTGAGGGGACAGCCATTTGTAGTGGTGTCCGAAACCATAGTGGACATTATCAAGTGCATTATTCAATCCCACAATGCACCACAATAACGAGTGTACAACCGATGTACGCTCAATAGCTAGAGAATACCCATAATGCACTGCAAGAGTTGCGTGCCGAATGAATTACCACATCTCGCCAGAAGATGGCACTTGCAGCTGAATCATCCATCCATCCATTTTCCAAACCGCTGGTTCAACGTGGCTACAAGTGTAATATCAGGTATACATTCCTTTTTACTTTTTTACACTCCTTATTTATAATTAAATTGTTTAATTAAGGTTTATATATGCTAGTTTCCATGACAAAAATCTTTTTATTACTACTGGAGCTGCCAGCTTGCTAAGTTATAACAGCAAGCACAAACAAAAGCGGCATCCCTTCCGGCGCACTCAGTGTCTGAATTCACTCACTCGTTTTCATTCACTCCCTCAAGTGGACTAAATTAGTGGATTAATGTAGGGAATAGTGAATGAGGATATAGGGGGCGATTTCAAACACAACCCAGGTTTATATAGTTAACAAGGGTAAATGAGGAACAGCTAAACCTAATCAGGAATAATAAGTCATGGAAAAGGATTCTGGGGAATGCAGTTCATGGTGGAATGACAATGGTCTGGGGAGGAGTGCCCTCTGGTGGATATCCTGAGCGGTGATCGTAGCACGTACGCGCCTTAAGGAGCGTATTCCAGACGCTCCTCAAAGAGTCTCAGAAATTCAAGGGGAAGGTGGAGTCATAGGGGGTGTCCTTTTATCAGTCTGTAGGGCTCCAGATTGCGACCAAATGGTCACATTTTGCAAACATTTTCGCACATCTGTGACTTGCAAATTAGGATTCCTGCGGTAGTCCGGTGTTACACAGTGTTCGGCCATACACTGATTACATTACTTGGCCACCACGGCACCGCCCCCACTGTCGTTTTGCTTTTTTATAGAAATAAAAACCATTTAGTTCAGCCTGACAATGGATGCTACAATTATAAACTGAAAGCATCCGCTCTGCTCCATACAGCACGAGCTGCAGAGTCGCAGCACAGTTCAGCAGGAGTCAGATTTCACTTATTACGTGACGAGAGTAAGGAGAGATGACTTAAATAAAAAAATATCTTATCTTGTAAAATGTGCGGTTTAAAACAGTTATGTATTGTCTTTATTCTAGTCTCATTATTTAGATCATAAACCATCATTGGGAAGTTAAACAGAGTTAAACAGTACCTTCCAACATTATATTAAAAAATATATATTATTTTTAAGGGAGGTTGTCAATTGTTTAGTTGCAGATGCAATTTATCAATTATTGATCAAATAAATATCACTTATTCCATTAGATATCACTTATTATCACTTATTCCATTATACTAGACACTTCACTTAGTAGTTGATAAAGGTTTTGATTCCATTAAATGAAAACACACTGTCTTCCTTCCCACACAGACAGCTCTATCCAATACAATGATTCTATTCATAATCTAACATGACTAAATATCTACTCAAACAATCTCAGTCAGGAAAACAGAAAATGTTTTCTACGAATGCATAATCCACTAGGGCTACAGTAGACATTGTCTTCAGTGAAGCCTGACTGCTCGTAACAATATGGAAATCCTCCGACATACCCAAAGCTTTTTCTCCTGTGCCATCAAGAAGATCCTCCACCTCTAAGACTGTCTCCTGCTCTCTAATCGATACTGTGTACTTTCCACTCTGTTGCGCTCAGATTATCTGTCAGATACACATAACGCACAGCTCCAAAAGTAGGCCATCTCTTTTTTTTTGCAATATCCTTTTTATTAAGACATAGGCAGATTTTGCAAAGTTATTTTACCTGACACAATCCCCCACCCTTTCATTTAAGGATCAATGTAGATCATCATGGTTGTACGGCCCTTCCAAGGAGGAAAACTGGAGAATCAATTGTCCTGCTTCTGTTTTGAAAAGACAGCTCCAAAGCTGTGGTTGTTTATGGTTAACATGCCAGTAAATTCTCAAACTTACATCACCTTCATGTCGATAAATACAAGGCCAGTTGTACACCAAATTTTTATAGATGATGGCCTTTCACCAATTTGTGAATGGTGTCTCATTAAATTGATCAAAAGTGACAGTAAAGACATTTATAATATTTCAAAAGTTTTCTATTTTAAATAGATTATACTCTTTTAAACTTTATTTATAAAATATTCCACAAAAATGTTAAGCAGCACAACTGTTTCAAAAATTGATAATAATAAGAAATACTTCTTGAGCACCAAATCAGCATTTGAGAATGATTTCTGAAGGATTTTATTAAGACTGGAGTAATGGTTGTTGAAAATTCAGCCCTGTCGTCACAGAAATCATTTACATTTTAAAATATATTCAAATAGAAAACAGTAACTTTTAATGGTAATAACACAATATTACAATATTCATAATATTACTGTTTTACTGTATCTTTGATCAAAGGAAAGCAGCCTTGGAAAGCATAAGAGACTTCTTTCAAAAACAATAATAAATCTTACCGACCCCAAACTTTTGAATGGTAGTGTATAACACAAAGATGCTGACTTTATTCTTGACTGAGCTGTACAGGTGGATATATAAAGAGGGACGTATAGGACAACCATAACCAAAGAAGAACATCTTATAGGAACATTTATGACTTAGTCCTACGGATTGTTTCAGGCCCAAACTGCAAAACTCTGTAAGAACCAAGGCACGTTATAAACCTAGATCTATAAATATTGCACAAGCAGACGACCGTATGCTTCAAGCCCTTTTTTGTTCACAGCTTGTGTTCCAAAGCTAATAAAGTCATTACATGGCTGAAAACAGATGACAAAAATTCATGTTAAAAACGTGGCCAAACTTGCCTGAAGATATGGCCAGACTAAAAGAGACAAAACTGGCATGGCTGTAAGGCCACTGTCGGGGAGCAAGCAAAGGATTCCATTTAGATATAGTCTGACAGTGAAATTGCTTTCGCCTCCATTAGTCACCTGACCTTGTTTTGCCTATGTATTTCCAAATAAGACCCGCTTTTTGCTGCACAAGCTGGCACAGGGAAACTTTATCAGTACGCCAAGCTCCATCTCACTGGTGGGGCTCCATTAACTCTGCGACTGAGCTTTCATGCTACACCTTCCTCCCAAACCTCCATCCTCCTTTAAATGACTGTATTGTTTTCAAGGTGAGCTAGCCTGCTCTCTGTATCAATGCCAGCAAAATCACTGAAAAAGCACGGACATCTTGTCAAGTCGTGACCCTTGGGCTATGTGTTGCAAAAGTGCTATTCGAAATTTAATTGTCCACACAATTGGCCTCATTCATTAAACTTTCATAAAACGGACCTTCCCGAAAACTCTCCTGCGGATTCACAACTGTTTCGTAAACATCCGATTTTATAGATAAACGTGTGTATGTTAGTGAATTCCAATCATTCGTAAATAGGGCACGCGTGCACGCTCATCCACAATTAGCATAATCCCCACCCATGAGTTACAACTACGTAAATTACGCGTTCAGGAACGCTGTGGAATCTTCTGGACTCCCTTCTCATGTTTGGCTCCAGTATATTGCATAAATGCTAAAGAGACTAATTGGCCATATGCCTAACAATAAATATTAAATTAAAGTGTGTCCACCAACACATTTTTAGCCAGCTAAAAAAAATGCCAGGCGCTCCTCTGAAAACGGCCAACTGGTGGCACTTGAGAGCTCTTTGGAGGCGCAACGTTTTTCCAGCTAAGACGCTTTGGATGATATAATGATGATGGAATATGCCAGGCTGTAATGTGCTATCTCATTTTGAAGAATATTACTGAATATAAAAATGCAATAACCAGCAATATTAACTTCTCCATTGTTGTTCAGTATTTGTACAAGTAGGATGGTTGGTCGATGTAGTATTTGTTTTCCGCCCTTCCTGCACTGTGATTGGACGGCTGGGTAAAAAGTGAGTGACGAGCACTGCGTTTTACCCAAAGTTGAACAGTTTTCAACTCTCAGCTACACAATAAATAAATAAAAATAAAAAGACAGGGCAAACGAACTCGTGAAATATTATCAAAATTCAGTGTCATCAGTTTGCCTAAAAGAACACAGAACATTTGAATGTTTTACACACCATTTACACATGGTAGGGAGCAGGTGTAAATTTCTTTCGTACCAACTAAAATTTTGAAAATACGAAAATTTACGTCAGAACGGTTTTACAAACGATTTTTCATGAATGATGCCCATTGGACATGGTACTTGGTTTAGATGCAGTTTTGACTATAATTGTAACTATATATAGGCCAAATGACAACAATTGAAAAAAACATAAAAGTAATTGTGGTGTTATTCAGCTAAGCAAAATGAAAAACATGGCCTATTTATAAACGACTTGTCCCCTGATTCTATTTTCCAAGCCAGCTTGTAGCTTTGACCTTATTGTTCATTAATGCATGAAGATGGTTTCTCACCAGTCCCTGGTTCCTCCCTCTGCTGTCTCTGTATTCAGATAGCACAGGTTGGTGAAGCTTATTTAAAAAAACCAACAGGTCCTCATGACGATTTGCATTTAAGATGCAAATTTAACACAAATAATAAAAGCTAAAGCATTTTAGCATATTCCATTTAATAAGGCCGTTCATCATAAAATATTATGCTCTGTGATTTTGGTTGCTTGTTCAAACAAAACAAACAAACAAAAAAATGTGTAGGAAGATTTAGACGTGAGGGTGAGAATAATAAACACTTCAGAATATAATCAGACTGAGCCATCTGCCATCAGTGAGAAATGCCATTGGATGAACTCGCTCATATCGTATCTATTATATCTTATATGTATCCTCAGGTTGTTTTTGGGCTGAGTTTTCTTGCCCATTGGAGAAACATGCCCCTTATTGCAGGAATAATTATGTCTAAAAAGGTGAAGGAAGTTATTTTATTTGTTTTAACAGAGTTGATAATCTTCCAAACGTCAGGCAGTGACCGTCAGCAGGAGGGCAGGGATAGGATGGTGCTTATCTCTGACTGGACAGGTTATGTGAGACCTCTGCTTAGATATGAGATTACTGCTCAAAAATATGCTGTAAGAAGACAAGTTCTTATCTTTAACCAACATACATGTCTACCTTACAAGAAATCCCGGCAACCAGCAAACTCATTGCAGGACATATGGAAAGACTGGAATGGTTTTAATAGGGCTGGAACGATGCGTCAACGCCATCGATTATGTTGATTACGTAATGCATAATGTGTTGGTTCATCATGCTATTTATGTTCCCCAAAGATGGCAGCTCCCGGGCATGCTGAAAATCAGCCATTATTACAAAAATATTGAGCCCGATCTAAAGTGTGGACATTTTTTAAACACAGGCTGAATAAAATGGTGCTCTGAATGCTCTGTGAAACCGAAATGGCAAACCACAGCAGCACAACTTCTATGCAGGAGCATCTGAAAAGAAAGAAAACATCCCATTTCAGGATTCACACTTGTAAGCAGTTGCTGCTGTAAATCCCAAAAAGTGACTGTGAATGCAGCCATAGTAAACACCTTTCCTAATTAGCCCTATACTGCATAAACCTTATCTTTTGTGATAAATAATATCATTTGGTAAAAAATTATACATAGATTAGTTAAGTTATTATTTATTGGTAAATTATTGGTTATTATTTATCTGTAAATTAACCAAAGGATTAATCAATTATTCAGAAAGAAATAGATTAAACAAGAGGGGAAAATAATCCTTAGATTATTCGATTAATCAAAGGGGAAAACATTTATAGATTAATCTATAGAAAAATAATAATTTGTTCCAGCCCTAGTTTTTATAACTCCCATTGTACACCACCAACACCGAATGAAATTACAAGTACTGTAGAAAAACATCAAGTGAGCGGAAATACTGTCATTATGTCAGAAGATGACAAATGTAATTACTTTAATTCATAGAGCTAAAAGCTCTATCACTTAGAAATATGTCAAAAAGATCCATAATAAGATTTATACATTACTGCAATGTGTTGTGGCTACATCAGTCAGTAAGTGTTCAGAAAATAAATCAAATACTTAACAAATCAAATTGGCTCCATAGAGCTTTGTAAGCAACTTCTGGTAGCAATAGTTCAAACTACACAAGCACCAAATGGATGTAAGTCTACAGGGGCCAGTCTACTGATGTGAAGAGTCAATCTAACACTCATGAAAGGTAGCTCTAACAAGTGTGGCAGGGCGATAAAGCTATAGGCCTGTCTCTCTTCAATCCATAGAGAAGAACAAACAGCTTTGAAGAGAGCCAGAGAGCCACAAAAAGCCATATAACATCATACAGTGACTAAAATGAACAAATAAGCGATTACATTTTTTAATGTTCTTTGCCATTTGTTTTAATAGTTACATACAAATTTCTCATTCACACAAGCACACAAGTATGTTTGTTTTTCAGAGCAATGCTCTGTTTTGTATTTATATAACTGCATAACTGTCACACCTGCGGCCACACAGAAAAGAGGCTTGATTATTATTCCAAAGGATGAATCAGACTATGAACATCAGCAGCAGAGAGGAAAGTAGAGTTTGAGCCCTTTGAATAAAAGAGAGGGATTGAAAAATGGAAGATTATTTAAGTCTCTTTCTTTTCTCCCAGGCATGAGTCCATTGTGCCGAGACTCCAGGACGTTTCGATGCTATCGGGTCACTTGTACTGCCGCGCTGTACAAAAAAAAAGGCCTGACAGACAAAAGACCAGGATGCAGTGCTAGAGCTTCTTAATGGAATTCTGCTCTATTCAACAGGACTATTGTATTCTTTCAGCCTGACTCTAAGAGAGAATGGAAAAAACAGCTAATCAAAGTGGGCTGTCAGCGTGCCTTCATTTGTGTTTGACTGATGAAGGCAAATGAGTAACGACTGATCGTACAATATAAAAAGTCATTAAACTGTAATACAATAAAATGTTGGAATGACAGAAACGGACACAAAATTGTTTCAAAACTCATTTTAGCCAGAGCAGATCAGTTTTAGTGGTTTTCATTAGAATAGTAATAAATCTCATTCTGGTCTATTTCCCTGCTATTTCTATGCCAAAATGTTACATATACAATTAATTTTTATTAACTCAATTTAGCAAAAACTCTAAAGTCTATTAAGTATGAAGCCCTTTAAAAAAAAAATAGTTTGTTGTAGTGCTAAAATTAAAAAAAATATTAATTAATTAAACAAATTAATAAAAATGGCCTCTAATGGATGGGGGGTCAGGTAAGAACTGCACATTCTCATAGAAAAGAGGAATAATGACAAATGAATGTACAAACCTCAGAGAGCAGACAGAGAAAGGATGGGAGCTTTCTCTGCCATTACCTGAGTCATTCACACAGGAACAGAGAGAGGAGAAAAGAAGCAGGGATAGAAAGCTGAGAGAGTGTGTGGGCGCATCCATAGAGTTGATTCGTATGCCCATTAGGAACGAGAAAGATTGTCATTGTGTAAGACTCTACAGTCAAATATGCTGGGTCAGCTGTGGCTGAATATTGGAAGTTTAAGCTTGTTACCTGGGAAGAACAGCTTCTGCATATCAACATGTCTAGTCCATATAACCATTATTCTAAAACTAATGTCTAGCACTAAAAATACCCGTATAATTGGAAACATGTATGGGACATATACAGATGCACTTTAGACACACTTAAAAATATGTCAACAATAAAAAAAAAAATATGAAAGCAAATGTAATTCATATTAAAGAGAGCGCACAAGCACACTTTTCAAGCAAAAAAAAAAAAAAACATTCACAAAAACGTTCAAATTATGAAACAATTGATGAATGCAAATTTTTAGACAATCTGGCCATTGTAAAAGCAGCAAAGACGTTAGTTCAGAGAAAAGGTCTGAATCATACGTTCGCAGATCTCACTTGGTTTGACATGCAATTAAATCTATTCATTTTAAGTGTGGGTTAAGCGTCCAAAACTGTCTAAATACTTTTCGGGGAATGTCTAGCATCTGCCTTTTTCTGTGTGCAAAGTTATCTGTATGTTTTGACTCATTACATTCAAATTTAGATTTATTCGTTCAGCAGACACTTTTACCCACAATAACTTACAAATACAACAACGCAATTAATTCTAAGAAAGCAGCAACATGTGTGTTATAACACAAGGTTCTGAGATTGTTAGATGGGTTAGTACTGTGCAGTGTTCTGTCAATGACAAGCACAAGAGAAGAAAGGCAACACCTTACTGATTGTCATGGTTGCCAGTAATTAATGAGCATCTGGTCGAGGTGGATACATTACACTGTAGGCTAAATGGAATGTTTGATGTAAACATTAGGACTTTAATGTAGTGTTTCAGCAACAGATCTTGTTGATAAAACTACTAATGCTTATGTGGGTGTGCATAACTGTGGTGTGCATTTAAAACTAAAACCATAATAGAGACATGCTCTATTGTGTATTATAGCTCCATAATGATTTCTGCCATGTAAAAGACATTTATATGTAACTTCCTGGACAGATATTGTCCCACTTCTGTTTGTTAGTGCAATATCAGTTTTTACAGAATGAAGTAATAGATCTGAAAAGATGTTCTGCTCAAAATTTTGCAGTAGTCACAATGACTCATCTTTTACCTGCATTGAGAATATTTTTTCAGATGAGTTTGAGCTCTAGGGGTATAAAGGAGTAATGAATAGGGAATCAGCTTTGAGCCTGAGCTGATGTGTTATTGTAAATGAGATGGCCATGCCGACATCCGCAAGAGGGCCAATGACTGATACTGAGAGGGAGGGTGGGGAGTTTTGTATGTGCAGACTATGTGTCCAAGATCACAAAAGACATGACATTTCATTGTTAAACTATAGTAAATTTAAACTCCAACCAAAAGGGAGCTTCCTTGAGACATACCTCAATCTAATTACAATGGAATATTTTACCCAATATTTGTGTGTGCTACTAAAGATTAGCATATATAGTTTAGCAACATGCTAACAGAAAAACTTTATTGGAATCAGTTGTGTATCACTTCTCCCATGTACAATCAATCAGTTGTTTCAGCTAGGATACTGAATCAGAAGGAGGTTCTGGTACAGAGCAACAGAATCTTAAACAAACTGCCATCTCTAAGACCTGAATTCTTCACAAACACTGTGTACTTACTGATGTGTACAGATGGCCTTCTCCATTCATGGCGATGTACAAGCCAGTCTTCACAGACTGAATAGCAACGACCCGAAGGCCCACAGGAATGAGGTTGAACAACGCTGTAAAACAATACAGGGGTTAACACACGTGAATTTTCCATGAATTCAAATTTCTAAAGTAAGAAGTGTGGAATTGTGGAATTACTGTCAAATTCTAAAATAAATTTTCAGTAAAGTGCTTTTGAATGTTGTTATGCGGTTCTAAGAGGGATTATGATGTAGAACAAACCCCTAACCCCAATAATAATAGCAAACATCACTAAAATGGAATTAGAATGATAAACATTGGGCTTCCAATCTGAACCCATAAACTGAACATGAGCTGCACTCCATAGCGTGCATAAACAGGGATAGTGTGGTGCATAAAAAACTGATACACAGAAATTGAATGGAGGCCTCATATTATGTAAAATAATTGTTTTTATGCCCAGTGGGCAGCAACAGAAGCCTGGCACAGCAAGCTGCAGCATAGAAGGGTAGTGTGTGGCAGATTTAATGGATCTTTTGTTGTTGGAGCAGCTCTTCGGCCTTGTTAGGTAACGGCCACTGTTTGTACTGGAGGGAAGTAACAGCCTAGATGGTGACACTAAGTGCATCCAAAGGGGTGATTTAAACCTAAAGTGTAATGAACTCACTTCAACTCACTGGTAATTGGCAGAGCTCCCAGGGTGCTAGAATGAAAATTATTTCAGAAAAGCCCTGGTCTGGTAGACTCTGGTGTGGCAAAATATGAGTGGGACAGTTACATCGAAGTGAGTTTCTGGAAGTGCTCCACTGGCACATTTGAACGGATTCTTACAAGGGCACAAAATGGACTTTGCATCTTTGTCTTCCAAAGCAAGCATGATATTGAAATCCCTTGTGCCATTTCATTTTTTTCCTTCTCCTCTGTTTCTCTATCCCTCCATCTCAATCTATATATGGGTTTGCAGCTTATAGAATTTATATAAATAACCCATATTAATAAAAAATTTAATTTTACCAAAAATGAAAAAAGTCATACAAACAAAAATCCATGGGGAATTTATTATTTTATTAAGATAACACAAGAAAATCAAATTATCAAACAATAAATGAATGAAAATTTTTTAGACCAAATGTCAATGCAAAGATGGCAAAAACGTTAGTTCAGAGAAACGGTATAGAATTATTTGATGGCAGATCACACTTTGTTTGGGATTTTGTTATCTAATGCAATTAAATGTATTCATTTTTTGCAATTACATTATATCCAAGTGTGGCTTAAGTGTCCAAAACAATCTAAATATATTTAGGAGTATATTTTTCTAGCTATATTTGGGTTTGAAACTCGTATAATTTATATAAATAACCCATATAAAAAAAATAAAATGAAAACGTTTTCTGGCTTGTAAGCACTTCTGTTTCCATTAGGAAAGGAAAATCTAGTTACTGTTGTCAGGACTCAAATTTCGTCGCGGGATTGGGGATATTGCGCATAATTTTACTCATTCCCGCAGGTTTCGCGCTTATAAATTCCCGCAAACATTTATTCAAGTAGCTTGTTGGTTGAATGAGCAAATTAATCCACAGATTATCAGATCAAATCAGTAATTTGAAAACTTTCTGTGAGACATAATTTCACAAAGAGCGAGAGTGATTCAGCACTACCGCGTCTTCTCTCTCTCTTCCAAAATGCGCACATGGCTTCACATCACCACATTGTCTGTACAATATGATACAAGACTTTCGCTCACGTTTCGGGACAGTTACATCATTACTAAAGTTCATCATATGCACAACTTGTCAATTTAAACATTAGAGCGATTTTAAAGCATTCAGGAGTGCTTGTGTGTTCTCCGAGAGACGGTTTTCACACACAAAGCCGCCTCTCAAACAGCTCGCGAGTACCAAACTAAGCTTTTTAAAATAAAATGCATGTATATCAGTATATTGGATCCGTGCATTAGCTCTTAAAGTGACAGCAGTCTAATATACCTGCTGCAGTCTGTGTCATTACTGTTAATCAAACAACAAAAGATAGCGAAAAGAATTCATCTGTATTTAATTTATACAATGATATATTAGATTGATTCAATTTCTGTAGTATTCCTGTACCACCTTTACCAATACTGTTAGACCTACCTGAAAACCTTAAAGCACTCTTTATTTCATTTGTATTTTTATTTTATTGTATTTATTCATGATTCTGCTTGTAATTTGTTTATTTGTTCTTGTTTACATGTCTTTTTTTGTAAATCCAACTGAAGGTTGAAATCAAGTGTATTTGTGTAGATGTGTTTATGTTGCAAATGTCAAGTGTCATCTTCTCTCTGAGTTTGTGACTGACAGAGAGCCCTCTGTGTGTCACTCTGTTGGTACAGCTGCATATTAAAATCAAATTAAGCAGCTGGCCTGAAGCATTTGAAAAGCAGGCCCAGTACAAGCTAATAATACACCACTGCCTCCTGAGTTATCATCTCACATGCACACACACATCTCCCCAAGGACCAGCCTACTGCCATATCAGCAACACTGATAACTACAGAAAATGAATCAGTAACAGGGATTTTAAAAATGTGTGCAGTAAAAGTAATGATATGCATTTGTGCACACTTTACCTTTTAAGTGTAGCATTTTCCCCACCAGAAATATCAAGCAGTAGTCATTCCTTTTTGAAACATGTTCATGTTTTGATTATTTATTATGTGCGATGATTATGAAATTAGAGGGAACTCACAAGAATTACTACTGTCATCCTTGGTCCCATCAAGAGATCCATCTGGGTTCATCTGCAAGTAGTATCCCTGCCTGCAATATAACCTGGTCACTATACCCTTGAGCTGGGGATCTGTGGAGAAAGACAGAAAACAATAGTTCTTGAACTATAGAGTCTACAGACACCATGAATGTAAAAGTAAGTTTATGTAATCAACCAATACATAACAATAACAATGTAAATAAATAGACCACCCAAAAATGAAAATTGTGTCATCATCTACTCTCCCCAATTTCATGTAATTTCAACTCTGTATGCATTTTTTTTTTTACTGTGGAACACAAAATAAAGATATTATGAAGAACACTGGGAACCAAATAACACTGGAGCCCATTTACTTCCATAATATGGGGGGAAAAAACTGTGACATTTCTTAAAATATTTTTTGTTCCACAGAAGAAAGAAAGTGAAAGTTTTCAAACAACATGAGGGTGAGTAAATGATGGGGGGGAAAAATTGGGGGTGAGCTATCCCTTTAAGCATGATTATGCAGAAAGGGTAGCTAAATGCTTTTCAAGAAAATCTATCTTTGAAGAACTGAGGCATTTTGTGCCGTGCAGTAACTTTAATATGAAGTAGACTCAGTAGCGCCCTCTTTAGCAGAGCCTGATAAAAAAAATGTATCTTTACCTCCTAGTACGATACAGCAAGGCCGTAACCATGTTTTAAACATGTATTAACCATGTATTGGTCTTTTTATTTAAAGGAATTAAATAATTACAGGATTAAAAGGGGTTTAAGGAAAATATAAAAAACAAATAAGAACAGTAAAAGAAGTTCTAGCTCTAATTATGAAGTAATCAATTTAAACTATTTGCAAATATTATTTTATTTTAAAATATGCACACATTCACACTTATTCATGTCTAATATGTCAAAAATGCAAAACATTTCTTGTCTCGTCACATTCATTTATGAATTACATGAATCACGTAAATTATAGTATATTTTCAATTTAAAATGGCAAAATTTCATAAAAAAACAAGTTGAGTAGTTGCATTACTAGATATTACTATCGGTTGTTGAACATATGTATCGTAAAACAGTTGTAACTAGCTAAACATTTAATTTTGGATAATCTTACCACACAATCTTTCACTGTTAAAACTAAAGCGTCACGTTGGAATTCACACTCATCTTCTGTGAGCAGAAAGGACTGCCTTCTTTGATTTGATTGGCCATCTCAGTCATTTTTTCATTGATGAGCGCTGTTAGACGGCTGAGGCAGAGCAGCCTAAAAATGTAACTTTTAATACTTTTTATCATCTTAACAACAAACAGAGAATAGCGTAATAGAGTCCAGTAGAGCAGCATTAAGAATACGGGGGGGACAATTTGGTCATTTCTTTTTATTGGGGGGGGACTTTTCCCCAGTCATTGTCTATGGTGGTTACGGCCCTGCCATACAGAAATACATTCATTCTTAATAATAATAATAATAATAAAAGCATGTTGTTACATTATTGTGATGACATACCTGTAAAGCAGAACAGCAGAAGATACAAAGACAATAATAATTTGATATCAACAGTCAGCTTATCAGACAAATCATTGAGGTAACCAGGCAAGTGAGCTCGCTTAGTCGCTTTTCACATGAACAGTTTGAGTAGCACTGTAATCGGATTGCTAAACAGAAGGGAAAGGTTTCATGATTACAAATGCCCCTTATTTTGCATGCACAAATGGTCACAGGTCTGTTTTTTTTTTTGGAAAGAATTCAATTGGATTTTAGGATGTCATACTGTAGTAAAAATGAAGATAATGGAAAGTGTGTCCCCTCTAGGTCTTTTCATGTCAATAACTGATTCTGTATGAATTTGCTCCTGTGTTCGTCATGCCTTCTTGCTTAGAACAGTAAGAGGAACAGATTGTTTTGTCATATGAGAGTGGAGATCTAAAGGATCTAACAAACCAAAGAAGGTTCTATCAAAACACTGTCCTTAAAACACAGATTACAGCTATGCTGTTTTAAGATGCGTCTGCTCAGAAGTATCACTAAGGGAATACTGGACGTGTGCATACTAGACAGTGCTAATTCACAAAGACACAGAACAGCAGTTTGCACTGCTGGAACTCATCTAAATACAGTAGACATGTGGTGGACGAGCGTTCAAAAGCAGCACCAAGCATTCAAACCAAATTATCTCGTTCCAATTCTTCTGAAGCATTACATGGGGAGCCGCGTTTCTCCAGGTTTGACATCAATAATTGTATATTCAAAACAATCATAATGTAGCAAGTTTTAATATGTGGACATCAGCTAAATTTGCAGTCATATAGGTTTAGAATGACATGAGGAAGAGTAAATATTTTTGGGGGGGAATTATTCCATTAAAATTGTAAATGCAATATGTGCGGATTGTAAAACGATAGTGTGAAACAACAACATCAAAAACAGTACCTTTGGTTGTTTAACTCTGGGGAGGCTGTGTTGTGCTTTAGTAAACACTGCTCGGGGGTAATCACATAAATAGATGCGAGTGCCACCAATTTCAATAGACAGGAAGGGAAAAGCGAAGGATTTTTAACAGCAGAAAGTGCTGTAGTCTCATTTGGTTATAAGGGTCTCCTGTGATACACTTAACCAGCCTTGTTGTGCTTAACTCCAGGCTGGTAAACAAAACCTTGTCATAATGATGTATGCACAATAGGGGTCTAACGGTACACGTATTCGTACCGAACCGTTTCGGTACAGGGCTTCTGGTACGGTGCACGTGTGTATCGAACGGTACGAATGCAATCTTTAACAGTTAACAGTAGGCTTGTTTTACATGCGGAACATACTTCAATTCGAGTTCCCACACAAACATATTAAGTATTCTGTCCATTTTATCATGAAATTCAAACGACAAATGCCGTTTTGACGCTCTTTAATATGACGTGACAGATCACAGTATAGGCGCGGCGTGTGAGTGGACGCGATCATCTCTTCCTAATCAAAGAATAAACATGAATCAACAGCTGACGGTATGAGGATACATTACAACTTACTGAAACGTATCATGTGTCGTGTAATTGCTCAATCAGTGTTCCAACATTGGAAAGACGTCAATAAAACAGCTTGTAAACAATGACACGTAGCATTTACCTCAGAAGTCATTCAGTGTCCACAGCTGGTTAGTTCACTAGAGAAACGAACTCTTTCACTAAATATATGCACTATATTAGCCTATATATTAATTATATTCTACTTAACCTGTTAGTGATGTCTTGATTGTTAATGTATGTTTAAATTAATCTGTCATGAAAATGACTGTGTATAAATGATTATATTTTAACAACGAATTGGAGTAAAAACATAATTTTATAATTAGATAATTAGAAGTTAGGCTAATGCAAAAACTGCCTAATGTGAAGTTTACATGTTTGCATACAATGTTATTTGAGCATTGATTATTATATCTAAAAATAAATAGCTACTGAATTTAGGCTAATTTGGGCTAATGTTGTTATATTATAGTAATATGCAAGTAAGGGCTCCCTATATAGTTTACACTTTACACATTTTTTTTATCTTTAAGAAACTTTTATAATTAAATTCATTTAAGGACAGACACAATTTGTTCAGTAAACCACTGTTTATTTAAAAAAAAAGCAATTTTATATTTAGTTTTCTCTCCCCTGCTGTACCGAACCCGTACCGAACCGTGACTTCAAAACCGAGGTACGTACCGAACCGTCAGTTTTGTGTACCGTTACACCCCTAATGCACAATGCTGCTGTTTACCGTTGGCCTGCTGCCCTGCATTTGCCTGTTACACCAGGGCAGAGCTGAAGAAACTGGCACATCAAAGGTGGAGAGAGAAAAAGAAAGAGAGGGCGAGAGAAAAGAACAAAAGGTGGAAGGAGAGGGCGAGTTTAAAGGGGAAAGAGAGATACAAAGAATGCTAATCACACTGGTGCTTTATAATATCTGCCTCCACCTACACAGCGATAGTGCTGAGACAGCATCCTGAGAGGCTTCAAGACAGCAAAGAGCTCCCAAGAATTTACTTAGACAGGCACTATGGGGAAAAAACAAAAACAAAACAAAGAACAATCCATGAGATGGGCAAGAGCTATGGTTCCATGTGCATCCCCAAACTTGCGAATGCAATATTGAGAGGATGTAAGGAAAATGACATTTGCACATTTTCTGAAGAAAATATGAGTGGTGCTTGCTACATGAGGATGTACATATGAGGATGTTACTACATGTGGTTGGTGACTACAAACAAGTGTTTTTATTGTTATTTGTTTTGTTTTTTTGGCATGCTGCTATGCAGTTGCTAAGGTGCTCTGAGTTGTTTTTTGTATGTTGCTATGTAGTAGATTGGGTGTTGCTGGGTAGTTGCTAGGGTGGTTGCTAGGTGGTTTCTTACTGGCCCAATTCAAAAGAGCACACCTTGAGTGTCTATATTCTGGTCTCTAGATACGACTCAGCTCCCTCCTTTATTGTAAGCCTATGGGATTTTTTTCAACTGATTTATCATCAGGCAAAAACCATCGAAAACTAATAACACAACTCTCTTCAACAAGCCATCCAATGTGAGGTATAATTCACGTCTGCAGCACAAATGGTGCAAAATGAGTTTTGATCATTATCTCTACACATCGGGAAAAAAATCATAATGAAGCTTACTTTAGCAAAATCAATGTAAAAAAATGGCATCCAGATAATCAACATACAGAACATGCATCTCACTCCTTTCCATAAAAAATAGCTTAAAGTGATAGTTCACCCAACAATAAAACATTCTGTCATCATTTACTCACCCTAATGTTGTTCCAAAACTATGTGACTTTTTTTCTTCTGTGTAAAGAAATATCCAAGTGGGTTTTTTTTCCCCGTATATTAAATGGAAGTCGATGGGCTCCAGTGTTCAAAATATCTTCTTTTGTATTCCACAGAAGAAAGAAATTCATACCGACTTGGAATGACATGAGGGTTGACAGAATTTTCATTTTTGTGTGGATTATCCCTTATAACCATATACCTCACACTATCTTTACTAACTGCTTTATTGTCACACTGAGAATAAAGAATCAAGCATTGTCACATCTGAAAATGCTGGAAATATACGTTTTAAAGATGACTGATGTTCATAACATTCATCTTTATAAAAGGTTAGCAGCAGGTGCATGGTTTTGTGTGTGTGGTGGATAGAGAGACAGAAGGAGACAGACAGGTGGAGGCAGCTATCATCAGACAGAAGGGGATGGGGCGCGTGTCTCACTGCACACAGCACCAGCTGCAGACTTAACCACATGTGATTGACCCACTATAGACTTTCAGGAACAGGAGAAGGGCTTTTCCAGCTTTCGTAAGCATACCCGCACTATTCATGGTCACAGGAAAGACTGAGAAAGACCTGCCATTACATTAAATCTTGGAACTACTAGTATTATGAGATTCATACTCTCTTCCCAAATATTGATGTAACTGATGTAACTGGCATATATATATATACACACACACACACACACATCACCTCTATAAATAACAATGAATATCATCGTTATAACCATTTCATTGTGGAAAATGGCGGAAATTTAACATGTAAAACGGGAGAGTAATTTAGTCATTATAGGCAAACTGACATCAAGCTCAGTAATTTACACAGTGCAAGAACAAGCACCACCTTACACTCAAGACTAAAAGAGGAGCTGTGTACTTTCAGTCAGGACTAATTGAGTGTATGCAAGATTCATCAGACTTTTTTATGAGACTTAGCATAGAGAGAGATTAAAAGCTAGTCTCCATTGGTGGTCTTCCATTTCATTGAGCATTCTAATTGGACGCAATACGTAGCGTCCAAACAGCGTGTTGAACCATGTCTTGCAGTGAAGAATCTCTGTCATATTTATCACTTATCTGGATAATAAGCATCAGAGCACTGAACGTTCACAGTGGATAAATGCAG
Organism: Coreius guichenoti; assembly: GCA_039654105.1. Lineage (NCBI taxonomy): Eukaryota > Metazoa > Chordata > Actinopteri > Cypriniformes > Gobionidae > Coreius > Coreius guichenoti. Next base: position 17,191,571 of record CM077172.1, on the reverse strand, counting down.
AAGCACAAAATGACAATAAATACCACAAAACTATCTAATTTCTGGGCAGTTAATTGATAAAGATGTTTTCTGCACCCTTCCTGGTTTGCTACATGCTTTTAGCGAAACTTGAATACAAGGTTAGAGTTGTACATTTTGCTATAAAAGAACTTTCTCAACCTTCCACCTACTAAATTTATAAATTGAATTTGGCACATGGCATCTTAGTAAGCAATCACTTCACAACAATGTTTATTTTTTTCATGGCCATGGGACATAAAATGTCCTGTGGAGTAAAAAGGGTAAAAATTGCTACATGGCAGCACTCCGAGATGCAATCAAACAGATAGCCTCTCTGTTTTGAACAAAGAGATTTTAAATAAATGAAAGATGTGCTTGTTTTTACCGGCTTGATGGAGACCTTTCATGTCTGGGCCGTTTGCCTGAAGTCATAGACATTTACAAACAGCTCAACCACCTCATTTTATTAGAATCGTGCCATTCATATATCAGACATGGATGGCTTGAAATGGCATAAAGGTGCAGCATCCAAATAAACTGAAATAAATATACCAGCAGTTGGTCAATTTCAATATCTGACAAAGAGAGCCTTAATCCTTTATTCTAAGATACCTATGCCAGCCTAATTTACAACTGTTGTTGTAAAATCCTGGGTAAAAGCTAACACATACAACTGTCAAGACTGTATAATGCATTTATCTAAGACTTTGGTCACGACTGACAGCACTGACTGGGCATTTGAAGTCAACAGTCTGTGACCGTTCTGACATCTTAAATTGAAATGGTACCTTACAAGCCAAAGCAAGACCTTGTGCCAATGTTGGAAAAGCTAAAATACTGACATATTTAGGTTTTCTTAGACAAACCAAATATGTTAACTTCTGTATTACTATTAATTCTTTATTCAATTTTGCCTTATGAGCAAAGAAATATTTTATCCCAGAATTTTGTTTTAGATGACAATCATGGCAAAAATTGAGTGAGAACACAAATTAAAGGTTTCTTGTGCTTGCTTGTGCTTACACATTTATAGAAGTCTGAAATAATGACATATCTCTGTAATAATCTGGTCAAGCCAATGCCCTGTCAATAATAGCATTCTGTTTGAGAGTCTAGAAAGTCAAATAAGTCAATATTAAACCTTGTTTAATGTTTTTGGATGCAGTGCTGACCAAACCTTGACACCACAAGCTTGAGGTCCACACTAGCACTCCAAATGCAGGAGGAAAAAAAACGTACCTCTCTTTTGGCAAACTGATTTTGCCATTATTATCATCGTTCATTTGCCAGACATTTGACAAACCTAAAGGATACTGACAATTCGCTTGAGGAATTTTTTTTTAAACTACTGTCTTCTCTGATTTCTGTTACTACACTGCCACAAGGCAAAATGTCTAAGTTCATGGTCTGTACATGTTTTTCCATACTCTTGGGAATTTTTCTTTTGTCTGCATGGTCACGACCTAAAAGTCAGAGTTAAAATGGAGATGAACGTAGCATCTCACTGCTTCGTATGATGGGAGGCTATGCTCAAAAGCTATGTTGAAAGTGTCCACTACTAAATTACCACCACTAAGCTAACCATTATTTCCCCTGAGCACACTGGCTACATGTGAAAGAGCCTAGGATGGTGGGCAGGCTAACACTCAGCTTCACAGAGCCCCTGGTGTGCCCTCAAGGCTGTGAAAATGCTCACTGAAGAATTTTGTAAATCTAGCTGCAATGGGAAATTAATGAGGTAAATCCCAAGGGGTGCTCCGTCAAAAGTAACTTAGGCAACAACGCAACAGGCAGAAGGACTCAAAAGAGGCTGTCTAACCAGCTGTGAGCACTGGTCATCTTAAACAGCAAATGCTTAAAAGACACCTTATTTTAATATTTTCAATCATCCACGTGCAATTGTACATAGTGACATCATGGCTAAGCTTAACCTAAAAGCTTTGTAAGAAGCAGGTTTCCAAAAAAGTTAAACCTAGGAGTCTAAGGGGAGGCCATGAGCTGTTCACCATCTGTAATAAGATGGCCGTCACAGGTGCACGTTAGCTGAGACGTTGCAGGGCTAATTCATCACTCTCAGTTTCTCCTGGCAACAGCTACATCTTTTACTCACTACTTATTTGTGCAAGATTCCCCTCTGGACATCTCTGACAGGTACCGTGATATACAGTATGCCAATTCGCCACTTCTATTACAGTTTTATCAGACTGTAGCTGATTTTTTTTTTTTTTTTTTGCTTTGCTTTAAGGGCCAAAAATGTACACACAATACAAACACAAATATTTTCTGGTTGTAAAAATGAGTATTTAACAGCCATGATTATGATTATACATTAACATATTAACTCTATGATATATGATTGTCTTGAGCTGACTGTCAATTTATAAGATTGTTTGTCTCTTGAGAAATTGCTTATCAATTTCTGATTCTATAAATATATTTTCTATATAAATAAATTTGTATGATTCAAATGTATTATTGTTGTTGTTATTATAAAAAATACTTACATTTATAATAATAAATATTTAAGTCATATAATTTTTTCATCTGAACAGGTCTCTATTACTGTGGGGGTGACAGGAAGCCTGCATTTTAATTTTAATCTTACCTAAACTGAATAGTGTGTCTCTGGCATTTCCATTAAGATAAGCTGTCACTGAATGTTGTTTACTGATGGTGTGATACAGTGATAGCATTTTTTTGTTCCTGCTACACGTTGGGCACCTGCTGCTTTACTTGCATTCATGCAAATCTCAGAATATTTCAAACAATCTAGCTTAGTATAAAAATCATATCTAGCTCTGATATATGTGGCCTTAAAAACGGAGGAGAAAATACTGAGAATTATTTAAAAAGTATGACGTACATCGATTTGAGTTGAATGCGTGGTCTTAACCATTTTGATGGATTTGCAGACTGATGGAAATAAAACTGTCTGTCAAATAAATCTGTCAAGACACAAGTCTACACAAACTCTATAAGCTATTCTCGTCGAGATAAACAGCAGCTCAAAGCCGCAAGTCCCTTGTTGTCAAAGATGAATGTGAATGTGAAAATGAAATGTGGGCGTATTATCTCAAGACATTAGACATCGCATAGACTTCTTATGTGCACAATTATGGTTTGTGTACGGAACTTCCCACACCTTGTCGTCGTAGTCTGCGTTTCCTGAGGCCGAAGATTCGCACTTTGGAGAAGATGTCGACCAGGTTCCCATTGCAAAGCCCTTTATTCTTATTGGGGCTTTTTCTCCTTCTGTTGGTGGATGGTCGGTCTATGTGCTGCTCCCGTGCCTGTCTCTTCTGGCGGATCAAACCGCTGGCAATCGCCGCTGCCATGTCTCAAAAACAGGGCTGTTGAACTCCTTACACACAAAGCACAGACAACAACAAACCGCCCGATCTGTCTCAATTATTGTCCCATTTTTGCGACTGTTTGTGTGCTCTGCCCTCTGAAATGCACGGATGATGATCAAAGATATCCACACACCACGAATGGCGAAATAAGACACTGAATTAGCATAATGAATACAAAGGTTAAGTGTTACTCAACTGTCCGTATTTCACATGTTCTCCGATTTTCATTTCGAAGTCACGGTTACTTTACATTCCTGATTTCACAATGGTTTTCGGAATACGATTATGACATGAGTTGCCCGGCTCCTCCAAAATATAGAATATGACAATATATTCACGTCACGCTTGAGAGTGTCTCCGATCCGCCACTTTCCTTCCTCTATTTTGGAGCCGGTCCTGATGAAATTCAGCACCCTGGGCAGCGACGTCCACTCCCGGAGTCTGAACAAACAAAGCGTTTTTCGTTCTGAGCTGTCAAGCGGAGAAACGCGACCACCTTCGTCTCCCAGGTGGAGCCCTGCGACTACACATATTCATGTCTCACATATTCACCAAGTTTAGCAGATATCCACGCCGGTTCCGTTCAAACGTCCACTCATCTTGAGAATAAACGACGGCGTGACGACGGTGACTTGAAGTTTGAACGAAGGTGTTTTTGTTGATCTCCTCAGACGATCACTCCCCATTCAGTCCCATGTTCTAGGTCGCGTGGTTATTCAATAACGACGTGCGTTTTTTCCTTTTCTAAAGCAGCATGTCTTGTGAGGGGAAAATGTAAGTGGCACTGAGCGGCTCCGGTGAGAATGACGTCTACCCGGTGTGACAGGAACGAACAAATAAATAAACTCAAATAAAAAAGCGGGAGTACACAAATGTGCAGCATAAGTGAGCCAGGAAAGAAAACGTATTCAAGAAATGCTCCTCTTCATCCTCCAACTCGAGCTCATTTAGCGTCTCCAACCGTTTGGAGAGACTGAGGCGCACGCGCTTCCCGCCTCAGCCTCATAGATCAACGGCATCAACAAGTCTTAACGACCACGCGCTTCCCGCCTCAGCCTCACAGATCATCAACAAGTCTTAACGACAAACTCCTCCTTTGCCATCATTTCAAAGACGAGAAAAACCCACCCTTCACTTAATGTCCGTATATATGTGCACGGAAGGATTGCTCTCTGTGTGCACGAGCTGATAATAAGATTGCAACCCGTCGATGACATTTAAATTAAATAGAACAGAATTCATCTGATATAATTCAGCGTTTATAGAAGCTATAAGCAGTTGACAGGCGCCAAAAAAATATTTAATTATAGATATATTCAGATGCCAGAACATATAATTATTCTAATTCTAAATAACAGAGTTGAGACGCAGAAAATCATGTATTTTTCACTGAATTGCGTGTATTAGCAATTTATTTTATGTTTATAAGGCAGAAAGCCTGAGAAATTAATTTCATACAACACCACCGACAAGCAAAAAGAACCAGGACTACAACACACCTCTGAGGTGCTATTGAGACCCCCAGTGCTTTAGGCAAACACACCTATGTAACGCATTGTACGGATGAGAGCCTGTGTCTTTGCTATAGGCCTGCATATATCTGTCGTCTGTTTCTTTAATCATATGGTAATGAGTGTTGCGATAAGGGCTGGGGTGCCAATTTAATATCATGCCCCAATAACACACAGTATTTTCTCATTTAGATTAATATCACCAGCGAAACACAATCACAGAGGAGGAATTTAAAAAAAAAGAAAAGGAAAAACTCAAGAGGGCCATCTGCTGTTTGTCGCTGTAATGAAATACTCAGGCTTTCATCCCCCTGCTGTTTTTCAACCCCTTCCACCTAGACTGACAATGTAACTCTGGAATGGTATTTCCACACCGGTCACTGCTTGAGCAGATTACAGAGAAAATATAAAAATATATGGAACATGCATTTAAATCTAATAATATACACATTCATGGGCATTCACAAAAGTCTTATTGTATTAAAATGGGAAAAAACTGACCTTATAATACCTGAACAAATCATATGAGCAGAGAAATACCAGACTGCTAAAATAATGAGAGCTAAAACTGACTGCATCATTGCCGATGAAGCAGCCACTGCAGTTTTCACAGCCGCCAGCAGCGGACACTGTCAGCTTAACTATGACTCCATTTATTTACAATAGCACAGATGGATCACTAGGTTTCATGAATAACCCATTAACATTAGCACATCTGTACTTCATGGACATTCAAATGTAAATATTTGAATCAAAATGCCTTATTTAATGTACATTAACATGATATAAAGCTATATAATGCAATGATTTTTGTTTAATAGTGTATTATTTCAAGTTATGCAGCTGTTATAAATAGCTGCTTAACATTTATATAGTAAATGCAAAAAAAAAAAAAAAATGCTTGCAACATGACAAAATAGAGGTCTGACAATATGACTTTGTGCACAGAAAAAGAACAAGAGATTATGCAAAAAAATTCAGTAATCAACAAGACTGCGGTACAAACTACAAAAAAAAAAAAGGAATGAAAGAACATGCCTGTGGCATTTTTTTGGTTCTCATTAATACAGAATTGGACCTTTTGCCTTTTCCTCTCCAATTTCATCTTTAGTGTATGGCAGGAAACTTTATGCTTCAGAAGCGTTTACTCAAAATAAAAGGAAGCAATCAAATGGCAAATGGACTACACAGCAAACCCCAAAGACAAAAAGAGACCAAATTGGGAACAAACATTTAAATTCTAAATCAACTTGCACACACAAGAGATTACTATATTTCTTTAAAAAAAAAAAAGAAAATAAAAAGAAAAAAGAAAGACAACTGCGTTGTCATGAATATGAGATTGTGCACATACCTACATGCTTTCTCCTTCTGAACGTATGAGACTCCATAGTGATCCCATTGTACATTCAACTGAGGTAACAGCACATTTCCCTGCCTGGCTGTCAATGCCATGGCCCCATTTATAGGGTCTATATACTCACAGATAACATTATTAGTAAGATCTGTCCCAAACAATTGCCATTCAGCCAGCTGAGACCATCTCCTTCGAGGCTTCAGAGGCAAATTCTTAAATAACAATGTTCCACTTTGAACTTTTAATTATGATGAGCTGAAGTGTTCTGTATTTTGCTTAATTTTTACCTAGAGTTTAATGTAGAGGCGCCCATGCGAACAGCACAGCTCAAAGATCATAAGAGAACAGATGTGTAATTCAAGAGAAGCACTTTTGATGTAGAACTAATTAACTGCTATATAAACGTGAGCCAACTCCAGCCTCCCACGCTGTCCTCCACCTGGTCTTTTATGAACATTAGCTGACAAGATGAATGAAACATGGTCATTCTAGTAAATGCCATACGATACAATACCATATGGAATCAAAGAGAATGGACAGCTAGTCTTTTTAAAAAAACATGAGATGACTGCAACTTCTGTTCTATACAAATGTGCAGTGCTCTGAAGCTGTCCAAATAATAAAAGGGAAAGAGAGATGGATGAGACTGAGGCGAAAGGGAATACGAACTACAAATTCACCAAAGCCCAGTGGAGCGATGAGAACAGGAGAACTATATCTTACTTCAAGAAATGTCACAGCAGACAGAGACAACAAATAAACAAGTCGATACTTTGTATCACTATGGAAGCCTTTAGGGTCGCCTGGCTTTTATTAGCTGTCGTGATGACAGCAGTTGTAAATTGGACTTAACGTCATACGCGCTGAGACAAGAGGAAAACAGGAGATTTAGCGCTTTGTTTAAATCAAATTGTTTCACACTGTTGGGGTGGGAGAGGGAGTTTAATTTAATTGAGGAGAAAGTAATGGTTTTTGGTTAGTGTTGTTGACATCAGGGTTTAATCGACTTGGTGAAATGTCACCGTTCTGAGAAGCTGAAGGCACTGAGGCTCTAAGTCTTGGCAGTGGCAGTGAATGTAGTGTTTCGCACAGAAATCTCACCATCATCTACTTTAATGGCTTAAGCTAATAAAGCAGACTTGATTTGGGAGTAACAAATCACAAATCACAGGATTAAAAGGAAAATGAGAAATGAGTTTTCTGTTTAAGTGGCGGAGACTCTCTCTTATATTGAGGGAATTACTGGAGGAAAGTAAGAGGAAAAGTAAGAGAAAGAAAAAATTTAAGAAAAAGCAAAATCTCATTCTCTTTTTTTTTTTTTTCCCAGATTTTTTTTTCTATAAAAATCTAGACAGCAATTCCGAGTATTATAAACAACATTAAAGCAATATTACTGTAATTCTGGTGATATTAATAGGCTGTTTCGGCATTAAATATATATAGTATTAAACCAAATGGCTATCATACATCAAAAAGTCTTATTCTCAGCACATCTACAATAGCAGCAAAGTGTCATTTTGTTATAGAAACAGATTACTTCAAAATAAGTACTAAAAATTGACAATATTACTTAAAACTATAAGGTCTAAAAGCCATGTGTATATTCTGAATGACATATTAGCATATTTTTTGTTTGCAAATGTTCGCATGGAATGACCTTGGCAAAATATGAAGTACACAAGCAGAGGACATTGCGTGGGATTCTGTATCCCATAATGCAATGCACTCAACTTCACCTTCCACGTCACCTTCCACTTCCAATGTAATTAACAATCCAGATGTAATATCATGATTTTAATAACTTTTTATTGAGTTATTATTTAATCAGACTGCCAAAAGTGAAGTTATGTTTACACAAAATTGCATTAAAAATGCAGAATAACCATATTTTCTTTCCAAGATGTTAACTGGACATGACTGCTAATTTAAATACGTAGGAAGAGGGAAGATCTTGTGTTAAAAGTTGTTCAAATTTGTTCATGTATTGGTGCATATTGTTTCTATATTTTCTTATCTGTGCATATTCTTCTATATAAATTTGTATGCAGTACACTGTAACTTACAAAATATGCAGTAAGCTCTATCTTATCTGACTGCACTGCAAAAAAATACATCATACCTGATTTTCTCACTTTAAGATAAAAAAAAAAGCAATTCAGAAGCTGAATGTATGCAAGCCAGTGGTATTCTGCGTTATGAAATAATAAATGTGACGAGTCTCTAAATCAAGCTAAAAGCCAATGTAAGACGAGCACCTGTGTAAGACGAGCATCAAATTGGAGATTAATGAGACAAGAACAAAGAGGATCCAGCAAATCAATACAAGTCTGTTTGAGCTTGAGGGTTTTGCCATTAAGCTTGACATTTAAATATCAACAACAGATCTGATTACAGAGGTGAGAATGTCAAATTTATCCTAATGTAGTAAAATGAGCAAGGACACTTCCCTGTAAACAGCCATACATATCCTTAAAACTACAGACATTTTATCAGGGGCTGACTTAGCCTACTGACATAGCATAACAATAAGCAATCAAAATAAATTATTGTACATTAATGATATTATATGAGATTAACTGGGTCTGGCACTGTTGATATCAAAATGTAAGGATTGTATTATTTATTGTTACAGTATGTGTAATTTTATTGTTGTGACTGTCTTGTGTTATACCTGTTTTTTATTGCTATTATTTTAATTGAATTGGCTGTACAGCAATTTTGTCGCCTTTTCCCTTTATTAAATGTGCTACATACATAAAATAAAATGAACTATATTAACAAAATACATTATTTTGTATTAACAGTTATTATTTAATTATTATTAATAATTATTGGTGCTTCATAATTGCTCATACTTCAGAAGTATGCTGGTTTAACATAATATGACAACTTCAGAGGTATGCTGTTACTTTTCTTAGTGATTGGACATACAATCTACATAATAAACACTCTATAGTAAACATCTAAAACACCTTACGGAAAAAGCGTAACTGACTCGACAATGACGTCGGACGTAGCGTAAGCATTTTGAACTGTGAGAGGCGCTACACTTTCTTCATAAGTTGAATACGGAAGGCGGTCCGCCGGAAGCTAGATATTTTACTTTATAAAGTTTTAAATATGGATATTTTTCTTACAAAAACCCCATCGATTCGCTTCAGAAGGCCTTTATTAACCCCCCGGAGCCGTATGGATTACTTTTATAATGGATGGATGCACTTTTTTGGGCTTCAAATTTTGAGCTGCCATTTACTGCCATTTCAATGCTTGGAAGAGCCAGGACATTTTTAATATAACTCAGATTGTATTCATCTGAAAGAAGAATGTCATATACACCTAGGATGGCTTGAGAGTGAGTAAATCATGGGGTAATTTTTTATTTTTGGGTGAACTATCCCTTTAACAACTGCACAGCAATCGCCACAACCCTGGTAATGACCTAGAAGACCCAAAGAGTTTTGCATGACAAAGCACCACACACATTTTACTCAGAAAACGTACAAATTTAACTTTCTTCTATTACTGGCAAATGGCACCAGTCTAAAATGTTCAGTATGTGTGAACACTGGGAATTCTGTCTTACGTGAAATACTCGACACCTTTGGATGTGTAAAGAGGTATTGTGATTTCCTAATGTCATTTTTAGTTGTGGTTTCTCACTGACCGGAAAGAAAATGAGAAAATCTGAGAGTGGTAATAGGTTTCATGACATACTGAAATTGTGTGTGGTGGGGTGTGTGTGTGTGTGTGTGTGTGTGTGGAAAATGTCATTTGTTTTTAGTCACTGTTGACATGTTTTCCATATTGCACTGAGAAGAGCAGTGCTCAGTGATGTACACAGCTTCAGTTTTGGCTCATCACTGACCCCTGAACAGTGAGAGCAGAGTGAATTTCTCAGAGCACTGTGAGAGAGTGTAGTCTAAATAACAGAGAAGAACACAACACATCACACGCCGTTACTTCCACCAGGGGAGTAAAATGGGATGCCGGGATGAGCTCCAAAGAGATGGATATAGACAGAGCTGCTCCCTGAACAAGAGTTAAAAATTCTGCTCACATCTCTGCGTGTCCTTTGATCCGGTTTTAAGTATGCAACATTCAAAAGTGTCTTGTCAGCATTGGAGCAAAAAAAAAAAAGCTCATCCGAGAAAGCCTGGGCAGAGACTGTGAATTTAAATGAGTTGATTCTCTGCCTGGAAAGCCCTCTTTTTTTCTGGTCTGTGAGAGAGAAGAGGGAAGGACTCTGCAAAGTAATCTCCCAGTGGAAACCCAAGGGGCCTCAGAGCACACAAAATGGGCCAAAAGCGTATAGCCTTGAGAAACCCCTGGAATTATAATTATGTACAGTTCAATTGAATTTAAAGCACTGTAATAAAGATCCATGCTATCTAAAATGCTCTCATTTCAGTTTTAGGGAACATCGGGGTCCAGTGCACAGTCACCGTTAGCTGATATCAGTGTTTCCTACACCTTTTTGCAGCAGGGAGCTGCTCATTAGAAATACATATAAATAATAAATGATACAGACATCAATGAATATAATGATAACTTGCAGTTTAATAAGTGAGTCAGATGTTGATTCATTCGCTCTGATTTGATTAAATTCAGTAAAGGATTCATCCCAGTAAATCGTCTCTATTAAGTCTTAAATTTTTTAAAAGACCCCTTACCTGTCACCGTCCCACCGGTGGGACGCTTGGCGCTATTCGTATCCTATATTTTAGTAATTATCATAAATTATCATTCGAAAGCTTACGAACTCAAAATTCATCCTGTGGAAACTGTTTTGAAATCAGACCTTGCGTTACCATGGAAACGGTACTCTAAATTCTTCTGGGCTCCTCCCCTAGTGGGCGGTGTCAGATTTCATATTACAAAATTACTTTATAATCAAAACCTTTTCTAATCTTGACAAAACACATATCGTCGGAAAGGTCTGAGTCTCAAGGTTCCATATTTGGTGACTGTTTTTTTGATAGTTATTTGGACAGAAGTTTAGTAATTTGTTACTGGAGAATGCATAAAAAAAAAAAAAAAAATCAATGGAATGTGGATGACACCCGGTGGCTATTTTTGGTATAGCGCCTCAACAAAATCTCATGGGAACTAGAATTTTTGTGATATCAACTTCAAATTTGAAACACAACTTGGTTAGACATATGGCTTTGATTTTATAGTAATTTTAGAGTAAAAAATATTTTGTAAAATATATATTTTATATAAAATAAAAAATATTTAGTACAGTATGTTTAATTTACAGTAAATTTAAACTTCCATAACTTTTTCATACTTTCATTTTTTGAAGTGCTTTTAATCTGCCGAGTGTCGTCTTTAAAACGAGACCAACCTTAGGTCTATATTCCAAAGCATTCTTGAATTACAGCCATTTAAGTTTGGATAGTGCATTTTTGTGTCTATTCTCAAAAAGGGGGGTGACAGGAAAGGGGTTAAAAGACCCAGCTCATAAGAAACATTCGTTCACGAATGAGACTACACTAATCACACTGTGTTTTTGATTCACAAAAAGAACTGGATCATAAGTAATTTGTTCATGAATTGGTTTACACTACTCGCACTGTATGTTTTTCATTAAAAAAAAAACAGATCATAAGTAATTTGTTCATAGATCAGACTAACAGCTTGCATTGTATATGTTTTTCATTTAAAAAAAAAAAAAAAAAAAAAAAAACTGATCATAAGAATCATTTGTTTGTGAATCAGACTACACTGCTCATGCTTTATGTTTCTGATTAACAAAAAGAACCAGATCATAAGTGTCATTTGTTTGTGAATCGGACTACACTGCTTGTGCTGTGTTTTTGATTCACAAAAAGAACCAGATCATAAGAGTCATTTGTTGGTGAATCGGACTACACTGCTTTTGCTGTATGTTTCTGATTCACAAAAAGAACCAGATAATAAGAGTCATTTGATTGTGAATTGGACTACACTGCTCATGCTGTATGTTGTCGATTCACAAAAAGAACCAGATCAGAGTCAATCTGTACAGTATGTTGTGCTTGAGCGCAGAAGACGTTTTACTTATTATAGGACTGACCGGCTGACATTAACAGTCATATTGTGTCCACTATTTCCCCATCATTCTCTCTGATACACACCAAATGCATTCATCTCAAACTGGAGCCCAAGGGAAAAATGTAGCCTACTTACAGTCTGCAGTGACATGTGAGCTGTTCAAACATGATGTGATTCTCAGTAAGAGTGTGAGAGAGTGAGAAAGCCCTAAAGGAGAAGTTGGCACACAGGGAACGTCCCTTCAATATATTGTCCGCAGTGTTTTTGCTCCCACACACCACATGCTGTGGCCCGTTTCTTGCGCTGGCCTGAACCAAATAACATCAAGTAAGAACACACCCACTTAAAATCCTAACAAAGGCTTGCGGGACACCCACACAAAACCCCTACATACAAAACACACACATTATTTAAAATGGCAAATCTGGTAAACGTGGGAAAGAGAGACTGCGACAGAATAAGCATGAAAGCTGGAGGGAGAGAGACACATCACTAACCTCTACAATTCACAAGATAAATGGGATTTTTATTAGGTACATCCATTGAATGCTAATACCAAGCAAACTGCTTAGTCTAATGCCCATCCCTAATCTGAACCTTTTTCCCTGGACTGCCTGTTTCAGCAGTTACATGGAAAATCCCTGTTGGTCAACTTACTATAGCTCAGTGGATTTTCCCCCCACTTGTGTTCGCTTCATGACGGATGATTTTTTACCGTAGCTTGCTCCCAAGGATTTGTTCTCTTGGCTGGAATGGAATGCATAATGAATCTGCACGCTGACAACATAGTAATATGTCTATGTCAGCTATTTTGAATGACAGGGCAGATTATAATGTGTTAGAAACACATGGCAGTTGAGTCAATATTTCTCTGAGGAAGGTTTATGAATGTCTCATGAATAGCCTTTAACAGGCTTTGATCCATTTGTCAATACGTCCCCATGCAGAGCAGCACAGAAGTAACTCTAAAAGCACATACACACACAGGCCTTATCAGTGCTGAAATCCTTTCAACTGACCTGGAACCTGCTTGAAATATTAATACCGCCTTAATTAAATCACTGTGTTGTAATTTTATACCTAAGTGAAACTCATTTAAAATGAGCAAAACCACAGATCAACAGGAACTGTACCTTTTGTTGCAGACTTAAATATCAATTCCCTTGAAAACTGATCTGGAATGCCAAACAATGAGAAAGCTGAAGCTACATCAACAAAAACCTAGTGCAGGCTGTGAGTGTCAACATATACCATTGGAGTCAGGTTACTGTTAAAGCAATAGTTTTTGTGTCAGAAAGAGAATAGTGAACATTCTTCAAAATGTCTCCTTTTGTGTTCCAAAGAAGAAAGTCATATGGGCTTGGAACAACATAAGAGTGAGAAAATTATTACAGAATTTATAGTTTTAGGTTAACTACTTCTTTAATACAACAGTAAATCAACCTTTATAATTTCACTTTATAACACTTTATAGTAACTCTTTAGGTTGCACTTTAATTCGATAGTCCACTTTAGACATTCTACTAACTAACTTTGCAACTACATGTCAACTAACTTTCATTAGAGTATGAATATGTGAGAATAATGACTGTTTACATGTAGTTTCAAAGTTACATATAGTTAGTAGAATATCTGGGCAATCACAATAAAGTGTTACCACACTTTAAAATAAATTTTATTAGGAATATTAACAAATATTACTATGTTATGTAATACCTAATAGATCCTCAGTTAAAAAGTTTTAGAAATTAAGAAATTAGTTAATAGTTAGAAATGGCATTAAAAACACCAACACTTTATAAGGTTTCATTTGGTAATTGAACTTAACATGAACTAACAATTATTTCTTAGTTTTGGTTCATTTAAAAATCAAAACATTAGTTTAGATTAGTTAATGCACTGTGAATGAGCATGAACAAACAAAGAACAATCACACTTTTATTAACTAACATTAACAAAGATTAATAAATGCTGTAAAAAAAAATATATTGCACATTGTTAGTTCATGTTAGCTATTGCATTAACTGAAGTTAACAAATACCTTATTGTAAAGTGTTTCCGAAAATTCTACAGGGACCCCTGGTTAAAAGGCCTCACTTTAATACAGCTGTTTTTTTAACAGAAAAAAAGTGATTCTACTTCAGCGAGCCAGTGACATGTCACTTACATCTTACAAGTCACAAGTTGATCACAAACATTTCCTCAATCTTGCTTCAAAGTATCTGTGCTAATGTTGCATAATCCTATAGTATTTGTGTTACACCATTTATACAATAAATTACAATCTTATCCAAGACTACGTTTATCTTGGCCTCAATAGTAAGAAGGTTTAATGCTTTTGCGTCCCTGCAGAGGAACCTTAAGCCCTGCAGAGCCTTGAAAAGCTGCTGACCAGGTGCTAAAAGCCAAGGGAAGGTCAGCTGCAGAGAACAGAGAGACAAAGACTATCCCTGGACCCTTCTCATCAGCCAGGAAAAGAGATTAGCTGTCTAGCATCTGGCCTACAGCAGGCAGAAGTGCATTTAATACTGTTAGTGATCGTAGCACAGGTGTGAACTAAGATACGTACACAGTCAACACTGTTAGTATCTCCAGAAAGTGTGCGATAACCTCACCACACACTGCTCAACACACTGCTTGTTTACAGTGTGTGTACAACCACAGCAAACACAAACCAGCCATTATGCACCCGTGATAAACTCTCTCTGACATATTTACAGCAAACAGATTCTCCCTTGAAGGAAAACACACATTTAAATGTCATTCCCACAACAGACACAGTGCAACACAAGATATCTGAAGCAGCTCTGAGATCCATATCCCACAATCCCCACTTCCCCTGAGAGAAAAGAGAGAATATCTAGACAGAGATAGTTTTTTTGCTACCATGGATACCCTAGTGAAATATAAATATATTAAAATGTATTTGAAATACATTTATTTTATACTAAGTATACTACAAATACCTTTACATATATATGTACTTAATATAAATACCCTACAATTGTGCTTTTGGTATACTAATTGGAACAACTACTTTTGTATTTAATATACTTTAGTTATCCAGAAATAGTGCTGAGGTCCAACTAAAGATATACTTAAGTATATTTGATTGTGCTAAAGTAGAACTATTGCAAGTATACTTTAGGTACACTTTAAATATCTTGCATTTAAAGACTGATATTATACAGAGATCATACTATCCTTACTAATAGTGATATTAAAACACATTTTAGGCTTAATATTAAGAAATGTGCATTGTGTAATAAAGAAGTACCCCAAATAAAGTTTAATTATATTTATATCAGTAAGTCTCAAGTGATATGTCAGTAAATATGTTAATGGATTTAACTTTTATGAAATAAATGTATTTTAAATACATTTTGGTATATATTTTTTTCCTCTTGTCAGGACAGAGACATTTTTCAACATGGTTTGTACTACATTAAAGGGATAGTTCACCCAAAAATGAAAATGTTCATTAAAAATGTTTTTAACTTTTCTTCCAAAAAATACAAAAGGAGAAATTCTATGAAATGTGCTGGTGCGCTGTTCTTTTGCACACAATGAATAAGGACTGACCATTCCAGCTTTAAAAAAGTACACAAAAGCACCATAAAAGTGATCCATATGATGTGCACGGTATATTCCAAGTCTTCTGAAATCATACAAAAGACTGTTGCACTGAGCCAGTGAGTTGAACCACATCTGATTTGTAAGTATATCATTCTGATTTGTGAAAGAACATACTGTTTCATAGAAAAGTTTAATTCACAAAACAGACATTGCTACTTCTTCATGAGTTCTCATAAACATACCAAGAAGTGGGCACTTGCCAAGATTGTCAGTGAATAACAACTTGTATTTCAGTTTGTTCCTCATACAAAGTTATCAAAAAGCTTCAGGATAATCTTCAAAACTTCTCCTTTTATGTTCCATAGATGAAGTAAATTCATACAGGTTTGGATAAAATTTGACAAGTAAATAATTCATTTTTGGATGAACTATCTGATGAATGGATGAAGTTTGGTGGAGGTCTTTAACTTTATATACCATATACTGAAATACAGGCACACAGGGAATAGTGTAAAAATAAAAATGTGTAAGTAATCAAAGGGACCTGTGAGAGCAGAGACAAAACCAATGCATGAGCACTGACACAAATTATATAAAGGGTTTATGTGATTAGGGGCTTAATCACCTGCAAATAATGATTTATAGTTCTTACAGTCAGATCAGCTAAATTGCAAATTGCTGAAATCCAAAGAAGCTCCATATAAAAAAATGGTAGTTCCTAAAATTTGTATAAAGCAATACTGAAGAGGTAGGATATTAGAAGACACGTTCACTTGAAAAGTCCTTGTAGGGAAATGGGAGCGCCCACCCTCACAAAAAAGATCAATTTAAATATCAAGAAAAATAACAGCACTCAGATGTGAACAGTAAGTGCTTGGAAATGTTTGTTTTCGGTGGTGATGAATTTTTGCTTTATGCTATGCTGTTATAAAACCACAAGAGGGAGGTCAAGAGCGCAGCAGAGACCAGCTCAGCGATATCAGTGAGAAATCAGACACAAACTGCAAAATGTGGCTAAACAATCCCTCATGACAGCCATTATCCGTTATGGCATACTGTAATGACTCTTTAAGCTTTCAGCTGAATCGTGAATATAATACAAGTGACAACACTCACCATAACATCCTGAACACAAACTTTAGCCACTTGACGTCAGCTCCATGATGAGGTCCTCCTAGTTAAAGCAATTAGGCAACTTGTCTAGAAATGCTATTTCTGTAGTTTGTGTCTCGTGGACTGTTCTAATGTGCTGCAAATACATTATTTGCCTGAAAATGAGCATACTATTGAATAAAAAAGGCAAGATAAGAAGGCAGATAGCAAAAAAGTGCCTTTATGTACATGTTTAAGACAGCAAAGATGCCCTCAAGTGGTCAGATCGGGCTACTTCAAGATTCAGGTCGGAGGTGGGAGGGGGAATCACTGCAGAGACTGCAAACAGTTCCTCACTGATTTTATCATAGTAGGCTACACAAAACACAGCACTGACCATTTAAATACACATGCTCTTTGCAAATAAACAAAAGAGAAGTCATGTATTCATGCATAATAAATGTCATTAAATGCAACACACACTGGCACTTTCAGGAACAGGAAACATCTGGTACAGAACTGGATGACATGCTTCCTGTGAACTGCTGCAGGCGCCATTTCTCACATTCGGAATCATTAGGTAATGGCACTGTGTCCTGGCCGACAGAGCTGTGTGCAGTGAAATGCAGATTGATCTATTGTCCTGTCCTCACCCTGCTATGACATCATCAGCAAGAAGATCTTTTGGTGCATGTCATTAGGGAGTGTATTATTTCACCTCCAAAAGTTACGTAATACAGACGGCTCTCTGTAGGTGCTCACTGCTCTGAACCCCACAGCATGGATTACAGCCTGAAGCCAAACGCGATCCAATAGGAGTGCAACACACATACTATGCAACACTCTCACACAGACAGTGAGAGAATTTAATGCTTTATTTGATATGAAGGTGAGAAGGACATATTGCGCCCACTGCAAGTTGGGTATTCAGAGAACTATCTGTTAACCGTGTCATTCATTAAATACATCAACATTTTTAATTGATGCAACTGTAGCCAGTGCATGTTTAATCCGCCTTCCAATCATGTAGTTAATGGGTTTATGAATTTATCTTCCTCTCACGCATATGTCCCCTGATTATCCCAATACTGACAAGGTCACCTAGGCATACAAAGCACTTTTGACTGCTTTTGGAGTTTAAAGTAAAAGTTTGTCCGAAAATGTAAAAAAAAATAAAAAATAAAAATAATCACAATGGTTTTATTTGAGGAACAGACTAAAATTTACCTTCCTCTCTGCTGTAACTCTCAAATCCTATTCATTTTTTACACACACTCAAACTGTTCTTTTTATTAAAAAAAATTAAATTGGTCTGTTTCACACATAAAGCTACGTTATGTTTTCAGAAGTCTTGGGAACCGCTGCCCACTTCTCTGTAAAAAGGAACATATTTCACATTCTGCAAAATATCAAGATTTAAATAACATGAGGGTGAATTAATGATGACAGTTTCAACTGTGGGAACATATACACACATCAAAGCTATATAACAATACTAACGGTTACTTTATCATTAATAAAATGTCTTTGTGAAGCCACTATATCAATTAACACAAATGAAAGCCAAGTAAAATGATTTTGATATTTCCAAAGGTAACTTGGTAACATTTAGTTATATTAAAGGTGTGATCACATTAGTGAAAAAAGGTCTATTGTCAATTATCAATAATTTAGCGATGTATGAAAAACAGCTCACACACATAGTCACTTTTAAACCGAGCAGCTTTAGCAGCTTAAATCAATGAATGACCAACTTGAACCCAATCTTTTGCCGTCACAAAAAAAAACTGATTTCATACAGTAGATTCCTATTGATTTGACTGTATTTACCCCACAAAATTTCACAGAGCAATGGTAAATGTGTGTGCGTTTACAGTATAAGACCTGCTACCATAATGCAAGGATGTTGTGGGTGATTGCCAGGGAATTTATATTTATTTTAGTGACTCACAGCATTAGAATAGCAACATGCTGTCACCAAACTCTAATGAAATCAGGTGAAAGTTGCATTTTCAATGCAAATAACTATTTGTGTGGTGTGCAGTTGCTACCTACAGTGTTCCGAATCAGTCACTTTCGAATCAGTTTTTTTTTTGCAAGGCAGCTCACTAAATCTTGGAAAAGAGCTAAATTATCTTGACTCTGAGAATCTATGGTTTTCTATCCTGAAGAGCTACAAGCTACAGGGTTAATATAATGACAAGAGTAGACGTCTTAAAAGTTCAGTTTAGAGATTGGAGGACATCTTTCAGGATGGAGAAAGAGTGGTAATGGAGCATGATAGGATACATCCATTTCACAGGAGACAGACAGACAGGCAGAAAGAGAGAGAAAGAAAGAAACAAAGAAAGACAAATGTAGTAGCGCTCATGTTGTCTACTCCACTAGTTATGTGACCTTTTAGCACTAGCTATATATAGCCTCAAGCTAGAGGGGGAAAAAGGCGGGATTTGTTCTCTCCCTTTCTTTCCCCGCCTCTTCTGCCCAGGCCTCTTTGACATGTGGTCAATTCCAGCGAAAGCAAGTCTTATTGACAGGCTTAAATGAGATTGCTTCCACTCATCTATCTTAGGTAAAAATCCATTGGCTCTCTTCTTTAGCCACAGCTACATGATGCCCATCAAGCCGTGATTTACAGCGCTAACCCATCAGTTGACATCCAGTGCTTTCAGTAGATGTCTCTTTTCACACAAATCATTTTTAAAAATGGTCCATAAATCACTAGATACCTGATAGTCCAAACAACAAAGGAGCCATCTTTATCACATACAGTACATTTAAAAGTGGGATGGTACAATAGTGGCATTATCTTTTTTTAGTATCACTATTTTTATTGCTCAGATTTGGGGTTAGAGATTTAAACAAACCCCTAACCCTGTTTGTCCACTGGCGTAGTGAGTAGAGATGAGTGAGTGTTGCCAATTCATTCTTTATGGGTGGCAGGCTTGTGCAGGGGACTGTAGGATTGACAGCAGAACAGAATAAGTGGTAAGGGCGTATAAATGTGAGAAATGTCTTCAAAATGAAAGCTAGAAAAAGCAGGGCAGCAGTGAGACCAGTCATAGACCAGAAATGGAACTATTGGTTCCATTTAAAAAATTTTCGCACGTGTATTATTCGCACGTCCTGATTTTGCTGAGTTAGACGCTTTCCTGGGTCAACAGGAAACCCAAAGGTTGCGGGTTCGATTTTCAATACCGGCAGGAAATGACTGAGGTGCCCTTAAGCAAGGCTCCTAACCCCCATTCGCTCCCTGGGCGCCACAGCAAAATGGCTACTCACTACTCCTTATGTGTGTGCACTAACTTGGATGGACAAATTCTGAGTATGGGTTACCACACTTGGCCTTCACATGTCACTTTCACATATTTTGTTGATCTTGGAACAACATTCCTGTCTGAAAATTTAATCCTAACCATTTCCCTACCCCTAAACCTAACCCTACCCATACATTATACATAAAATCAGAGGGAAATTAACAACCCTGGTTGTAAGCCTAAACTTGACAGAAACTGTAAACTTCAAATCTGATTGGTTGATTGGAATGTTGTTCCAGGATCATCAAACATGTTGCAATTGGTAAAATCAGGTTCTGCGTATTATTAAGTCAATCCAGACAAAACACCAAACTAAAATACTCAGACAAAACAATACTATTTCTAGACCAAATTCCTCTTATAAGCAGGTTCTTTTTAATGAGTTTAATGAAGTACATTCCAATTCCCAAATAAATGACTAATAATGATAAATATTAGCATATATAATTTAATAAATCAATAATATCATTACTATTAATAATATTAATAAATTAAAAGTTACTACTAATTTTATTTCTTTAGTATTGTTATTTAACATTAGTTAAATTAGTAAAATATTAGTTTTAAATGATAATTCATCATTTATAGTTTCACCCTCAAAGAAGGAGATATTTTTAAGAACATTGGGTTACAAACAACATTGGATTAGTGTGTGAAAAAAACCCAGACACCTTTCAAAGTTCGGAATTAGAGTGAGTAAATGATGACAGAATTTTAATTTATCCCTTTAAGACCAATTACTGGAACAGATTTATGGGGGGGGGGGGGTATTATTTTAAAACGTTTGTGTCAACACACAATTGTTTTAAATTTATTCATCATTATAACTATTTTGCAATTGCATTTTTTTCCAAATATTTATTTCCTAAAAGTACTAAAATGATAAAATGAAAAACACTAAATGGAACTGGAATCGGAATTGAAACCGGAACCATCAAATTCCTGCTCATAACACCCTAGTGCCGATGACTTGTGCATGTACAAAAAACTGTACAAATCTGGTTGGTGTAGTGGTTGTGGTTTGAGAGGGCTGAATGGAACGGTGGTGTTTGGCTGAAAGCGGCTCTCCATTCTACAGCAGCTCTAGAGCGATCAGATGGAAGTCTGACTGTGAGCGACAGACGACAACAGATCTGGGATTCCCCAGTTTACTGATTCTCGACACGTTCCCTCTGCCCGACTTTCCTCCGCCCACTCTCTCCCTCTCATTTCTCTCTCATCGTTTTAAAATATAAAGGTGAAAGCCTCGATGCGCTGGGAGACCACCGTTGTTAGGTAACAGCCTGCGAGCTCTCTAAAGGCACTTGTAGACGGTTTATGGCTATATCACTCCACAGGTGCATCCATACTGCGTCAACACACTCAAGCGCACGCGCACAACACACACAAACAATCTTCACACTAACGCCTGCCTCCGGTGGGGCGTCTGCACTCTAGATGCCTGCAAGCACTCACTCACTGTTTACCCATAATACTTCAGTAAAGGTCAAATGCTATAAACTTCAGACTGCTATTCCTGGAACCCCACTATTTATGACAGTCTCCATCTAATATGTCTGCTCTGAGCCGTTTCTAAGAGGTCGACAAAAAATACTAACGCAACCAATGTAACACTTCCTCATGCAGAAAGCTGCCAAGCAGAGCTGGAGTAAAAGAGAAGGCGCAAATGCATGTGTATTTGGTGGGAGGTCAGGTTTCAGACAGTTCGCACACTGAAAAAGATTTGGTGTGGAAATAATTTTTACTCAGAAATTGCTAGCACATTTCACAAACAATAACAAAGAATTAACACCGAATTAAATGTGAAAAACTGAAATAGTATTTTCTTTTATTTACAACTTCAAAAAAAAAATCTACAGTGCAACAGCATGAGAAAACGTCCCCTGTGAGTTTTTACTTATAAAATATTAATCTGATCATGACCGATTCAGTCAGGCAGAGGCAATATGGCTCTGGGACGAGGCCCTTGACCACTTAGACCGCCATAATATAAAACCTTGTGTCCTGTGGGCTTGACCTCCTTTGAATAAATGCCCAGGTTCAGCCACTGGGGAGGATCAAGCTGCAATATTTCTGCTAGCATTACTCAATCAGGACAGATTGCACCAACCTGCCATCAGATGATTAAATACCTTAAAGATTCTAGTGATGTTGTAATAGATCAAAGAAAACACAATCAAGGAAGCCATCTGTCCACCACCTTTTTCTGTGTGCCTGTATTGGGGTGTAGTATTATCGCTGTACTGTACAAAAAGCATCTGTCCGGAACGCTCCTATTTCGGTAGTTTTAGCATTCTGGCACAGTTTACCCAGCTAAATGAATGACTGCATCAGATCCACTGATGGTTTGTGCCAATAAGCCGGAAAGTGATATAAGAGAGTGGATGGATCAATCTGTGTGTGTGTGCATCTTAAAGCGCACATTCAATTAAAGTAACTCATCAAAGTGTTACAGTAGGTCCAACAAACTGAGCTGTTAAGAAGGATCGCTTCTACTAAACACTGTCAAAATAATGTGTTTTTATTCCTGAGGAAAGGGACAGAACCATATTGGTCCCCCCTCTCTCTCTCCCTGTACTGTCCTGCTGATTCTTCTCTGTCCTGTCTAATGCAAATACGCCAAAATATAATAAAAAATGAAAGTGCACTATTCAGTTGATCTATGCGGTCCAGTGGATAGCATACAGTTAATGTGTTTATTTGCGGTCAGGATACTTTACACAATGCAAACCACTAAACAGTGACTTCTGTGAATGGATCTTTCACAGGAGAAAAATTATAGGACTATATAAACCACACAACATGCAAACCTGAACACAACAAACTAACTAGTATTCAAACAAATGTTTATTTAAACAGACTACCGTTCAAACGTTATGAACCCCAAATGTTTGAATAGTATTGTAAATATGAGAGCAGGGTACAACAAGGCTAAAGGCGTACCGGGGTTAAAGGCGCATTTAACTTTATTTTCTTTTAAACCACTAGACGGCACAAAAAAATTCAGCTCAGCACTTTTCTTAAAGGGATAGTTCACCCAAAAATTTAAATTCTGTCATCATTTACTCACGCTCTAGTTGTTCCAAACCTGTATGAATTTCTTTCATCTGCCGAACACAAAAGATGATATTTTGAAGAATGTCGGTAACCAAACAGTTGATGGGTTGATAATATTTTTTTTCCCATACTATGGAAGTCAATGGGTGTTTGGTTCCCCATGTTTTTCAAAATATCTTCTTTTGTGTTCAGCAAAAGAAAGAAATTCATACATGTTTGTGAGTAAATGATGACAGAATTTTAACTTTTGGGTGAACTATCCCTTTAACAATCACTTTTGATGATGCACGTGGAAATTTGGCTGATCCTTGATGCGATCAGGGACAGCAATGCAAAGTTGATTCTGCACTCATTTAATTTTGTAATGTTTTTTTTTTTTAAATGCTGTAGATTTATGTAGCAAATGAGAATTGATAAAACTATTGTCTGTATTTTGAGACAAAGGTTTTGTTAATGATTTTTAGTTTTGTTCAAGGTAATTAAAGCATTAAAAGAGTTTTTTTAATAATGGCAGAATATGTCAAAGTAAAAGCGCCCTGCTATTGGGTCAAAAGGCACAATAATTAACATAATAATAAAAAGCTGGCTGACTTTTCCATTTGTTGACATGACATGTTTAGATTCAGATGGTAAATATCACATATCAAATTGGGTGTCCACCTTAGAGATAATCATTATAATAAAACCATCATATTTAAAATATATTAATCATATCATATAATAAAATACCATATTTATTTGTTACTACTGTAAAGCTTTATTAAATTATTATGGGATCTCATTCAATGCTTTCAGAATCTTTACTTTTTTAAATAATTTTGTTTTTGTATTTAAAAAAAAAAACGATTTAATGACAGTATATTTATTGAACAAAAATAAATTATTTTATTTATCAATATAAACCAAAAATAGTACAAACTTTGCTAAAGTGACTGTTTTGAACAAGTATTAACTTTATTAAAAACATATTATTTTAGCTGAAGTATTTGTATCAATATTTTGTGCCTTTTGCCCCATGCTGGTGAGCCTTTTGCCCCATGTGTGGGGTAAAAGGCCCCACCTTTCCATCTCATACATTTATAAGATTTTTGAACAAACAAACCACTTTTATGATTTATTTTCACACAAAATCTGTTGCTCCATCAATGTTTAATAACATATATATTTTTTTCTGCAATCATACACTATGGGAATAGTGAAAAGCACATTTTTCTTAGGGTGTGCCTTTAGCCCCGTTGTACCCTATATCAGTTTTAAACATTTGTTTACAAGGTATTTATTGTAAAAAAAAATTTACAATATTTATTGTAGTTTTTTTCATAATGTCATGTCAAAAGTTTACGTTTTCAATCCACATTTAAAGAACGTTCCTTTTCAAAATGTAATATTATTAATAATTTTAAGTAAAAATAGTAAAAAAAAAAAAAGATTGTAAGTAAAAAAAATGCACTAAAAAGTTTTGTTTTTATAGAAATTTCTCACACTCTCTTTTATTACAGAGCTCAGAACATTCTGGGGTTTTTTTCTTCTTTTTTGTTATCCAAAACACTATTTTCTTTAATGTACTGTATCTTTTCAATGAATGTTCATTAGCTAGTGAACGTGTACAATCCCCACAGACAAATGAGATTTAGCAGAAGCAAGTAGTTATTGATCCATCGGTCTGATGTAATTTACAACAAATAGCTGATCAAAGGTTGTCTGCTCTAACATGTCATTGTGGGAGGTTACACATTTGGTCCAAGCGAAATACACTCGCACCCTGATAATAACACAATGGCAGCCTCAGTTTGTATCAGGCTTTATGGGCAAAACTATTAATGAAATAATATTAATCATTTATCAGTCTAGGACCAGGTGATGCGAGATCAAAATCCTTTCTCATAGCTATCAAAGAAACGGGCTTGCACTAACGTAAGGGGAGGTGACTGCTCTTTGACAAAGACACTAAGTAAATCCTATGACACAAATTACACAGACATAATGAGAGCTATCACTAGCTTCATTTCCATTTTTGTGATATGCGATAGCCCTCCGAGTTACTCAGTTGTAATTTTGGATAAAAAGGTCTGCTAAATGAATTAATGTAAATGTACTGAAGCCACTAATTACAGGCAATCTACTTTATCCTATAGAAATAGGAACTGATCCAGGGTGGTCTCAGTGTGCTTTGGGACTGTATAAGATGGATGATGTTTAAATACAGCAGGAATTATCACAGGGGCCGTTTATGTGAAGTCCCTGGAGAAAGGAGATGTTGAGAAATGGCACAGTTGAGCTTTGATGATAATTAAATTCCAAAGACGGCAAACGGCTTTACTTTTGTGTTAAACACTGTGATTCTGTGGCGCTATCAAAACATTGCTCTGTTTGTTTCAGCATCCTTGTTACAGCAATATTGGCTTAACCAATGGCGTGAGTTTGAGTCGGGTCTATCTGTTTGACTGACCAATACCAGAGGGAGGGCGTTTTAGAGAAACCTATTTGAAAAACAATCATTATTTTTGCAGTTGTGTTTCTGTCAGAGTAAAAAATAAAAGTTAATTGTGAGAATGTTTTAAATAAGAAATAAAGTCGGTATCAAGTGGTATGAAGTTACAATTAAGATAAATAAGGCCATAATTGGGGAAATAAAGCAACAATCACAAGAAAAAAAGTCACAATTAAAGATATAAATTCATAATTATGAGAAATAAAGTTGCAATTTGTGAGCTGAAGTTGCAATTACAAGAAATGAAATAACAGTTATGAGAAATATAGTCACAAATGTGAGACAAAGTTCCATTTGTGAGCTATAAGGTCACAATTACTAGAAATAAAGACAATTATTATTATTTATTTTTTGTTTGTTTGTTTTATGTACTTGTTTTATGTGAAATGTGTTTCCATATTCATTAGTTTGATATGTATGGTCTGTATGCAACAAATCTATTACACAGTTATATAAGCAATAGACCATACTCAGTTCTCACTTAAGGAAACCATTATTTTTTACAGCCTTCATACACACAATTCACACTCTTTCTGTCACACTGGCTCCATAACCCTGGCTCCATTCCACCCTTTCTGGATTTGAACAATCAAAAAAACTATGTCATGTCTCTCTCATGCTGGTTCAGCGGATGCCTAGTTGATGTGTGGGATCTGCTTGGATCTGATTGTCCTGCCAACTGCCCTCCTCTCAAACTGAGAACCCAGCCAAAAGTTACAGCTTAATAAGGAACAGGCAGAGACATTAAAGAATTTTTTTGGGTTAAGTGGCATGCTGATTACCACAGAAAATAATTTGGACATGTCTCAGTTTATAGAAACAAAACAAAACAAAACAAAACAAAACTAGTACACTGCAGTATATGCAATAGATTAATACTCTTACTGTACAATGGACGTTCACATTTCCAATTCTATAATATCTAATAATATATATATTTTGACATGAAAACAAACCGATTATTTTGCATTTGGAAAATTATTTAACAACCTTTTGTTTTTATAATATCATGTTTTCTATTTTTCTCACACAGTCAAAATAGGTTTTTATACACAAAAATATATGCCTATTATATTTTAGGGCAAGGGTCCCTATACAAACACATATTTTGAGAACCTTGGCATTAAAAAGTTTGAAAACTCCTGCCTAGTTTGTTTACTTTACATTTAAAAAAAAAAAAAAACATATTATAGTATTGCCATATGAGTTCAGTGGGGTAATAAATAACGGTGTATCAATTAAAACAGAAATAATTAATCAAATTCATGTCTTTTTTGGTAGTCGACTGGTTATTGGTTTTCTATAAATCACACAAGCAATATTTACAAATCAATCACCACTAATGAAATACAAATAAGGATGAAGATCCTGAATAAAAATCATTGTGTCAAAATAATCTATATGCAATTATACATAACATCCAAAGAGTCATTTAATTATATGAAAACTGCATTCACCCCACAGGCTTCCACTGAAAGTGTATTACTACTTTACATGTTTTCCTTTATTTTTTCAATCTAAGGGGCAAGTTAAAAGAAGCTTTCAATAGAGCTTAAAGGAATAGTTCACCTGAAAATTCTGTCATCATTTACTGACCCTCATGACAAACTTTTTTTCAGTTTGTTGTTTTTTGTCTATACAATGAATAATGTTGTTTGGACTCTATTGACTTTCATTGTATGGACAAAAACATTCTTCAAAATATCTTCTTTTTTTGCTCACAGAAGAAACAGAAGTCATACAGTTTTGGAATGCCATGAGGGTGAATAAATAATGACAGAATTTTCATTTTCAGGTGAACTATGCCTTTAAGCTATTACCTTAAAGATGTGTGTGTGTACAGGTATATGTGGTTTATGAGGACACAAATGTGTATAATGACATGGGTATTACAACGTAAACATGGTTTATAAGGACACTTCCTGTGTCCTCGTAAATCAAATGGCTTTAAAAAAAAAAAATGTTTTTTTTTTTTTTTTAATAAAAAAAATGCATAAAGTTTTGTGCGATGGGTAGGTTTAGGGGTAGGGTTAGTGAAGGGGGATAGAATATACGGTTTGTACAGTATAAAAACCATTACGCCTATGGAGAGTCCCCGTAAACCACATATTCATGAATGTGTGTGTGTGTGTGTGTGTGTGTGTGTGTGTGTGTGTGTGTGTGTGTGTGTGTGTGTGTGTGTGTGTGTGTGTGTGTGTGTGTGTGTGTGTGTGTGTGTGTGTGTGTGTGGTCCCGGTAAACCCTTCGTTATGGGGACAGAATGTCCCCCACAAAGATGGCAATATCCGAAATCCTTGTCCCTGTGGGGAAATATTTTTTTGGTCCCAATGACGAAAACAGCTTATAAATCATTAAAAAAAAAATTTGTTTTTTTGAAAATGTAAAAATGCAGAAGGTTTTCTGTAATGGGTAGGTTTAAGGTTAAGGTTAGGGGATAGAATATACAGTTTGTACAGTATAGAAATCATTATGTCTATAGTGGGCCACAAAGAACTATAATATGATTTGCAAGAATGAGCTGTATGTGTGGCGACAGTTAAGGTCAATCCTGCAACCTAACCTGTAACCGTCTGGCACCTAGACAGGGACGTTCATTTATCAAGTCAAACAGTGGCCGCAAATGACTCAGACTTTTCTCTGGAGTGGTGGGGAGAAAAGGGCACAATGGAACAAAGAATATGATATAAGGCATGATATAATCCTGGTCGGGCCGCAGTAGACGAGCTGATTTCAGAGAAGGAAAATGATTCATAAGCACTCCATGCCACTTCATTCATCATAATTCATATTGAAATATAACAGAACTCAGCATCCGTGAACAAATCAATACATCTCTGCACCCCAAGCCGAAAAAAATAAAAAAATAAATTAATTAACTTAGGCTTTATTAAGCTTTCTCAATTATTCAACAACTGCTCTATTAAACCCCAGGGGCCTTTAAAGATACAGTAAGGAGATGAGGAAAGCATTCTGAGCGGTGTTCACTTCCAGGTCTCGGCGCATCTGCTTAACGACAGCTCTCTCCGCACGCTGCAACCCTCAGGAGGCCGTCGTTAAGAGACCTGCCTCTTTTATCTGTGTACCATTGATGTATGGCACCCGCGGTCGTACGTCCTTAGCTATGCGTACTCCAGCAAAGCTTAGCTAGCGAGCAGGTTATCCTGCAAAACACCGACTACGCCACAGGGAAGATCGTCTGCCTGATATGTGGCGCCAGATGCTGATTTAGTGCACTAGCAGAGTTCTAAGGGGAAGGAGTGGGGAGTGAATAGGGCATTAAATCATAAGCTGAGCTCAGGGTTTCAGAGGGACGGAGATGAAGAGAACTACAGTTAAGGAGAGAAAGAGATGTCACCTCGTTTAACCTCCTAGCAAGCTCTCATGGGACCATCAAGCCTCCACCTGCACCCGCAGCCTCTGAAGTGGGTGGCACGCTGAGCTGGAATGCATGTGGGCAGCAGGCTAAGTATTGCTATGGGTAGTATAGAACCCACTGACCTGCTGGAACCCACATTGAGCACTTGTCACATCATATCCCCTGCATCCGGGACAGTACTTTCTAAAGAAGAGTTCTCATCATCTTAGCTCACTAAAAATGCCAAAGTGAGTGGCTTTGATCATCATGCTGGTAAAAGCATCAACAGTTGCCATTATTTATGAAGCAGAGATGCTGTTAAATGTATAAGACCCTGCTGAGATTTTCCATTGCTTTAATATCAGCGTTAAGGTGTCATTAACTAAGGGTGTGTTCACTTGTAGTTAGGTTCTCTTGGTTCTTTTGGTCTGGACCAAAAAAGAAAATGAAACCTATCTTTTAAGGGGTCTCGCTCCACTTGTTTGGGGCAGACCAGGGTTTGGATGGCAGCGTTCGCACTTATTCAAATGAACCGCACTAACAAGAGCAATCGCGTTCATTTTAATTGAACCAAACCTACTAAGTGTGAACACACCCTTGTGGTGATGATACACGGGGCAACTTTTTGAGCAATGTGGCTGGGCAACGTTGCCGTCAACGGGCAACCAGGTGAGACACAGGGCCCACGACCGATCTAAAGTATCCAGATAGAAATTTGTTGCCCATTCTCAATGGGAAAGTGCCCAAGCAACATTGCTCGGCAACATTGCTCAAAAACCAGCTGAAAACTCGTGAAGAGCATATAACGTGCGTAAAGGAGTCAAAACAGCGCCAGTAAATTCCTCCGTTGCACACAAACGAAGATCTGCTCCAAGGAGACACAGTTCCGATGCCTGTAATGGGCAGCGTAGCTCCTATGACGAGAAAATCCAGGTACGCTTGAGCATTTTGTCCTTTTTAGGGTCGCACCTTGTGACATAACGTCCTGTCCATGTCTTTGGACCGCACTGGAGTTCGTTTGGAAGAGGACTGCTCAGTCCGCATGTTTGCACCAAGGTTCGCATGGCAGCGTTCACACTTATTCAAATGAAGAGCAATCGCACCAGAGTTTGTTTTAATCGAACCAAATCTGCCAAGTGTGAACACACCCTAAAAGTAGTGATGCTACAGTATTAGCTGTATTTGTCATTAGTGTGAATGTGTTTTGAAAACAGCTGAGCTTTTGCAGTACCAAGTTACTTATAGTAGAGTGACTTGATGCTGAACTGTATAGGCGAGCGAAGTGAGGTAATAATAAAATATGCCAAATGTCCACTCTCTCTCTGTCACCATTCTGTTTAGTTTTGTTCATGGACTTTCAGTTTGTTTTCATATGTCACATGTTTCTTTGTTCAGTTTCCTGCCACTATTTACAAAACACCAATAAAACTAAAAAAATATTTAAAACATTAAAATATATAATCTTGTCAAGCTACAAGCTCATTATTCAAAGTAGCATCTCCAATACTGTTTAATATAATTATATGAAGTGAATGAGATTGGAGACTATATCTAAATAAATTAATAATTAAACCTACTACTAAACCAGGGGTAAAGAACTGAGAGGTCACAGAATTGGATTCTATTCTATTCTATCATGGAAGGTTTGTTATACTTCCTTTACAGCGACCTTAAAGAAATGTAAATGTGGTTTTCTTCGTTATATATATTATGCTATAACTGTGATACAAAATGACTCTGTGATATAAATACTGTGATATAAGAATTTGGTCATACCACCCACTCTCATATCGCACTCTCTCTGTCCCTTCATTCCCTCCCCTAACTTGTATAAAGCAGATCTGGGCTTGAGAGCTGATGACAGGCAGAAGCCACTGAGACAGACTGAGAAAGCTGAAAGGAGTTGCCGGAAGAGCCTGCAGGACTCACAGGGATTAGCAGTGGCGAGGGACATTGGGTCATGGCACTGCCAAGCGGGTCAGACTACTGAGAACGGAGCAGTGGGGCATCTCTTTATTCCAACTATATCAGGAGTCCTGGGTTTTCAACTGGAAATCATGTTAACCCCTGCTGGGGAAATTACAGTGATCTCATTACTTTTCCTAAGTATTCATACTTATTGTTTTATTTTTTTCCAGTTGATAGACACTGGGACAACTTAAATAAAAACTGAAACAATGCATTAATACAAAGTGTTTAACATACTGTATATATTTAATCTAATTTATTATAGCTATAGTAAAATCAACTCAAAAACCATAGAATGCTTTAGATGCTGCCAGTTTGTTAAAAATGTGTCAGTGTTTATCCAAATATAAAACAATGTATGTGTGCTAGAAAGCACATTTTACTATCGTCTGTTCCAATTCAGCACCTTGGACAGCTCCAATAGGTACAAATGCCTGCAGAGATACACAGTTCTCCTAACATTCATCTACATTATGCCCTTCTTGCTAGGTGCTGAACACTGCAGCAGAAAATTAGGTTAAATACTTGAAACATATTGGAAAATAAGTCGCTTCATACTAGGGCAGAACAAAAGGATAACAGCAGCATTATCAGCCCACATAGCTTCATTCAATGCTGCTATTTAGAGGATGGTCCATAGAACTAGGCGTGTTACACAGCGTGGTCACAGAATTACTCTATGCATGTTCTGTCACTGGGAAATGACAAGATTTATGGACTTCAAAGAGACTATAGGCCAAGTTCTCCACACATAGTTCTTCTTACAATAGACAGCAACAGCATCGGAGAAACAGAAACTATGTGCATAAATGTATTTATTCAATACTTCTCAGACAGACAGACAGACAGCACATTGACTTGAGACTTGAGCCTCACTAACTTATGCACACACATACCCATAGAGTATGCTTGGTTAGTTGGAGACATCTCCAGTGGGAGAGCGTTCTTTGGTGCAGTCTGGACTGATGAGAAGCCAGATATGTGGGGGTGGTGTGGGCTGGGTCATGCTGACTCCACTGAACTGGCACCAGGACTGAGTAAGTTCAGTATCGCTGCTTGGGATCAATGGTTTCAGGAAATCAAATAAGGTCAGTCTCATCAAACGCAGAATAGCCATCACCTAACCACCAAATGTTTAACATGGGTCTAAAAGCGCTAAGGTGATTTGGCAAGCAAATCAAGCAGCAAAGCAGCACCAGCTGTGGCCTACAGTATTCTCAGACGCCCACAGTCCTCTTACTGACCATCTGATGCATATTGCTTACAACAAAAAAAGGAATGCAAGTGCTCAATCTGGAAAGCTCTAATCACATTGTCTGACTTGACATAACTTCCAGGAATAAAGGCACATCATTACTTTTGGACAGACAAAAATTCTTACTAGTCTATATACATTTTCCATTACTTTTTCGTATGCTTTCTGTTAGGGATACACAATATATATCAGCAACATATTGTACATGTACATAACCGATAAGAAAAAACTAAGAAGAAACATGTTTATTTCAATGAAAAAAAACTATCAAATGGGATTAACTTGATGACTTGTTCTTTTTCACTTCCAAAAACTGTACATTTAACTGTATTTTACTGTAAAATGACATGAAATGTCCTATTAAATATATTATAGTTTTTCACTGCAGAGTAAGAGAATTTTACCATAACATTTTTCTCAAAATGAACATCCATTTCTCATACTGTGCATTACGTTGTGATGCCTAAACTCTCAGCATTTAAAAAATCTGGTTTTAGTATTTTATTTTTAATTTATTAAACAAATTTTACTGTGCATTTATCAGCTATTTGCTATGACATGAAAGGGATTCTAAGGTTAACTTTTCTGTAATATAGGTGCATCCCTATCCCATCTAAACAACTGTTCATGCAAAGGTCTGATAACCGATAAATGGCACGATTGTTTAATTAAACATAATGGCACTAGTGCGTTTGCTATTTAGCAACATGCGAGATCAGCTGCCGTCTGTCAGTACATGACACCAATCCAGCACAAGCTCCATAAAAAAACTATTTGCATGCACTGTGACAGAGTACAAATGATCCTATGGAAAGCACTGAAATGATCTGATCCATGAGAGTCTGCTGAGTGATTCACTCATTCGGAAAATAGCACACACTTCACACAGAGTCACTGTTGCGCATTAGGGTATAATACGCAATTCGAGAGAAGTACGGTGTGTAAAAGGTGGCATAAAGATCATACACAGTTTCCATTAAGCGACGAACATCCCCTCATTTACAGAGCAGCAGTCACATTGTTTCCTGCACTCCGAAGTGCACTTCTGCAGGTATGTTTGAGAGCAAATTACCTCTGGTTTTTATGCCCTCTTAAAGCAGTATGATGCTTAGTAATGCAGCCCATTCACATGATTGCCAGGCTTGAAAATGAATGGGCAGAGTACAGAGTGATTAAGATCTCCACATTTGTCAGGATTACTTTCCAAACGCACAGCGAATGTAAATCATAACTGGACGTTGAGCTCTGCTGTAGAGTGGTGGGTTTCACCATGATGATAAAACACTAAACCTAATTACACAGCTTTTGATACAGTTCCACAGTAATTAGTAGTGAACTCTTCTGAAAACTGAGCACTTGAGAAAGAAGGGTAGATGGAGACGAAGAGGTCCAGACCATGACTTGAGAAGGAAGTCAGCGGAAGGACATGACATAAGAAGGAAGCCAGCAATCAACTTCAAGTAGATCTTTTGCTAGTTGCGTGGAACATAGACTCGTGACCAAAGTCCATTCAGGATTGCAAGGCCTTTAGCTTAAATGAGGGAGAGAGCCCTCAAATCAATCTGTGCTTTTTTTAGAGAAAATACTGTGTTTGAGTACATGCTAACCAATAGCTCTGTGAAGTGTACTTGCATAATCATTGCATACACACTACCTGTCAGAAGTTTGGAATAATTAAGATTTTTTTTATGTTTTTGAAATGTCTTTTATACTCACCAAGGTTGCATTTATCAAAATAGTAAAAACACAATATTGTGAAATATTACTATTTAAAATTACTATTTTAAAGCAGCAGTCCATAAGTGTTTGCCTCTTTGTCGCCATCTCTGTTTGAGACCTGCAATTGCAGTTATTTGCAGAATTATCGTCTTTACGTGGGTTGCGCATCGGCATGGCTCCTCAGCGCGGATGAATCTAATGTTTTGAGGAGTATGTGTGGCTGGCTGTCAGTCACCGTACCGGTGTGGATACTGTACTTCGGAATCACAGATTCTACGTCTTGGAAGTATGACCAAAATAAGAATTTTCCCGCAAAATGTCGTCTGAAGTAAGTAACATGTCTGCCACTTTTGTTCTGACCAACTGAGAAAAAAAGCATTACAATAAATCACGCTACCAACGGTGATTAAATCTAACGATCGCTTAGCTCATATCACATCAAACCGTGCAAATTATTATTATTGTTATACTTTGTTCTCAAATGGTTAATGTTAACAACATCAGTATTGCGTGACTACGTGTATTTAGTGTGTATTAGCTATACCTGTAGATTTCAATTTAAAATTTTTTCACTGATGATTGTCATTTGGACCTTTCTGGATTACAATCCGCCATCAAAATGATAAGTTTAATTATTCCAGCTGCTGTGAGAAAAGGCTATAAATGATCCGCCACCTGCAGCATCCTCACATGCAATACTACTATTAGCCGGACTCCTTTTTTATGTATACAGACAGGGTTGCCAACTCTCACGCATTTGGCGTGAGACACACGCTTTCAGGCTCTGTCTCAGGCTCTCACTCTACCCAAGTAAATCTCACGCCAAATTGCCAAACCTGCTTTTGATATGAAACAACGTCTAAGCTTTTAAATTTTTTAAGTTTTAATATGAAATTCAAACAATAAATATCGTTTTGCCGCACTTAATGTGGTATAACAGTTAAAGCAAGAGCCGTTGAAAAACAGAGTTGCGACTGGTTGCGACATGCTTTCTTCTCCCGGCGGCACGCGCAGTCACGTGGTTCATGGAGCTCTCAATAGTTCTAAACAAACTAGCGCTGTCAATACATTTGAATAGGCAACAGCTTCACTATACAGGTATTTGCAGCAATTTTTAGTAAACAGTACAGCATAGTGTGCATTGATTATTATGGTTCGAAAACAGTTTTTGCTGCATAATATTTTGTGGAAACCGTGATACTTTGTTTCAGAATTCATCTCTGAATAGAAAGCTTAATAAACAGCATTTATTTGAAACATAAATCTTTTGTAGCATTACAAATGTCTTCACTGTCACTTTTGATCAATTTAATTGAATAAAAGTATTTTTTTTTTTTTTTTTAAGAAATGTTTCTGGAGCACCAAATCAGAATATTAGAATGATTTCTGAAAGATCACATGACACTGAAGACTGGAGTAATGATGCTGGAAATTCATCACAGGAATAAAGACAACAGTTGTTATAAAAGTATAGTATTTTTGTATTTTTGTTCAAATAAAGTACCTTGGTGAGCATAAGAAGCTTCTTTCAAAAACATGGTCGGTACTTTTGGTCGGTACAGTATATTGTATAAAATTCGTATTATATACCCCTATATGGTAACACTTTATAATAACGTCCAGTTATAAGTCACTTATAAGTTATTAGTTAATGATGAACTAATCCAAACATGACTATACATTCATAAATTATATGATTAAGTGATATGCTAACATTTTGTGAATGTTTTGTTAATTCAGTTATAAGTCATTTATAAATTATTAGTTAATACATTCATAAATTATTAATAAGTGATATGCTATACCGTATATCCGTATGTATAAGTGATTAATAGTTTACACTTTAGATTAGGGGATGCAAAAAGTGTTGTAAATGACTTGTATACACGTACACACAATGTAAAAAAAGGTAAGAAAGATCTACAAATGATATATAACACATTTACAAGTGATGAATTGTTCACACTTTAGATTAGGGGATGCAGAAAACTTTGTAAATGATTTATTCATGCATTTACACATCATCTATAACAGGTGTTGAACACTGTATAAGTGATAGATTGTATGAACACTGTAAGTGATGTCTAGTGAGGGACCACTGTCTTCTCTGACAGACATGGACTCTTTAACCACTGTGCACCTGATGTGAGCTTCAGTGGAAGGTGAAACTGGTTTACATTATCACTAGATCCCACACATAACCCAAGTCTGTGCTGATGAGTGAAAGGATTTATCATAACCCACTGCAATCCCCTGACAGTAAGTCATTTATAAATGTTTATCCCCTTGAAAACAAATAAATTACTCTTCTTAAAAATACTGTTCTAGCATCCTGCATGTTTGTGCTTTTGAACACAGACCAGCTTACAACTTAAAGATAAATCAATAAATTATATACTGATCATTTACTAATGGTTTGTTCATCATTTGTTCAAGATTAACCATTGTTTATTGAGATGATCCTAAAACAATTTTGACAAACACATCAATGATTTATAAGTAATAAATAATGTATCAACTAATAACTCATCAAACATCTACTATTGATCTGTTTTGATTTATTTCATAATTTACAATTTTTTTAAGATAACTTACAGCACATTTGTAAATCCTTAGCATACCACTTATTAATAAGTTATAAAAAAAATATAGTCATGTTTTGTAAATGATTAGTTCATCATTAACTAATAATTTATAAATGGCTTATGGCTGAATTAACAAAACATTTATAAAATGCTAGCTTATCACTTATTAATCATTCATGAACATATAGTCATGTTTTGTAAATGATTAATTCATCATTAACTAATAATTTATAAATGACTGAATTAACAAAACATTTATAAATTGTTAGCATACCACTTATTAATCATTTAGGAATGTATAGTCATGTTTTGTAAATGATTAGTTAATCATTAACTAATTACTTATAAGTGACTTATAACTTAACGCT
This sequence comes from Coreius guichenoti, assembly GCA_039654105.1. Classification (NCBI taxonomy): domain Eukaryota; kingdom Metazoa; phylum Chordata; class Actinopteri; order Cypriniformes; family Gobionidae; genus Coreius; species Coreius guichenoti. The sequence continues at coordinate 17,154,531 of CM077172.1, read as the reverse complement.
ATTATAAAGTATTACCCAATATGGATTTTCATAACATTTGCATTTCTTTTTACACAAGCATACGATGTCATCCTGCTCAAAACCAGTCTGAGCAGCTCAAGTGTTGTCTGTTTGAGGATGTTGCAGTCAATTCCAAATGAACAAATTTTGAGACTCGCTTCAACAGATATCCCCTGCTGAGTGTGTAGGGAGCAGTCAACACTGTGCAGGGACCCTGTGAAACGAAATGCAGCTTATGGTTTTGCCAAGTAGGGCAATTTTTCGATTCTTGGTCTTGGAAACATATTTCTGTTTAACCAGGGCAGGGCTGGGCCATTCTTATCAAACCATTTCCCTCTGATTTAACACTACTTAAATGTTAGGGTAGGTTAGCAATAGTGTTAGGGTTCTGTTTAATGGGAATGCTGTTCTAAGACCAACAAAAGATGCTGATCCCGAAATACACCCTATACTTGGCAAATTCACAGTCACCATGTGGCACTTGTGTCGCAGTGTCACGATGCACAGGAGCATACATGTGCACAGATGCACAGTTGATGTGCTTTCTATGCCCTACTGCATGCTGGGATGTCACACTAAAGATTCAATGAGTCAATGCTAGAAAAAGCAGGCCTATAGGCATTTTCTGAGTCACATCTATGTGTCTGGCTCAGCAGCACTGCATAATCTGACTTCACTTGTCCATTCACATTGAAGGATGATCATTGTTACTGCAGGCACATTCTCTGGCTGTACAGCATTAATTTCATACAAAACCCATATGGAACATTTCTAGTTAATGTTTCAGATTTTCATTTTGAATTGCAATTCTGCATTCAGCTCGATACCTAAATTCAAATTCAACTCAAAATGAAATTTAAAAGGCATTCCATATTGCATTCTGAATGGTACACAAACCTGCACCACAACACACACACTGATAAATATAATTAAATCTAAATGATAATCATGCATACTGTATAAATAACAAAGCCATTAAAGATTGCACTACAAAATGGCTGCAACAACAAACAAATCAAAGCAAATAATTAGAATCCAATTTGTCCATTCATATGCACTCATTAATATTCATTATTTAAATCAGACAGATTACTCAAAGCTGCTGTTTGATTTTTTTTAATACTTCTATTCTAGTTTAAAGTACAGACACAATATAAAACATAAGCCATATATAGATTAATTTTCTAAATACTGTAAACACTGTGGCTGTGTGGCACTGACATTGCTATGTTTGTTTAAGAGGCATGACACAGCAACTTTTGCTCAACCAGTGACGTGAGTTTGGGGCGGGACTATCTTTTGGAACCTGTTGGAAAAAAAAAAAAATTGTGCATCTATAGTGGCCAGAAATGACACACAGCTGCTGTAAATAAATTCAGCTGAATGACAGAATGACTGCTTATGTAATTCACAGAGATCTATGCTGCAATAAAGCCAAACTACCTCATTAACACACAGTGCTTAATGCTCAATGAAACTTTAAGAGAAAAACATTTTAGAAATGCTTTTGCCACGTGACACGTGTCTGAACATTCATAAGTTATCAGCACAGCTTTTTAGTGAGTGATAACTGCTCCTCATCTCTGCATCTCATCTCTAACTGTGAGAAAGGGGTTACAATTTACACTTCTGTAAAACTCTCATTACGTCTAGGGTTAACAGGGAATTCAGTACAAACAGAAACATCTACAACACTCCCACACTAAACATCTTCATTCCTCAAAGCACCACACAGGAGATTCAGTGTCACCCTCACTGTGGAAACAGATCTTTAACTAAAGCTTAGAGGTGAGAAGACACATGCCCAGAATCCCCTTTTTCCTGAGCTCAGCACTTTCAACAAGCATTTAAAAATAAATCATGCACTTAAATGTTTGTTCATAACGCCATCTGTTCATCTGTGTCTAATGTGTGTCTGACAGTGCGACTAAATGTGTTTATGTGTAATTCAGAGAGATGATATGATATAAAAAAAAACTGCAGTACTTCCTGTACACGTAGCGGAAAGAGGAGGGCAGCTGTCAATTGCTCCGTTGTGAGGAGGGCATTATGTGTGGTTTGCATATCCCGTGAGGATTTCATCACACCTTTTGGAAACATAACACACATATGCACTCTTATGGGAACAAAAGAGAAATAACACCTGCACCATTTTCTGTTTTAGTCATTATGTTGCAAATTATTCAGATTATGAACATGCAAGAGGAAAAAATGGAAATGTAGCACTTTTGGTGTATTTTCAGAATGTGCAAAACGGGGTGAAATTATTTAAGTAAGTGTTGATGAGAAAGGGAACAAGAGGAGTGCTATTAAAACAGAGTCCTGTGGAGCTGTGGTTCTGCGGTTAATGTAGGTACAGATGAGGTATGTTCTCTCCCAATGTCCTAAAATAACATAAAAGAATCTACTTATCCCATCATTGAGTCACTGTACATGAGTCACTGTGGCACAGCAAGAACAGCAGAATATCCTCCACTGGGATATGATGTATTCCCATAAATTTCTGCATGTGACATTTTCAGGGAGCTACTCACAGCAACACAGATATGACCATAAAGTTGAGTAAACACCAAAAAAATGTTAAAAACAGCCAAGCTAAAACCACTTTAGATGTAGTATTCATCTTCTAAATTCAAGTCATCGTGGATGTTTTCTCAAGACATACATAGACTGATCTTTATCACTGTATCTAATTGTAAATAAAGTAAATCTAATGATCATCAAGTAATTTAATACAATCATATGTACCAAAACCCACCATGACGCAATCACTAGTCTAAGAGTAAACGTCTTTCGACAAGTTACATCACTAAATCAGTAGGTTGCGATTAGTGATTGTCTTTATAAGTCTTTATAAGTGAGTGATTGAACTATTCATTCATCAAATACACAGATTCATTCAGGAAACAAATGACTGAGTAGACGCCCGTTCAGACCAAGGATGATAACGATAAAGATATAGGGCCCTATCATACACCCGGAGCAATGCGACGCCAGGCGCGACGCAAGGGTTTTTTGCTAGTTAGTAATATGTGCCTATAGGCGGGTGCACAACACGCATACACTCTGCTTATTACACACACAGGGACGTGCAGCAGCACACAAACATTTTTAAATATAAAAAAATAAAAGGATACCTCTCTGGAGAAGCGTTCAGTCTTTCCGCTCGTAAATAGCGAATCCGCCATGGTGCAAGCGCAACTGGCTTTTAAAGGGAATGGGAGATGAGACTCTGATTGGTTTATTGCACGTTACGCCCAAAACACACCCATGACTCATTAAGAGAATACGGACAACCCTTTAGACCATGCACCTGGCACGCCGATTGTTTTTTCCGTCGTTAAACTAGCAAAAGTGGATTCGGACACACCCTAAGTGCACCTGCGCCATGCGCTTCAGACCATGTGCTCCGATCATTAAAATAGGGCCCATAGTTTTAAAAATAATTCTAAATGTAAAATAATAGCACAAACAATATTGTTGGAATCATTGACAAAGACAAACATTGACAGAATCCATCCTGCTTTAAAGAGCTTGAGCATTTAAAGTGGAAGACAACAAAACTGCAGCACACGCTTATAATAAACAGAACGATATTGTGCGTTGGTGTGAATGCTAATATAGTTATAGTTATTTTTTATAGTTATCAACAGACCTTATGTCAATGAATCAATTACCGATTCGTTCAAAACATATTTTTTCAGAAAAGAAACAAGTCTGGCTGAATTCAGAATTCAGTCACTAAATCACTTTTTCTTACAAAAATGCATCACTTCATTTCAGAAGGCCTTTATTACCCCCCTGGAGCCGTATGGATTACTTTTATGATGGATGAATGTGCTTTTTTGGCTTCAAAATCTAGGGTACCATTCACTGCCATTATAAAGCTTGGAAGAGCCAGGATATTTTTTAATATAATTCTCTGATTGTGTTCGGCTGAAAGAAGAAAGTCATATACACCTAGGATGACTTGAGGGTGAGTAAATCATGGCAATATTTTTATTTTGGGGTGAACTAACCCTTTAAGGCACACTAAATCCACACTATATCTAATAATACCACTTCGGAGCAGTAATCAAGGCTAAGCGTATCCCATCATTCATCATGTTCAGGAACTGACATCCCCCGAAATGTTGAGGAAAACTTTCCAGTGTAAGTTCAATTAATTATATAATTTGGGAGTAAAAAGTAAAGTAGTAAAGTGTTGCACAAAACTTTTGCAACTGCTTTTTAATCACCTAATTAGAAGCACCATAATGTGTCATGTTACATATAGGGACTATTGATTAGACATTTAGAAGTTTAAAGAGTTAAAGCACAAATAATTGAAAATCAAAATGTGTTTGTAAAGCTCTGTAAACAATTTTTTGCATTTTTACAACATTATAAGTGTGTCCCATAATCAGGTGATCTAGACACACTTGCTTCTTCATGCCCACTTGAACACTTCGTATAAAATGTTAATCACTATAAACTTATTGTTTATTGACCTGTTGTATAAAAGCAATGTCACTCACAATCAGTCTCAATATCACCACTCATCATATCTTTTGCTGTGCTGCTATAAATTAAGTAGCAGCTGAATATTGGTGCAGGAAACAATGTCAGAGTATTTTAGGACAGTGTTCCTTTTGCATTGGCTAGACAATGCAGACCCTGAACAACTGAACGATCATGAACATGAAAATTATTCGGTTGCACTGCACTATTTTTCTTAATGGAAAAGGTTTTCGATTCCCAACCCTAATTTTTCCCCATTTCATGTTCTCATTAATTGCGATGGCAGTGCTGTTTTTCACCATAAAATACTTGGGAGACTCCAAACACAGGGGCAAGGTTAAGTGCTACTCCAAGAAGCTAAAAATGTACGCACCTCACTCTTAAAACAAACACACATCTGCACAAGCAATTGAAAATAAGTCTGTCCCCTGTGCATACTGACTAAACTAAGCATGCATCACTTGGAATTGTCATGTTGGAGAGTCATGAATAAGTCATGAATTCAGTAATAAGAGGTTTGTAATTCCCTTGCAGTCACTTATCATTAGCGAGCTGAAAGTGAAAATAGCATCAGACTGCAATTAACCGACATGTAACTTCTGCTACTGTAAAACATATGCGACAAACACATTTTCCCACCATAAATTGCATTTTTTAACCTTATCTTAGGTACACACAGACTAACAGAAAATGCCCTGCTGAACAACTCCATTACTCTTATAAACAAAGGTATAACAATGGTCATAAAAAACAAACAGGACGGATTAGAATTTCACGTTGTGCACTTAGTGCTGACTGTAAATCCATACTGAACATGTCTTGGGGCAGTGCATGCTGAGTTCTTTTGCTGACACATGCATTTGTGGCTGTTAGAGACGGCTATTATTGAGAGAAGAGATGGAAGCTGAGGTGCTACAATAATGACATTCGTAATTGGATTCGGCACAGATTTTAACATTACTCCAGACCTGTGGTTTCCATATCGCTTGGCCAGCATGTCAGTGCTCATAAATGTAGTATCATTGTTTGGAAATAGAAAATTACTATACTTATAAGTGTACACTAAAAAAAGGCTGGGTTGTTTCAACCCATGTTTAGGTCAAATATGGACTAACCCAACCATTGGTTTTAATTTTTAAATTAAATTATAAACCCAACGGTTGGGTTTGTCCATATTTGACCCAAACATGTGTTGAAACAGCCCAGCATTTTTTAGAGTGTAATGCATGTTACACAATCAGATTAAGCACATATTGTTCATTAAATAATAATATTTTATATTTTATAAAATATTCAAAAAATTCATTTGTATTTTAATATTAATATAAAACATATTAAAATAATATGTTTGTATTTAACCAAGTAACACTGTGCCTACAGTGTAAGTATTGCTAAAATTGCATATCCACCTTATTTTTAACATAAAAGTGTGCAAAGACATTTTTCATTTAAATGTGCAAGGCTCTGTTGCTTGATATTACAATTGCATATTAATACATTATCATAAACACATTGGTTTGTCGTGCAAATAGTTTATTGTCCTTTCATAATTGTTTAACTAAGCTACTGAATCGGAAGTCTCACACATTTACAGTAAAATAGCTTTCTGTGATGACAAATAAGGTGGATTGATATGATTAAAAACCAAGATGATTTAAATAAGTAGCCAGAGACCAGAAACATCATAAGTCGAGTTTATATAATGATTTGAAAAGAGCAACAGTGTTTTAAGTCTGTGTACAGCACCACAGATTCGAGATAAATTTCCCCTCAGGGTCAATAAAATATTTTTCATTTCAGGTTATTTAAATATATACTACATAAATTTCATACCAATCAACTCATGATTTTTTGTGGATAAAAAATCCCTCTATTTCAAATAGATGGGTAAAATAAAGTGGCTAGAGTAAATGTGGATCACATCAACACCAGACAGCTCTTTTGGTTATAATGAGGCCATTTTCCTATCCATCACTAGTACACATGATGTCTATACAGGCGGAAGTTATCTTTCCTGCAAGCAACGCAACATCTACACACTGTGTCTGTGAAAATGCTGTGTGATTTCAGTTACCTAAAAATAAAAATAACCATGCCTCAGAAAGCTGACAGTAAGAACAAGTGGATTTCCTTTTTTAGAATTTTACTTTATAAGTAATGATTTAAAAGTAACCATTACATTTTTACAAGTAACAATAATGTAAAGTAACAAATTACATAAAAGTAACAGTTACTTTTTTACAATTAAGAATAATATAGTAACATTCCTAACACCTACATGCAAACACATGTTCAAATGAAACATATTGGCTTGAATAGAGCTAAAATGGGCAGGTGTGTGTGGTACAGTCAGTCCAGGTCATAATAATACACTCTTGTTTCATCTAATGGCTCTGGATTATGTCCGGCAAATGGGGCTTGGATTGGATTAACAATATTTAGGAGATTAACTCCTTTTTCGTAACAGATGAACCACAAAACGAAGGGATAAAAGAGCATCTGACTACAGCATTCCAACAACAAAAGAGAAAAACTAGTGATATTACAGAATTTTGATGTTTGGTTTAAAAGTGTGTGTTTGTGTATGTGTACTCTAAGATCTGGGTTATTATGTGAGGGTGTTAACAGCAGAGTGATTCACACCCAGGACTCTGCACCCTCAAGTCTCACTCAGCGCCACTGAGCCATCAATAGTGTGTTATCAGACCCATCAGGTGACATGCCTATTCTTGGAGTTTCCATTCAGCATGCGGAGAAACAGCCCACCCAGAGCAGGTGCCCGCAGGACACTGGCGGTCAAAACCATGAGTGTTATAATCTTGGCTTTGGTCATACGCACACACACCTGACGTGCAGACACTTACAGCCTCATTAAAGTACACAAAAGGCCAAGTGAAAATGCATTACCTCAAGGTAACAGTAAGGAAATGTTAATACGCTGTATAAACGTGTGTGAGCATGTAACAGCAATCTGTGTACTGGACTATGACTTCCTCTCTCTGCAGGGCTGACGTCACCTGTGCTGTCTCTCCGGTCTAGTTAAAGTGAGCAGATCTCTGTCAGGAACCAGAGCAGTGGCGAAGGTAACTTATAATAACACTGAAAATAGGCTGCTTAAAATAAAAATCTGTGAAAAATCTGATTAGGCACGCCAAATCTGATTGCGACAAACCTAATAGGGTCCAACAAATATGACATGAGCGGTTTTATTTTCCATTCATTTTATGTGAAGTTTGCTAGTTTGGCAAACCTGTTGTCTAAATACAGTTAACATTAAACAAACAACGAAATTAAATAGACAAAATGTAAAAAATGAAAATAAAGAAATAAAGATAAATAATAAATCAATAATAAATATGAAGTATACATTTAAAGCCTGTACCACCTCAGAGGTCTTGAGCTTCACAAATGTATCCAATTAAAATAAAATAAAAAGTAATTCTTGTAAAATGAAAATCTTGTAAATTGTGAAATTGTGTAATAATACAAATTTTAATATATTTCTATATTATATAAATATCTAAATAATAGGGCACCAAAGTCCACCATATTGATGCAAAGTGTAGGTGGTGTAGGTAGTGCACTAGTGTAGGTAGTGTAACTACACTAATACCTCCTCTCAGCTCCTGTCTACTCTTATCATCATCCTCTCCCTTTTGTTCACTCACTACTGAATGATAGTAGATGCTGTGCACCGGTGAACTGTGAGTGGGGCCGCCTCTTCACTCTCTGTTTATCCTACACAAACAAGATGCTTTCTGAGTCGCCCGGTTAGAGTAAACACTGTGTCCTTTAGCTCTTTAGCTAGAAAAGAAGGAAAGAAAGAAAGAAAGAAAGAAAGAAAGAAAGAAAGAAAGAAAGAAAGAAAGAAAGAAAGAAAGAAAGGAAGGAAGAAAGAAAGAAAGGAAGGAAGGAAGGAAAAAGAAAGAAAGAAAGAAAGGAAGGAAGGAAGGAAGGAAGGAAGGAAGAAAGGAAGGAAGGAAGGAAGGAAGGAAGGAAGGAAGGAAGGAAGGAAGAAAGAAAGAAGGAAAGAAAGAAAGAAAGAAAGAGAACAAAAGAAAGGAAGGAAGGAAGGAAGAAGAAAAAGAAAGGAAGAAAGGAAGGAAGGAAGGAAGAAAAAGAAAAAGAAAGAAAGAAAGAAAGAAAGAAAGGAAGGAAGAAAGAAAGGAAGGAAGAAAAAGAATGAAAGAAAGAAGGAAGGAAGGGAGGGAGGGAGGGAGGGAGGGAGGGAGGGAGGGAAGGAAGGAAGGAAGAGAAAGAAAGAAAGAAAGAAAGAAAGAAAGAAAGAAAGAAAGAAAAAGAATGAAAGAAAGAAGGAAGGGAGGGAGGGAGGGAAGGAAGAGAAAGAAAGAAAGAAACAAACAAACAAACAAACAAAGAGAAGGAAGGAAGGATTATATTCTGCTCAATTAGTAGGCCTGTGCAATAAAACTACTGTACATTTCCCATCATTCTCTGCGGCTGCAAGATAATGATACATACATAAACATCAATTACAAAAGTAGTCCATAATATTTGCACTTCCTGTCCTTGTGAAAAAGACATAAAAGAAATATGAAATTGCCCAACACATCAATTTTATTCCAATTAAAGCACCTTTAAAGCACAACACTACATCATTACAATTTCTAAATTCATAATTAGGAACTTCTCAGGACTTGAAGGCAGTGAACCCTCCGAAGGGCCACATATTCCACCATCTCCTGCTTTCTGCATCTTGAGGGTTTTGCTAAGGACTTTTTGGGCTGTATGGTTTGTAGAGCAGCCATTAGACATCATTATGTCTGGCTGACTCTGTGTTCACACCCTATGTAGGTACAAACTCACAGTCATATTCTCTCAGATAAGCGTGTGACCCTGTAGGTTACTGAACCGCATCAGGCAGACTCACAGTCACGCAGTCACTGCTAATACGCTCTGACACTAACAGGAGGGGGATAAATTGGTTTGATGTGTGGAGAACTCAAAGTGGAGGAAAGCTATCTGGGTCAAATTCTGCTGACGTCCTTCCACACTTCCTGCGCCAACCTGACCGAAGCAGACTTCATTACACAAAGGTGGGGAAAGCGCTGGTCACCGTTCCGGCGTCATGCAAACTTCGGAAATATAGCAATATCAAACTGGAATACAATGGAAAGGAACCAAACCCTGCTTCCACTGAATTGCTGAAAAGCATACATTTTATAGCAGTTGCTGTCATTCCATTCACAATCTGCTACTCAACAGTTACTGCATATTATATTTTGAATATAATACATTAGATAGATGGGACGGGGAGGGTGTATAGGTCGTATAGGGCCAGATACATGTAGGGCCAAATTAGTGTGAAAGCGAAAATCCTGTAAAAGCGCCGATGGGAGTGGAAAGTTCTGCGTGTAATCTAATGACAATGCGCTCATTGCTGGTGTCATGACAAATCAGGTCTCCCCAAACTGTCAGTTAAGGACTATCCTAAGTATATACGAATGATATTAATTAAAAATATGCATAACTTACTATATAATGTGTACAAAAACACATTAGTGCATAATAAAACCAACTGAACGTAATTTCTTGCACTTGATTAACTTTTTTAATTAATAAATAATAATAATAATAATAATAATAATAGCCTATTAAGTGAATAATTGAACATCATTAATTTGTTTTATTTATAACTGAAATATTTGGACATTTAACACTTAATTTAACACATAATTACATTAAAGATGATTGAGAATATATGTAGGGTAAGTGCAAATGTGTGTATAAACTAAGCTATCAGGCTAATTGCTTATCTGTATGCTATGCTAGTATATAAGCTAACTAATACAGACATAACTGGTCATTATAATGTAGTTGAAAAAGCATTTATCATAACATGATTTTGTAGGAATTGTAATCAAGCGCTAAAGAGAGTACCTATTAAAAGCAATTTGAACCAATGGGATCGCTTGGCGTCCTAAAGGAGACCTGATTTTGTGGGGGGGGGGGGGGGGGCAATTTGTCACTACACCGGATCGTTTCCATAATGACCAATGCAATCTACCAAGAGCTGCACAAAGTAGCGTCTTTCTATGCTTTTTGTGGGCATTAAATAATGGCACAAATACCAGTAAATTGACTAGCGCATTGTTCTGAAGTCAGAATAATGGTGATTGGGGTGTAGTAGCTGAACGTCAAAAGGCTGATCAATAACATTTAGCTTTATCATACAGTCTGCAACACATAAGCTGTCTCATTTTAAATGCTGGATTCTCAGGAGGTCATATTTGTTGGCCAAATAAGTAATTGAAGCTGCTTCATTTTAGTAAAGAAACCATTACATTCCAATGTCATAAAGAAATTACAACAATTTATGCTCCGGAGGGCGCAGCCTTCGAAATTTGAAAGACACAGCTATTATATACTGGGGGCGTGGTTTAGCATGGGGGGAAACAAATCCTGGTTTCCATGGTTGCTCAATCATTTTAATGAGGAAACTGAACATTACCAAAATGCAACATTTTGCGACATTCTTTAAAATTGCGACACCAATGAAATGATATTAGTACAGAGCCACCAAAGGGACATAGTGAAGGAAAAGAATATGAGATAGGAGGAAAAATTATTTGTCCCATCTCATATTGTTTCCATCACCATGTCCCTTTAGGTGCTCCGTACATTACATATTTGGCTCCTTTCTACAGCATGGCAGGAAGACAAGTATATCATTTCAGTCTATCTTCTAAACCTTGCAAGGTAAATCACCTTGCAAGGTTTATTTAAATACTCTCCTCCCATAAATTTTGCATCTGAAAGGGAAACTCCAACAAATGCATATGCAATAAGATCAGGTGCAAAAATAACTGTCCAAGCTAATTTTTCATTGTGTGTCTTTAGTAAATCCTGACAGTAGTTTTTCAACGCCAAAAGTGGGTTTTGCCATGACGCAAACTGTTAGTAAATCTGGTCCATAAATGGCAAATGATGTGAGGGGAAAACAGGGTTACAAATACTAGTCTACAAATATACTGTAACTAAATTAATTTAACAAGAAGTTGACTCAGTAGGGACTAGCTAGTTTGGAACCAAATATTTGTTTATAATTATATTTTTCTTACCATCAACTTAGGTAACAAAGTTGTATAGTTGAGCTTGACATACATAAATCAACAATATTTCTAAAAACTAAGATAGACTGAAATGATATACTTGTCTTCCTGCCATGCTGTAGAAAGGAGCCAAATATGTAATGTATGGAGCACCTAAAGGGACATGGTGATGGAAACAATAACAATCTCATATTCTTTTCCTTCACTATTGGTGGCTCTGTACTAATGTAATTTCATTGGTGTCGCAATTTTAAAGAATGTCGCAAAATGTTACATTTTGGTATGTTCAGTTTCCTCATTAAAATGAATGAGCAACCATGGAAACCAGGATTTGTTTCCCCCCATGCTAAACCACGCCCCCAGTATATAATAGCTGTCTCTCATTTCGAAGGCTGCGCCCTCCGGAGCATAAATTGTTGTAATTTCTTTATGACATTGGAATGTAATGGTTTCTTTACTGAAATGAAGCAGCTTCAATGACGTATTCGGCCAACAAATATGACCTCCTGAGAATCCAGCATTTGAAATGAGACACAGCTTATGTGTTGCAGACTGTATGCTAAAGCTAAATGTTATTGATCAGCCTTTTGACGTTCAGCTACTACACCCCAATCACCATTGTTCCATTGAGAAGAATGAACTCTGAACAGAAAAAAATGTAATTAGGCAGTTGAACAGACTCAGGTGGGAGATAAAGTCTCTCTATGTCACCCTTTAAGAGAAAGGCTATTACTTAATGTGTAGATTATATAACAAAACAGCTCGAGTTCTATCCCAGAAGCACACAGACACACTCAAAGAGCCTTACTAATTAAAAGAACCATTAATTTTTGAATACTGCCTGCAAATACACTGGCTGTTCACAGGCTGGTAAAAAAGAGAAGACAATCATTGGCATACTCAGGGAGCATGTTTCTCTGAATATGCCAATATATGGCCCTGAATGTATAAATTTGATCCATGAGAATTTGAGGGGATTTTTCTTATAAAAATTTTGACCAATTGCTTTTGGTCTGGGTGACTTAAAAATAAATTTGGCTTGAATTTAATTTATTTATTTTTTTATTTTAATGATTTTTTTCAAGTCAGCCTTCACACTACATTGTAAAACCTTCCACAGTAATCCTCGATTACATATATAATCGCAATGAGCTGTTAAGTAATGCAATAAAAACACATGCTGACCAGCTATTTATAGACAATAAAACTTGAAAAATTACTTCACTGCTCAAATGCTATTCTGCTTTTAAAAAGGAAAGTTCACCAAAAAATTACAATTTCTCACCCTCATGTCTTTAAATTTTTCTGTTTAGCATAATGTCACTATTTTTACCATACAATGAAAGTAGATGGTGATTTACACTGCCAGGCTAAAAAGGATGGATGGATGGATGGATGGATGGATGGATGGATGGATGGATGGATGGATGGATGGATGGATGGATGGATGGATGGATGGATGGATGGATGGATGGATGGATGGATGGATGGATGGATGGATGGATGGATGGATGGATGGAAAAGAGCAACAGACATCTGTTTGACAGAAGAAATTGTGGGTCAGTTGTTTCTTAGCGTTAGTACAGGTAACAACATTCGGTAACACTATTTTAGGGTTCAATTCTCGCTATTAACTAGTTGCTTATTAGCATGCAGGATATTGGCTGTTTATTAGTACTTATAAAGCACATATTAATGCCTTATTCTGCTTGACTTTATTCTACATCCCTTAATCCTACCCAATACCTAAACTTGAACGCTACAAAAACCTAACTATTAATAAGCAGTAAATTAGGAGTTTATTGAAGCAAAAGTCGTAGTTAACAGTAAATGTGTGTTCCCTGTACTAAAGTGTTACCCAAAATTCAATTCAATGTAAGCATTGCATGAATAATTATGTACAATTCTGGAGCAACAGTTCATACCAGTAATAATCAAATAATCAACTTTCTCACCTCTTTGAAAGATTTGAATGAGGTTAAAATAACAGCTCTATTTCACCAGCATGTGCGTGCGTACAACATGCCTGGACTTGCCAGGTTGAAGACAATTAAAGAGCCAATTAGCAGCATGCTGTGGAGAGTGGGGCGCTCAGCTGTGGGCCAGTGGCGATCAACACCAGCAAGGCCGCCTGTAGAGCATGGCAAAGGTGGAGTATGGAGCTGTTCTCTCAGGGATGTAGCCTGCGCACAGATCTCAAAGAGCCATCTATCACAGCCAGACATTTCCAGCAAGTCAGCATTTCTACAGCGGCCACACACGTTACAGACCACGCCAAGCATAAACTAACCCATGGGCTACAGCAGAGAGACGAACCAGGGAGATGAGCGCTTATATGCATGCAGGAGCTATGTTAGTCCTAATGCCTCATTTGGGTACTTTGGGGCCATTTGGCATCAAGCAGGAGGACATGTTCTCCCTGTGCTACTGTTTTGTTTTTCCCCAGGATAACCAAAGCTGGTTGATTTAATTTGAAATATGACTAGCATCATTCATATGTACTGTGTGAATAAACAATGTTAGTGATGCAGTTTTTTTTCGCTCTAGCCTTGTAATGTAAAAAAAAAATACATATAATGTTAAATATAATTTAATAATAAATCGTCATAAATATATTTAAATCAAATATTTTTATCAATTATATTATTTATTTTTTAAAGCAAATTTCCAAAGTTATTTTTTTCAAATAAATCACTGCTTTCCTGGGTTAAAGGAAGCTTAATAAACCAGCCTTTATGAATATATACTGTATTTAGTGTGGATGTTCTTTACATAAGTCTAAAAAACAACATTTGACAATGTCTCTGTCAACCCCTGGTCATACAGTAGCCTTTTAGAGGTCAGCACTGCACAGTTCTGCATTACAATGCAAATTAATGAATAAATAATAAAGAAGAGCCGTTGGTACCAAAAACAACCAAAGTCTCAGAGTAATCAAAAATAACCCTTAAAAACTAATGCAGCGTTCCTGGCCAAAAGATTGCTTACGTGAGCATTCACTTGATCCAACCAGGAAGCCAAACCCTGAACGTGGGATGCAGCATTACACCGGAGCCAAAACTCGAAAGGCTGCTGTCTATGAAAAAAAACACCTTGAACTAAAAAGGAATGCATAACGAATTAAAACCAAAGGGCAAGTTGTGTTTTACAAACTTGACAGGAAAAAAATATATATGTACAAATGTTATATATACACATATACAAACATAGTTGAATGTATATATTCATGTTCTATATATTTATATTCAACCGCTCATTCTCGTTGAAGTTAGCCAGCGGCCTGGAAGGGCAGAGGGTCCCTTTGAGCACCAAAAGGAGTGACGCGAGTCCACTTCTGCACAGCGCTTTACGTTAAAGTCCGAATCAGACATAGACTCCACTCCAGAGTTAGGAGCATTCTGTAGCAAACTGTAATGGCCAGTGATGAATTTTCATGACATCCATAATTTCTGCTAAAACAAATCCGTCATGAATATTTCACAAATACTACTTTAAAAAAAAAAAAAAAAAAAAAACGAGTCAATGAATTGTTAACATTGTCTTTTTATAGACTTTTTTACTTTGAGTTAAAAAGACAAATTTAATGCAGTCCAGTCCTGTTTAAAATTCACAGATTTGTGCTTGGGGAAGGTAATGGATAATCATTGCTCATGCCGCTGCTGCATTTCAGATGCAGAAAAACAGAAATGAGAAATCCTTCTCCTCTTTTGGAAAACATGTCCATTTCAATGGACACATATTACTATAATAGTTTACCTTTATCAGAACATTTGATATTAGCAGTGACCCAATCTATGTAAAGATTTACAGAGGTTTCATGTGATTTTCATTGAACCCGTTTTAGGATATGGGACTTAGTTTACCCAAGTTTGATGAGTGATGTAAAGCTACTTCAAAACTTGCCAGACTACAAAACTACTACTACTAGCTACTAACAAAAAGCAGATATCTGCATTTGGGCACCATCTTTAAAATCTATTTAGATCATATAATTTATGATTTAATCAGAGTATAACTTCTCTAAACTTTCTCTGTACATGAACAGATACATTTATAAAACAACAACAACAACAGCAACAACATATTAGTGTTTGTCTAAATACTCTAAAACGCTTTTGGAGGATTGCAGATATTGGAATTTCCTTTTGAATTGGTTTATTTACATGACTCATGTAAAGGAATCAAATCAATAAAATGAATTGGACTTTCCAGTGCAATAACAGAAATGAGATGAACACATTTACACTACGAGACAGTTGAATGCTCTAAGGCGTGCAATTATTTTCAGGGAAACGCACGGCTAAAGTAGTTCCAGGCAGTTCTTGACCGCATTACAGTTCCATATCACCTCGCCAAATGATTTCAGTCATTTCAGACTACAACAGCAAAAGAACCAAAACCCACAACGACACTGACCAAGCAAATAAATATATTAAACAATAGGATGAAAACGACAAATTATTTCCATGTTTTTTTTGCCACAAAATTACGTTTTATTATGTATGGAAAGCACATAATGTCTTTCTCCCGCTCTCTCTCCCAATGCACACACATACAGTACGTACACACACTTGCACAGAAACGTGTTGTCAGTGCTGCTCTGACGATTTTATCAGTAACATAGTTTAACAACTTAAAAGCTACATGTTGATGTTTTATTGAAAATGTTTGGTCACCATTATGGTGATCAGTGTTTCCTTTAGTTGGGCAGTTTGACTCTTGGCTTTTTATGTGAGTTTGTGTTCTTTGTAACAATTTGTTGCAAAGAAAGCCAGAAACAAAGATGATGTGATATAGTTTTCAGCATTATAAAGTACAATAATTCACTAATCTTATCCCTGACCAAAAGTGGTTATTTGTTATCAAAAGATTATATTGACCAACAATACTTTCTTGCCACAGATCAGACATCAATTATTCAATTATTCCTTAATTACTGCCTTAACAATTTTGTGTGGAACAACAACAACAAAATCTTGTAGCATTTTGTCATGCTATAATGCTACTTGTAGAAAAGTACACTAGCTTGTTACTGAAGAAAGCATACCATTATGAATACAGACTGGCATGTTACTGAAGAGATGTAGTAAAGTTAGTATAGCATCACTACTGTTCTGACTATTTAAGTAGTCATTTAATTTTGATTTTATTTCATTGGTTAGGATTGGTCATGTGACTTAAGTTAGAGGTCGTGGCGGCCATCTTAGTTTGTAGTGACTCACAACAGTAGTGCTGCAGCAGCAGATGTCTCTCTGATAAAAGTTATATTCTTCTGTTATTTCATGCCAAAGAGGCCATCATCTGTAAGTTTGTTCATTTAATGTTAAAATAGGAGTATTTCATGGCATTTAAAAACCCATTTGCTGTACATTTAACGAAGATGATTATCGTTATCTTTCTTTCATATATTAAAGCTAGATTGTTTTCTTTATTAAAATGTACTTTTATTCATACTTAATGTACGTTTTGTGTTTGTATTATAGTTTAACAAAATTGACATTGTGGGACTGTAGATTTCAAAGTAAAACACCGAAAAGCAACTTCTTTGGTTTCGACTTTTTCTTTAACCCTCATCCTGTTTAGCTATCTGTCGAGGTGCAACCTATTTGCAGCAGGGACAGAATAGTGAAAAGACAGAGCCTCTTCAATACAGTGGAAAGACAGAATCTCTTCAATCAAGCTACAGAGTCTGCTCTCAAGTGAAACCTCTCCTCATATCTTATTCTTTCGTATCGTTCCGGTCCTCGACGGAGAGGTACTATTTATGCATTATATGTCATGGAGGGTGAGAGAACATCAGAGACTGAGAAGATACTGGAAACTAGATCTGTTGTTATGCGCTCAACAACATCATCTAAAAGGTCTAGTAGAACATCGGCTAGCATGGCTGCAGCAAAAGCACGGGCTAGAGCTGAGGCAGAGCGTACGCGTGCATATTATGTCAAGAAAGAAACTGAAATGAAAGTAGAGAAAGTTCGCATGGAAGGCAGTCTTACAGCGCTAGAACATCAAAAGGAGGCTGCTGCCGCTATGGCTGAGGCAAGAATATTAGAGGAGGCTGTAGAGAGCATGGATGAAGGCAGTTATCGTTCACATAGCCAGATCGCTCCTCCCGTAGACCCTATGCAGCGCACCAGTGATTATGTGGAGCAGCACTCAAATCACTCCAATGTTGTTCCACCTGAGGAAATAAGTTTGACTACCCCCACATGTTGATTTTATAAACCTTTACGGAAGTGAGAACAAACAGTTGACAGAAAGCTTTCCAAGGAGTGTGCCACCTGATTGTGTTAAACGGGACAATGATTCAGTTTCAAAGCCTAACGCTGTCATGATTGAAAACCCTCAGTCTGCCACGTACAGCCCAGTCAATTACTGGCCCCTTGCACAGACTTACAATACTAGCGCTCCTGTGCAGTCACCTTCCCACGGAGAAGCTGAAATGAGTGATTTAGCAAGGTTTCTTGCCCGTTGTGAGCTCATTAATACCGGGCTCACAAAATTCGACGACCACCCAGAAAACTACTGGGCTTGGAAATCTTCTTTCTTTACCTCTTAACTTGCGCCCCTATTTTTGAGAATACCCAAATAAAAATGTCTGCAGCTCTTAAACCCTATGGTCTATATTCATAAATCTATTATTTTTAACTTATTTTTTAACTTTAACTTATTTTAAACTAGACACTTGAAATTTTGTTACCCAAGAGTCATAATAATTCAAAATAGTATAGGAACAGAGTAAAACAAGGTAAAATATACATGTAAGTGACTCACGTTTTTTTAAATTGAAAATCACTTAGGGAAAAATGGATGAGACTTTAATGTTAAAGGCCTGAAAATAACCTAAATATAAAACTGAATGTCTGATCATGTTTTGATTCAAATTTGAGGATGATACTCTCAAAAATGTAGCTTCTGTAAGCTTTTATGTCAAGAAAAGTCTAGGCGTCCTTTCAAAAAGGCCATTTCAGAACATTTGTAATTGTAAAGAGTAAATAAATCTGCAATAAACTGCTAATTATAATGGATATACAGTTACTGAAAAACTAAAGCAACTATTTACAGAATTTACAAAGTGTAAAAAATTCAATTAGTTGATAAGAACTGTCTGTTATACAGTCTGCGAGCTGCGCTAAGGTGTGTGCGTAAACTGGCAGAAGTGTGCGGGTGGCAATGGAAACGTCAGCACTAGTAGTATTCACCAATGCTGTTTACATAAAACTGCGCAATATGACGCCTTTTGATTGGTTACTACATCCATCCATCAAAACTTTGCTGGCAAGGTATTGGCTAGACATTGACTGGCTTTATCCAACGAAAACCATGGGTGCTATGATTGACACCTCGGAAAGCCTGTAATGCGCTTCCTGGATATACCCAAACGCCTGTGAATGAAGGAGAGAGACAAGGGAGGGCTCATATTCAGCGGAAGACTCTAAACTGCAGGGGAGATCGTCAGAATACTGATTAGAATCGATATTTCATTGAAAATGGACATGATTGATTACTCTAACTTAAAACGCTCATGCAAACAAAGGAGGATTTTTTGTTTTTTTCCCTATTTTTTCGTTGTTTTGGATTAAAAAGTGGGATGCATTTTGAAGAGTGGACCCTTACATTGAAATGTATGCTGGTGTTTCTTGGCTTCGTCCAATCTGATCTGCACAATAGGAGATGAAAGATGAGTACTGCGTTTATTTTGTTCATGTTTACATGGCCGGTCCTTCAGCATTTCATTTAACCCTTTCCTCTCTGGTGTATTATTTGCAAAAACAAGTTCAGAACATGAATCTTGAGTGTTTTAGCTTTAAAATGATGCATAGTTTGTGATAGTTGATTGAATATTTTTTATAAAACAAAAGTAAATAAAAGTACAAACACATTAGCTAAAAGGCAAATGCAAAGAAGGATTGCTGTGTCTACCCACAAGACAGGTGTGGCATCATCAATCGGATTTCTTCCCACAAGAAGTTCCGTTAATGAGCCTATTGATGTAGAAAAGCAGTGTCCTATACACAAAAACAAACCTCATCCTCTGAGACGTTGCCGTGGGTTCAGAGTGAAGACTCTAGAAGGTGCTGTGCTTCGACGGTTCACTTAGCAAAGAACTGCCTTGCAATCAAATGCAATGAATGTGAGAGCGATAGGCATGTGTCCGCACTTCATCCTGGTCCTCCACCGTGGGCCATCAAAAACCGCTCATCAGATCATGGCGGGGAAGAGGATAAAAGCCCTCCTGCTAATGTCACTTCACAATGCACAGAGATTTGTGGAGACAGTCCAATACCCAAATCATGTTCTAAGATATGCCTGATAGGAGTATATCTTGAGGGTCATCCAGAGACTATGGTGAAGATGTACGCAGTGCTCGACGAGCAAAGTAATAGATCTCTAACTAGACCTGAGTTTTTTTATCTATTCAAAGTAAAAGGAACAGAGCATCCATATACTCTTCGAACTTGTGCTGGGGTGACAGAAGCTTCAGGAAGAAGAGCCACTGGGTTTCAAGCTGTATCTATGGATGGAAAGACATGTGTGTCACTCCCAACACTTATAGAGTGTAATTACATGCCCGATGACCATTTTGAGATCCCATCTCCCACCATCGCACACCAGTTTCCTCACTTGAAATCTATTGCTCATGAAATACCAGAGATAGATCCATGTGCTCAAATACTGCTGCTCTTGGGGAGAGACATCATCCAAGTCCACAAAGTGAGGAAACAGCTCAGTGGTTTGAACAAGGCACCATACGCCCAAAAACTCGACTTTGGCTGGGTGATTGTAGGAAATGTCTGCTTGGGGTCAGCACATAAACCTAGCACAGTTGATGTGTTTCACACAAACATACTGTTCAATGAACGTCCGAGCATTTGTGAGCCATGTCCTAATCATATACAGGTGAAAGAGAAGCTAAGCAGCAAAGATCATGCCATTTCTTCACATGGCTGTTATCTCTACTCATCCACCTGCCCTGAGAACTTGCTGGGTAACACTATCTTCATACGGACACAAGACGATGAAAAGATAGCCCCTTCCATTGAAGATCGAGCATTCATGAAACTGATGGACAAGGAAATGTTCACTGACAGCTCTAACAGCTGGGTGGCACCTCTTCCTTTCTGAATTCCGCACCAACAGCTACCCAACAATAGAGACCAGAGTATGAAACGTCTCCTGTCACTACATCAGACACTAAAGAAGAAGCCTCAAATGCAAGAACATGTCATCACATTCATGCAAAGGATTTTCAATGCAGGTCATGCAGAGTTAGCTCCACCTGTGAAGAAAAAATGAGAAAGTGTGGTACTTGCCTACATTCGGTGTCTATCACCCTCGCAAGCCAGGACAGATCAGAGTTGTTTTTGACTCTAGTGCACAGTACAAAGGCCTTCCTTTGAATCAAGCTCTTCTCTCAGGACCTGACTCTTGCTGGGAGTTTTGCTGCTTTTCGAAAAGAGACAGCAGCATAGCATTGTGGTGAGAGTGGATCACCGCAACTTTCTCCGCTTCTTGTGGTTTGAGGACAGTGACCCCTCTAAAGATGTCACGGAGTATAGGATGAAAGTCCATGTTTTTGAGAATAGTCCCTCTCCCGCGGTAGCAATCTATGGACTTCATCATGCATCTCAACATGGAGAACTTGAGTTTGGGAAAGATGCAAGAGCCTTCGTGGAGCGTGACTTTTATGTTGATGACGGCCTGAAATCAGTGCCTATGGCTGAGGAAGCAGTTGATCTGTTGAAAAGAACTGCTAGCAAGTTCCAACCTGAGGCTTCATAAAATAGCATCTAACAGTCCTGCTGTAATGAATGCCTTTTCTGTGGAGGATCATGTGAAAGACCTCAAGGACCTCGATCTGGAAAAAGATACTCCACCTATTCAGAGGAGCCTTGGTCTGAGCTGGAATCTTAAAACAGACACTTTCACTTTTCGTGTTGACACAGAAGAGAAGCCTTTCACACGTAGAGGTGTCCTAGCAACTGTCAACAGCATTTTTGACCCTCTTGGGTTGGCAGCACCGGTTACAGTTCAAGGAAAGTTCCTTCTTCGTGACCTGACAGCAGACACCAAAGACTGGGATGCCCCTCTACCAACTGTCAGGGAAGCTGAATGGGAGGCTTGGAAACACTCTTTGCAGGATCTAGCTCAATTTGAAATACCCAGAGTGTGCTCAAAGGTTTCGCTGTCTTCAGCACAAAGGACCGAAATTCACGTTTTTTCAGATGCTTCCACAAAGGCAATCGCAGCAGTAGCCTACCTGAGAGTGATGAATGACAATGGCTCATGTTCCGTAGGGTTTGTTTTAGGCAAAACTAAGCTTGCTCCACTGTCTGCTCACACTATACCTCGATTAGAGCTTGGAGCCGCAGTCCTGGCAGTAGAAGTGGCAGAACTCGTTCAAAATCCACATGGCTCCATCAGACTCCACATGGCTTTCTGGGCCTGCCTTTCTATCTCATCCTGATTCAGAGTGTCTTAAAGACAACCCATCATACAATCTAATTGACACTGATTCAGATGTGGAAGTACGCTCTAACCGTACAGATCTGACACCCCATGACCTTCCTGCTAAACTTGGTTCACATCGTTTTGAGCGCTTTTCGACATGGAAATGTCTCTTACAAGCTATAACCAACTTAATCCACATCGTACATTCATTCAGACACAAACCTGAGTTATCAAGTACCTGTAAAAAAAATGGCATCTTTGTGACAAAGCACACACAGAGGGACATTCATAGGCAGAAGTTGTGATAGTACAATGTATCCAAGGAGAGAGCTTCCCTGTTGAGTTTGCTCGTCTTTCTGAAGGGAAGGAAATCACAAAAACGAGTGCACTGAGAACTCTGAACCCCTTCATTGACCAAGATGGGCTTCTAAGGGTGGGTGGCAGACTCAAGCATGCTCCTATAGAACAAAGAGAAAAGCATCCCGTTATCATTCATGGGAAAAGCCACATAGCCCTTCTGATCACGAGACACTTTCACGAACGGGTCAGACACCAAGGCCGCCTGTTTACAAAAGGTGCAATCAGAAATGCAGGATTCTGGATCATTGGGGCAAAGAAACGCATTCATAGTGTGATTCATAAATGCATCATCTGTCACAAACTCAGAGGAAGAGTCGTTGAACAAAAGATGGCAGATCTTCCTCCGGATCGACTTGCCACTGAACCACCTTTCACTTATGTCGGCCTTGACGTCTTTGGCCCCTGGTTGGTCACCTCTCGCTGCACTTGGGGTGGCTTGGCAAATAGCAAAAGATGGGTACTCATTTTTACCTGTTTGAGTATTCGAGTAGCTTTGAGTTAATTGATTCTCTTGATGCATCCACCTTTATCAACGCGCTCCGACGCTTCTTTGCCATAAGGGGTCCAGCGAAACAAATCAGATCAGACTGTGGCACAAAGGGTGCGTGTAAGGAGCTGGGAATGATTGCAGAGGAGCCTAGCTTTAGGAGCTACTTGAGTGAGGAAGGATGTCGTTGGATCTTTAATTCCCCTCATGCGTCCCATATGGGAGGAACTTGGGAGCGACTTATTGGAGTCGCACATCGCATATTAGACTCCATGCTGCTTCAAAACAGTCACTCTCATCTTACTCATGAAATGCTGGTGACATTCTTGGCAGAAGTTTCTGCAATTATGAATGCAAGACCTCTCGCACCTATCTCAAATGACCCAAACTCTCCTGCCTTGTTGACTCCAGCTACTCTTTTGACTCAGAAAGTTGGTGTGTTGTCTCCTCCTCCAGGGGACTTTGAAAAGGATCTTTGCCACCAGAAATGGAAGTAAGTTCACCGCGGTGTCGTGAGTACCTAGTCAATTTTCAGAGTCGCTGCAAATGGCACACCAACCAGCCTAACATTAAGGAAGGAGATAAAGTCCTTATGAAGGAAGCCAAAAGAATGACTGGCCAATGGCTCGTCACTAAGGTCTTCCCAGGCAGTGATGAAAAGGTTAGGAAAATTGAAATCAAAGTCACCAAGGATGGACACTGTAGAACTTATCTGAGACCTGTCCCAAGTGATTCTTCTTCTGTCACCAGAAGAACAGAAGGAATAATATTCTAAAGAACTGTTGCATTAGTTATAGTGGTATTTCTAAAATACCAGACGGGGAGTGTTCTGACTATTTAAGTAGTCATTTAATTTTGATTTTATTTCATTGGTTAGGATGCATCATGTGACTTAGGTTAGCAGTCGTGGCGGCCATCTTAGTTTTCACTTCACAACAGTAGTGATGCAGCAGCAGATGTCTCTCTGATAAAAGTTATATTCTTCTGTTATTTCATGCCAAAGAGGCCATCGTCTGTAAGTTTGTTCATTTAATATCATCTATGTTAAAATAGGAGTATTTCATGGCATTTAAAAACCCATTTGCTGTACATTTAACGAAGATGATTATCGTTATCTTTCTTTCAGATTGTTTTCTTTATTAAAATGTACTTTTATTCATACTTAATACTTAAATGTACATTTTGTGTTTGTATTATAGTTTCACAAAATTGACGCTGTGGGACTGAAGATTTCAAAGTAAAACACAGAAAAGCAACTTCTTTGGTTTCGACTTTTTCTTCAACCCTCATCATGTTTAGCTATCTGTCGAGGTGCAACCTATTTGCAGCAGGGACAGAATAACTACATTTAGATAGCACTCAACACTGCTAACTCATACATTCTTCTAACCTATCTACAAACCCGATTCCAAAAAAGTTGGGACACTGTACAAATTGTGAATAAAAACAGAATGCAATGATGTGGAAGTTTTAAATTTCAATATTTTATTCAGAATACAACATAGATGACATATCAAATGTTTAAACTGAGAAAATGTATCATTTTAAGGGAAAAATAAGTTGATTTTAAATTTCATGGCATCAACACATCTCAAAAAAGTTGGGACAAGGCCATGTTTACCACTGTGTGGCATCCCCTCTTTTTTTTATAACAGTGTGCAAACATCTGGGGACTGAGGAGACAAGTTGCTCAAGTTTAGGAATAGGAATGTTGTCCCATTCTTGTCTAATACAGGCTTCTAGTTGCTCAACTGTCAACTGCATCTTCCTCTTTATTATGCGCCAAATGTTTTCTATGGGTGAAAGATCTGGACTGCAGGCTGGCCATTTCAGTACCCGGATCCTTCTTCTACGCAGCCATGATGTTGTAATTGATGCAGTATGTGGTCTGGCATTGTCATGTTGGAAAATGCAAGGTCTTCCCTGAAAGAGACGACGTCTGGATGGGAGCATATGTTGTTCTAGAACTTGGATATACCTTTCAGCATTGATGGTGCCTTTCCAGATGTGTAAGCTGCCCATGCCACACGCACTCATGCAACCCCATACCATCAGAGATGCAGGCTTCTGAACTGAGCGCTGATAACAACTTGGGTTGTCCTTGTCCTCTTTAGTCCGGATGACATGGCATCCCAGTTTTCCAAAAAGAACTTCAAATTTTGATTCGTCTGACCACAGAACAGTTTTCCACTTTCCCACAGTCCATTTTAAATGAGCCTTGGCCAAGAGAAAACGCCTGCGCTTCTGGATCATGTTTAGATATGGCTTCTTTTTTGACCTATAGAGTTTTAGCCCGCAACGGCGAATGGCACGGTGGATTGTGTTCACCGACAATGTTTTCTGGAAGTATTCCTGAGCCCATGTTGTGATTTCCATTACAGTAGCATTCCTGTATGTGATGCAGTGCCGTCTAAGGGCCCGAAGATCACGGGCATCCAGTATGGTTTTCCGGCCTTGACCCTTACGCACAGAGATTGTTCCAGATTCTCTGAATCTTTGGATGATATTATGCACTGTAGATGATGATAACTTCAAACTCTTTGCAATTTTTCTCTGAGAAACTCCTTTCTGATATTGCTCCACTATTTTTCGCCGCAGCATTGGGGGAATTGGTGATCCTCTGCCCATCTTGACTTCTGAGAGACACTGCCACTCTG
This sequence comes from Coreius guichenoti, assembly GCA_039654105.1. NCBI lineage: Eukaryota > Metazoa > Chordata > Actinopteri > Cypriniformes > Gobionidae > Coreius > Coreius guichenoti. The sequence goes on along the minus strand of CM077172.1, from coordinate 17,129,002 downwards.
AGAGGCTCTTTTTATACCCAATCATGTTGCCAATTGACCTAATAAGTTGCAAATTGGTCCTCCAGCTGTTCCTTACATGTACATTTAACTTTTCCGGCCTTTTATTGCTACCTGTCCCAACTTTTTTGGAATGTGTAGCTCTCATGAAATCCAAAATGAGCCAATATTTGGCATGACATTTCAAAATGTCTCACTTTCAACATTTGATATGTTATCTATATTCTACTGTGAATAAAATATAAGTTTATGAGATTTGTAAATTATTGCATTCCTTTTTTATTCACAATTTGTACAGTGTCCCAACTTTTTTGGAATCGGGTTTGTATATAACATCTGTGCATTATAAAATGATTTATAGTTTAAAAAACCATTTATCTGGCTATAATGTCTATCTATACAGAAGGAACACATCTTTAGGCCATGAAAATCTTACAGATATGAAAGGAAGAACCTAGTCCTCAATAACCAACACAGACCATACTGCTGGAGGGATATGACATTTATGGATTCATAATGCAGCTAGGCACAATAAAACACACAGTCCTAGTGCTCTGCAGACACACACACATGTGGCTGAACCAGGAAGTGACTGACTCACTGAAATGAGTAAGGCTGAGTATCAATCCCATCATTACAATCATGTGTGTACAATCATAATTATCTCTAGATGTGACATATGTGACCTTGGATATATCATGCTTGCATACACACGTGCCATAACACTTTCCACTGAGGTTTGCTTTATTATTAGCTTTCATATAAGTGTCCTTATTATGCTACTTTAAAGGTTCCTGAATTTGTTTTGGAGGTCTACAATAGGTTTGCATGCATCCAAAGTAAAAAAAATAAATCACTTTTATTTTCTCATAATATACATTGCACATCACCTAATTTCTCAAAGAGTCTGAAAACGGTTTGTTGGAAGATTCAGTCTCTCTAAACCCTTTCTTTTCGAGAGCATACTATGCTCTGATTGGTCAGAAGGTGTGTTGTGATTGGTCTACCGCCTACAGCACGTGTCGGAAACCAAACGCCCTTTACCATATCTGAATTTCAGCTCCAGAGGCTTCCTCACTGCTTGATACTAACAGGCATTGTTTTTTCTGTATCAATTCCAGTGTGAGTCTTCATCCTTTTGAAGTGCATACAAAGTGGAATCGCAGCACTGAAAACAGTGTCTTCTTGACATGTCGACAACATGAACCAAACTCTTCCAGGCCTCAGCTACAGATACAGTGTTTTCAAAGCGATTAAAAAAAAAGACATTGTTCGCGGGCAGCCAATGAAGACTACTGGCTGCCATTATGCAAATTTGTCATATTGTTACATAGGAATGTAACAGGAAGTGATACTGGAATTGCTGACAACTCGTTTAGGCAGTTCAGAATCGATTCTTTCTTTTAGGAGACAATATCTTTATTTATCGTGCACTTCGATCTTTAAAACTTTGCAGATCTTTTAAATTCAAAAACAGATATATTACACACTGCATGAAAGCTAATATTCTAAAAAGCATAATAGGGGCACTTTAAAATATTTATCAGATTGTTGTACACAAAAAAACACTTTTAATGCTTTCCAGATGGACTTATTCATTGCTGATATGTTTTTAGCACATTTTTTTCAGCTGTTGCATCAACAGAGGCATCTAGTGATTGTGTTCTCTTTATCTTGCATTAGCATTAAGACATTTTTTCAAAGAACTGCAAATAGTACACAACTTACTACTAAAGCTAAAGTACTGTTGATCTAGTTTCTCAATTAACTAGCCAACTTTTGCCAAATCCTAGTCATATTTACTAATCTATATGAACAATCACATTACTCAAAAAAAAAAGAAAAAAGAAGCCAATACGGTCATTTCTTTTATGACCACGTTTTAAATAAAGCTGTAGAACAAAATGCATCTCGAAAAAAATATTTGAAATAATTCTGAAAACTATTAGTATTGTAACTAAATAGTTATTTAGCCCTCAGGTAAGTGTCCTTGTGTGTTACCCTTACCTGTTTGCACCATAAACACTCCTGCCTGACTTCAGGAGGGTAATCAAATAAGAGGCTGCATGAATCAGGGAATCCAACAACAAAACTGACCCCTGATCTCCCCTTAAGTCACCACTGCAGCAAACTACAGCCACCTCAGCTGTCATGTACTTCAAGGACATGCTGGAGTTTCTCGATAATTAGACAGTGTTCATACACAAACAGCATTCTAATAGCAGTCCCACATTCCAATTACGCAAATCTGAGGCTTTCAAATTGTGAAACAGATGCACGGAATAATACTTTGGTCACAGCATATTTTTTTTTTTTTGTTTACCATTGAGGTACACATTATGTTAGTCAGGTTTTCTTACGCCAAAATATTCATAGTTTTTTTTTTGTTTTGTTTTTTTTATGACCATGCTGTGCCTTTAAATAAATATGTCTGGTTTAGCTCAATCAACAGCACTTGTGGTATAAGATTAATTACCACAAAAAATTATTTTTTCTTTTTTTTTTTACAGTGAGGTACTTTCAGTGGAAGTAAATGAGGCCAATCCGTAAACATTAAAATACTCACTGTTTCAATAGTATAATCAAAATGTAAAGCATGTACAGTGTGTTAACATTATTTTAGTATGAAAAAAACAAACTAACCTTTTCTTTTTAGTCATATCTAATTTTACAACTTTATTGCCATGACAACGTAACACCTAAATACATAAAATGACAAGAACATTACAGCTCAAATAACATAGAAATTTTATGTTTTTAAATTTTTCATTTATTCATGTAACTGCTTTTATAAAAGTACATGCTTCACATTTCTGTTGTTAAATCATCCAAAAATTGGAAAAATTAGCACTGTAACCTTTTTTCTAAAACTAATTTTTGTGGTAATAAACATTATAATGACAAACGCTGTTGATTGAGCTTCACTTGTATCAAACCCGGAATATCCTTTAAGACTTTAATATCGTTCAATAACGCTGTCTGACTTGTCCATCCTTCACACCAAACTTTCACTTCTTCTTCCCTTTGCCAGAGATCCATGCATACCCCTTACATCCATTTGTCAGTGTCCTCAAATGAATCGGTTTCTGAGAGATAAGAGTTTTTTTCCCCCTTCTAGTCTCATTTCCTCAACTTTCTATCCACTCAGAACTGCTGAAGGAGAGAGGGAGGTCATCTTAAGAGATTCAACAAGACACTGGCACGCAGAATCACAGGCCTATATTCCCCGAGGGGATCGGGTTCTACTGACACCTGCCTTTCCGGGCAGGTCCAGTGCTGAGATGTTGCCCTCGCAGGGAAAATGGATACAGGCCGATAGATTGAGAGGAAGCACAGCTAGCCACAAACAGATTTCCCCCTCTTTTAAAGCCAGTAGAGCAGTCCTCTGTAAACACGCTGACATTTGACACAGGAATATTACACCGCAGTGAATAGTGCTTTGTGCGCTTGTGGGCTTTACCAGCTACCACATGTAAATAAAAGTGTTTAAATTAATGGACACATTCAATAAATAAATTCAATCTGTATCACTGATTCACTGTCCTCCTGTGGAGTATCCCACACCACACTTAGGGTGTACTCACACTAGGCGATCTGAACCGTGCCCGAGCGCGTTTGACCCCCAAAGCCCGGTTCGTTTGACAAGTGTGATCGCTCCATTCCATGCCCTGGCGCGGTTAATTTGGCCGGCCCTGGCCCGCTTGGATGACGTAAGCGTGCTCTGGCCCGGTACGTTAAGTGCAATGTGAGTACAGGCCAGCGGGGGAGTGGGGAGTGGGGACAATCGCGCTCGGGCACGGTACAAGGCAACCGTGCCTAGTGTGAGTACACCAGGTTTCATTTCATATGCATGAAAGATGTATTTGCTGATCTGTAAGTGTAAATCACTAGATACACAATGCAAGTAAAAAAAAATCCTGTAGGACAGGGGGTTTTCAAACTGGGCTCCAGGGACCCCCAAGGTCCAAGAGGGCACTAGGAGTCCGCAAAAAAGCCCAGAGAAAAATAATGTAAAAAATTAATATAATAGCAATAAATAAATAAAGTTAAAATTGACCAAATTTAACATTATTATTGTTTCATTCAGACTGACTGGAAATCAGGTAGAAAAAGATTCAGTAGTCAGTAAATATTTTTCAGATAAAAAAAATAGTATAAATATTTGTAAAATAATATTTTTCACAGTAAATAACTGACCATCATACATACACATATCCCTACAAAGCTCCATGAAACTAGTTGGTTGCCAGGGAATTGCTAAAGTGTTTTTGAGGCACAATTAATGAAAAAACACACTTTGATGAACTAATGCTGCCTTCACGAGCTATCGGAATTATCTTAAATACGAGTTTCCTAGGTAAAAATTGCACATGAATGCCCTCTGATGTCGTGTTTACCCCTGGGTAGTTCGGAAATAATTTTGATACCCAAATTCCCGAGATGAGCGTGCCATAAACGTGCCATAAACTTTAAACATGGTGGCGGGGAGAACTACTGCTGTGACAGGTATGATTTATTTATTATTTTTTCCCCAAAACAACTAGATCGTCTTATCTTGTCATTAATGTAGTGCATATTTACATATACGAGTAATCATTTGAAGTGTATGTTTTATACACAGCGAAAATAGCCTGTATTTGAAATTACAGTGGATAGCATCGTAAATGTTTATATGGTTGTCAGTGCATGTGACATTACATACAGTGGGGAGAACAAGTATTTGATACACTGCCGATTTTGCAGGTTTGCCCACTTACAAAGCATGTAGAAGTCTGTAATTTGTATCATAGATACTCTTCAACTGTGAGTGACGGAATCTAAAACAAAAATCCAGAAAATCACATTGTATGATTTTTAAGTAATTAATTTGCATTTTATTGCATGACATAAGTATTTGATACATCAGAAAAGCAGAACGTAATATTTGGTACAGAAACCTTTGTTTGCAATTACAGAGATCATACGTTTCCTGTAGTTCTTGACCAGGTTTGCACACACTGCAGCAGGGATTTTGGCCCACTCCTCCATACAGACCTTCTCCAGATCCTTCAGGTTTCAGGGCTGTCGCTGGGCAATACGGACTTTCAGCTCCCTCCAAAGATTTTCTATTGAGTTCAGGTCTGGAGACTGGCTAGGCCACTCCAGGACCTTGAGATGCTTCTTACGGAGCCACTCCTTAGTTGCCCTGGCTGTGTGTTTCGGGTCGTTGTCATGCTGGAAGACCCAGCCACGACCCATCTTCAATGCTCTTACTGAGGGAAGGAGGTTGTTGGCCAAGATCTCGCAATATGGCCCCATCCATCCTCCCCTCAATACGGTGCAGTCGTCCTGTCCCCTTTGCAGAAAAGCATCCCCAAAGAATGATGTTTCCACCTCCATGCTTCACGGTTGGGATGGTGTTCTTGGGGTTGTACTCATCCTTCTTCTTCCTCCAAACACGGCGAGTGGAGTTTAGACCAAAAAGCTCTATTTTTGTCTCATCAGACCACATGACCTTCTCCCATTCCTCCTCTGGATCATCCAGATGGTCATTGGCAAACTTCAGACGGGCCTGGACATGCACTGGCTTGAGCAGGGGGACTTTGCGTGCGCTGCAGGATTTTAATCCATGACGGCGTAGTGTGTTACTAATGGTTTTCTTTGAGACTGTGGTCCCAGCTCTCTTCAGGTCATTGACCAGGTCCTGCCGTGTAGTTATGGGCTGATCCCTCACCTTCCTCATGATCATTGATGCCCCACGAGGTGAGATCTTGCATGGTGCCCCAGACCGAAGGAGATTGACCGTCATCTTGAACTTCTTCCATTTTCTAATAATTGCGCCAACAGTTGTTGCCTTCTCACCAAGATGCTTGCCTATTGTCCTGTAGCCCATCCCAGCCTTGTGCAGGTCTACAATTTTATCCCTGATGTCCTTACACAGCTCTCTGGTCTTGGCCATTGTGGAGAGGTTGGAGTCTGTTTGATTGAGTGTGTGGACAGGTGTCTTTTATACAGGTAATGAGTTCAAACAGGTGCAGTTAATACAGGTAATGAGTGGAGAACAGGAGGGCTTCTTAAAGAAAAACTAACAGGCCTGTGAGAGCCGGAATTCTTACTGGTTGGTAGGTGATCAAATACTTATGTCATGCAATAAAATGCAAATTAATTATTTAAAAATCATACAATGTGATTTTCTGGATTTTTTGGATTTTTTTTTTTTAGATTCCGTCTCTCACAGTTGAAGTGTACCTATAATAAAAATTACAGACCTCTACATGCTTTGTAAGTAGGAAAACCTGCAAAATCGGCAGTGTATCAAATACTTGTTCTCCTCACTGTATAATGTTGGTTTTAATAAGATTTTCCCAATAAATAGGCAAGAATGATTCCTGTTCATTCCGACAACAAAGCACTTGAATCCAACAAGCTCATAATCACGACTTCTGAAGTGGGAATTATGAAATTTCCGATAGCACGTGAAGGCAACATTAACCCCGTACCCTATACCCTGTTAGGAAAAAAAAAATTAAAGGTGCCATATTCAGTATAGGTATTTTTTGTTGTCCTCCAGGTGAACACTGAAAGTCTAATCACTTTGAAAACAAACAGCATCAATTTGAGGTCATAATAACAATACTTAATACGATAAACACGTACCCAAAGTATGAACAATAACAATGGTGACAGTTGCCTTAGAAAGCAGAGCACAACTAATAATTAATGAGTCTTGTGAACTAAACTTTCAAAAAGTGCAGCCTATGTAAAGTTAAAGAAATGTGATGCCACTTTTTGGTGGGAAAAACTGGTGCAATGGGAGCTGCTGTTTCAGCATCTGCTTAGTCAACCTAACAATGTCCAGACTGGTAACTTAATTACTTTCCGGCCCCTTACTTGAGCCTTCTATAGGAGATGCTGCTGCGTTGGGTAAAACGATCACTTTTAAATCTCCAGAGGGGGGGAATAATGGATGCGGCAACTTTAAGCACTGCCCACAGTCCCATGAGACCAGCTGGCTTCCTTTGTATAAATGAAATCAGTGAATTACAGTAATAATAGTGGATAACTTATAGAGGTAATTTATTAGCCTTTACAGTCATTTCACAAATGAATGGTTCCTTACTTTCACGTTACCCGCAGGGCTATATGAATATTGCATAAGAGACTTTGGTTAAGTCAGGCTTTTTTACTGGAATCTCACCCTGGATATATCAGTGACATTTTCCACTTTTGCAGATTTAGAGCTACCAGTCCTCTGAGCTATAAAGACATTAGTGGTAAAAATTTTGCTGCCTGGTTCATTGATCCGGAACTTTGAACAAAACCCCCCTCTGTCTTCTTTTTCATGTCATTCTTTTATCTGTACAGACCTCTTTCTCTTTCAAACATTGACTCATCACTTGACATAACATGTCGCTCTGTCTGTCTTACTCTCTCCCTCTATCTGATAGCTATGTATAGTGCACAACACTTTGAGATATAGAATGTGGCATAATGTGGCACTGAAAGAACTGGTGTTAAATGTTTAAAGGGGTAGTTAACCCTGTCATCATCTACTCGGCTTCATATTGTTTGAAACCCAATGGGTGGTCAAGCTCCAAAATAGCACTTATTTTTACTTTTAAAAGTATTGATTTAAGTTGACATGAGACACAATGGAGACAGAAAACAATACAATTTACAATTTTAATTTCCTGTTTAAATTATGTTTTGTTGAGTTTGACTATGCCCCGATATGAAAATTTCGGCCAATACCGATAACCGATAATTCTTTATATTTCAAAGCCGATAACCATTATATTAGCCAATAAATCTAAATCCAAATTTTTATATCATTTTTGAGAGCCTGATTACAAAAACAAAAGTCTCACCATTAAAATACCATTAAAATAACCATGTCCCAAGCACACAATTATAATGTTCTCATTATAATTTTATGTAGCCTATATGACTTGCGCTGCACATGTTGCACTTAACTGTATTTTCCTTTTTGAAATAATTCCAATCATATTTCAAGCAATTCAAAACCATCATGGGGAACAATGCGCATCTAAAGTGTCTCATCTGAAGTAAATAATACATTATTTATCTGCTTTAATATATACATTTTCTTATCAGGCCGATAACAATAACATTAAAAATTAACATAGATTGGCCGATACCGATATGGTGGCCGATATATCGTGCATCCCTAATTGATCTGAGACATCAGATCAATTCAAACTGATTACTCAAGTCTGACACTGATTTGTGAGTCTTTTGGACTGGTTAATTGAAAAGAACTGGCCCATAAGAGTCAGTCATTCTTTCATGAATTGGACCACACTGTTCTTCCAGAACCATTAATGGAACTTCATTTGGATTCAGTACTTGAAAAAAATAAGACAGTTTTTAATAAGAACCAGGTCTTGATATCCAACCCTAAGAGTGAGTAGATGAACTATCCCTTTAACAGCTGTCAGCTGTGACCCAATATCAGGAAGTAACTCACAGCACCGGCAAATAGACAGTCTCATCAAATCAGTGTTCAAAATTGATCTTTTCCATATTATTCCTCACTATCATCCTCTTTGCCTTTTTCTTGCAGTTCCTAAAATGAATGATGAATCATATAGCAGCTGCTTAGCCCACTCATGAAAGACATTAAAACAATTTCTACATCAGTTCCCCTGTGGGAAAGTCAGTCAGTGCAACAGGTTAAATGCCTGTGCGAGAGAATGTCAAAGATGATAATTACTCAGTTTTAAAGCTCCAACCTTTAACAGAAGACAAGAGCCCTTGAGAAAGTTCATAATATTTTTTTTTTGTTGTACAGCACAACGCCTTTACCTGCCAGGAAGCAGACCCCCTCATGAGGCCAGTGTGACATGACATTAACTGCTGTGATTTGATTTAAAATAATACATAATCATAGATGAGACAGCAAAGGTGAGACGTTTGCAAAACTTATGTTGTGACTAATTGTGCACAGATTCCTCTGTGAGAAAGACAACAATTGTGACATGGGATGAGAGGAAAATAAAGTGAAGAACTGAGACAACACTGCTGACTGGAAGCCAAAAGTAAAGTAAATCTCAGCACAAATAAACAGTAAAAAGTATCCAATTAACTTTCTGAAGTAGCTGTGAGAGTGCAGAAAGGATATTAAAACTGTTATTTTCCTAAGTTTAATGGCAGCTGTATATGTTATACTGACACCTATTGGTATGGATGTATATATGAAGTTTGTTTACCTGCTGCTGATGTTTACATTGCTTTGTTAGTTTTTGTCTATATATTGTTCATATTCTCCCTCATCTATAACTTCAACTAAAATTCAATTTTTATATATAAAATCTCTTGCTCAATGCCCAGTTACACCACATAAGATCACATAACAGATGTAGCCTCCAATGGGACTTCATGTTGATTTCAAAGAGGTCCTGTTGTGCCCTTTTATGAAGCCTTGAATTTGTTTTTGGGGTGTACTAGAATATGTTTTCATGCTTGATTGTTAAAAAAAAAAAAAAAAAACATATTTCTCACATATTTTACATTATTACAGCACCTCTCTCTCCAGTCTGGCCTGAACGCGCCATTTAGTTCCAGTTTCGATTAAGCCCCATCCTTCCAAAATACGAAATGTGTTGTGATTGGTTAGCTGGCCCAGTGTGTTGTGATTGGCACCGTTAAGCGTGTGTTCAGAAAATGTCATGCCCCTTACCCCTGGCGTCAATTTCAAGCCAATTCAAGCCTAATTCAGACTTAAAGGGATAGTTCACACAAAAATGAAAATTCTGTCATCATTTACTCACCCTCAAGTTGTTCCAAATCCATATAAATGTCTTTGTTCTGCTGTACACAAAGGAAGATATTTAGGAGAATGTTTGTAACCAAGCAGATCTCATGATATTTGTCAGAAAACTATGGTAAAACAGTAATCGATCACAAAACCAAGGTTAATTTTCCCAAGGGGTGGTGAACAGCCTTACAAAAGCGAGAGCTTACAAAAGCTACAGTAAACACTATATCAACAGTAATGTTGGCTAGCAGGCGAGCTGAGGCAAAGCTTTGCCCTTTGTTTACATCATAGCAACAACATAAAACTTCTAATTGGAACTGTTAATAGAAAACACAACTACAAATAATAAGACATACTTACAAGTTGTGATCCAGAGACAACAAACTGTCCCGACAAAGTGGAAACTGCTCCATTTCAGGAAAAGCTTTTGTGCATAGCCTGCATTGTGGTTCTGGAAGCTGTTCTCCGCAGCACACAGATAAACGTTGGGATTATAATGTTCAGGAACAGTGTTTAAAATAAATTTAAACCACTGTAAGTTCATCAGCCTTAGGAAGTTCAAACAAATGAGTTTTGGAAACGGGGACAAAACAGTGTCTCTTTGACATAGCGACAATACTGTCTTCTCTAATGCAGCTCAACCAGGCCTCCCTTTGGAGTAGACTTTGAGCTTTGTAACCTTGAAGATCTTTTTTATGCTCAAACAGCAACATTACACACAAAGTGAAAAAGCATAATAGTCCAAAATTCAGTCTTCTTTTATCAATATACCAAACAACTTTACAGAAACAAAGACGCATCCATTCTTTCCCAGCATTTTACATAACATCTTTAATAATATAACATCTAAACAAGACAAAGACGGTGAGTCAAGATCACTCTATTCAAACAGATTTCAAAAGACAGTTCTGAAGTTCAGTTTCTTTAGTCAACGGATCCCAACTCTGTTGCTATGCCACCTCTGAAAGAGCCAACTATATTTAGATGGCCATTATTATGAGGCTTTTCACACATCACGACCAAGATAGATGGAGGAGGTGTAGGTGTGACGACCTATCTTATGTTTGTTAAACGTGCGTTACGCAGTAAGATGACAATCTGACTTTCTGACTTCCCTTTTGATGTGGGCCATAATATTGGGAAAGAATTAACATGCTCCTACAAAGAGTTAAACAAATCACTATTTCCAGTTGTAAGGACAATGTTTGTTTAAGGAGACCTTGGCTCTTCATTCAGCACATCAGCACTTGTTTAGAGTTCGAACTAGAGAATCAATATAAATAATGTATAAATTAAATTGGACATAATGCCATGTGATATTGTAAGTGAATGATTGGATACATTACTGGATAATGAAAAGTGGGTGTTATATACAGGTACCACAATGGAGCCAGACCAAATGCTAAGTTTGTTAGAATGGTACCTAAATAGCTATTTGGCTATTGGTTAACATTACCTCACATGGCCTATGTGACATGAGCTGAAAAGGAAAGTAATTTCAAAGCAAGACCAAGTTATTACATTTTGATGAAAATTGCAAATAGCATTTTTTTTTTCTTTGGCAGCACAAGCACAAATGAATAATTCAGAATTAGACCAGGCATTAAGTAAATAGCATACATTTTGACTTTAATACGGTACTTCACTATGGCTCCTCTTGCATAGACTACATTCAGAGAAGAACGCTTCCTTGTTCGATGTTAATGTGATATACTGACTGACATGTGAAATGAAATCATGGACATGATTTAGCAAAATATAGGATATTTTCTGCATCAACATTTGGAACAACATTCCCATCAACCAGATTTTAGTGTTATGCTTGGGGATGGAGCTTGAACAACATTTTAATCAGTCAATCAGCTACAATAATGACAAAACACATTAAAATTATCATAAAAGTGGTCCGTTTGACTTGTGCACTATATTCAATGACTTCTGAAGCAACAACATTGTGTGAGGACTCGGAGCAAGCTGAAATTTAAATGGGTGGATGAATTGCAATACTGTGATCCAGACCTCTAGAATGGCCATCTAAGTGCCCAGCGAGAGTGGCTTGAGTCTGTTGAGTGCCACCGGATTATCAAAACATTCCCATGTCAAGCATGTACATGTATGCTGGATAAAGAGAGTTATTTGTGGGACACGTGAGTGTGTGAATGAAACTATAAGATAGGCTGCAGAATGACAGCATAAACCTAAATGACCCAATATAGTTCAAGCTAAATCGAAGAACAAACAGGTGTGATGTCATTTCAGACAAAATCTTGCCAAAACAAAGTTTGTTTCGGTGTTTCAAAAAAGCCTGTCAGCCTCAGACTTTTCGCAATGCTCTGCACAATATTTTAGTGCAAACTTTCTGTAATTCTGTAATGCTGCTCCACTATTTTGAACTGTTTACCTGACGGCAGAACAAAGATCAACTTAGCAGAGAGTATATTAGGGCCTTAAAGAGTAGCAAACCGGCCAATGACCGGATCAGAGTGAGTAACAGTGAGATCAGAGTATGTGTCCAGAGAGCTGGCAGCCTTGCAACCCTGCAGGGTCTGCCCTTCTTTCACCAGCACCTCTAATGAGACTCACTCATCTCACCCTCCAGACAGGTAAGGAGGATGTGAAGGGATGCCAGATGCAGTGAATGCATAATCATATCATTCCCCCTACTAAAAGACTTTTCATTAAAAAAAAAAAGTAATAATAAGATAAAAACTTGACCTTCCAGTATTATTATCTGCAATGCAGCGATTCGTTTTATCTGTCTGGCACTATCTACCGATGTCTGTCTTCCCCGATATTTTTATGTGACTGCACATGATTTACACTTTGATTCAATGTTTATTTACAACCATGCAGTGAGAGGAAGTGGAAAATGAAGAGAGTTCTGCTTAAATCACTCATGACTTTGCACGCAGCCCCTGGCCCTTGTGAGAAAGAGAGAGAGAGAGAGAGAGAGAGAGAGAGAGAGAGAGAGAGAGAGAGAGAGAGAGAGAAAGAAAGAAAGAAAGAAAGAAAGAAAGAAAGAAAGAAAGAAAGAAAGAAAGAAAGAGAGAGAGAGAGAGAGAGAGAGAGAGAGAGAGAGAGAGAGAGAGAGAGAGAGAGAGAGAGAGAGAGAGAGCAACCCTCTACAATGTGAGTAAATCACTCGCATATGTGAATAAATCTTCACTCTGGGCGACTAAACAATATCTGTCATTAGCCATTGGCTAATAAATGCTTAGATTTTACTCGCCAGTGCTTGTCTAAGAGGCTAAGAATAAGTTTAGCATATATATATTTTCACTCGCTGAACACTCAGAGAAAAGAGTTTCGCTCTCCCTCAAGCGATCTGTCTAGTTCAGTTCAACTCAACTCAATGGGCATACCTGTATCTGACGTACCGTAAACTCTAGTGTGAAGGCGCAAAACTCGCCGTCACTTTGAAAGAGCGCTGTGTTTCTCTCTCTCTCTCTCACACACACACACAGACACACACAGACATGCCCGCGCACAAAGAGAGAGAGTCTTAAATACTACGCAGAATCGACGCGCTACATGTAAACCATATTCTTTGTTGTATTTTCCTGTCAAAACAACGGAGTTCATTTGGAATTATTCAGCTTTTAAGAACAAGCAGAAGATATGCGGTTTCTCCGGTAGTAGGCGGGACTAATGCGCAAACGGCAATCTCATTGGCTGGCGCTCATCTATTACCTTCACTGTTTTGATTTCAGCAAATCAGTTTGAACAACGCTGACAACGTGATTAATATTCATGAACCCAGCAGCTCATCAGTCTTTAGTGCGTTGTATATTGTTATTAATAGTAGAATTAGTAGTAGTATTATTATCTTATTAATAATTAATGTGATCTATTACTATTATATTTTTTTTTTACAGAAGCACTGAATGACCAACAATATCTTAAGCACCACCACCAGTCCTAAGTTCAAGTTAAAATATCAAATATGCATTCATACTTATGTGTGTGTGTGTGTGTGTGTGTATATATATATATATATATTAGGGCTGTATGTGTGTGTACTGTGTATAATTATGATGTATATATAAATACACACACATTAATGTATATATTTGAGAAATATTTGCATGTATATACTTATATATAAAATTTCTTTTATATATAAATATAAATATTTTATATATAAATATAAAAAACACTTCTTAAATATATACATGCATGTGTATTTATATACACATAATAATTATACACAGTACACACACATATATTATGTAAACACAAACTTTTATTTTGGATGTGGTTAATCGCGATTAATTGATTTGACAGCACTAATGTAAATAAAATAGTATATCAGTCTGGCGAGTAAACTAAAAAATGTACTAGCCAATGGCGATTCTATTGCCAAGGTGTGCATAGAGGGTTGGAGAGAGAGAGAGAGAGAGAGAGAGCGAGAGAGAGAGAGAGAGAGAGAGAGAGAGAGAGAGAGAGAGAGAGAGAGAGAGAGCGAGAGAGAGAGCGAGAGAGAGAGAGAGAGAGGAGGAGGTGGCAGATTTTGTTTGCGGATCCTGAAACTTTAATCGTGCAAGATCAGCATATCTGCTGTGGTGTGTGATATTCGGCAGACATACATTGCCTCTCTGATTTACAGCAGTTCTCAAGAGCAGAGTTTCTCCACATTAGCTGTACAGTATATTGAAGGCTGTTGCTCATTTGTTTATATGATTGTTTGTTTATTCATTCCCTTAAAAGTCCAGTCTTATGCCTTTGTTTTTTTTTTTCAAAAACTTTTTTAAACATTCTGTTGTAATTCAAATTTTATTTCAACAAGTAAAAATATAAGTTCAACTACTAAGAACTACTTCCTTTTTCGTTTTCAATATGTACTAATAAAACATATCACTATATTCTATTATACACAATATAACTACTAAAAATGTCATTTTAACGGAATAAAAAATGTAATAGAAAATATTTAACATTTTTAAATTAAAAAAAAAAAAAAAAAAAAAAAAAAAAAACCTTTTTAAGATTTATGATTTTAAATTGTATAGTAAAATTCCATCAAATTAAATTAAATAATCCTTACATATTATTCAGAACATTTGATATAAATCTTAAAAGATATTTAAAGTTTTTTTTTTTATTTATGAATACAAATCATATAAACTGGTTAAAAACTGGCTTAAATATTTTTTGTAGTGAATTCTGGATATGTGAGCCTGGAATTTTTACTAGTCAAAATTGAATAATGCATCTGTTGACCTGGAATTATGGCATTAAAATTGCATTATAGGCAGTGTTGGGTGTAATGCATTACTAAGTAATTAATTACTGTAATTTAATTACTTTACCCTTGAAAAAGTAAAGTAAGGGATTACTCTTAATTTTTCTGTAATTTAATATACAGTTACTGTACAGGTGTCACAATCACGTTAGTTTGGACTCATTATGTTTCATCATCGTCTGCCTTTGTCTCTCATTTGTTGTCACGGACACTAATTATGTTCAGCTGAGCACTCATCAATCACCATCATTATCACTTGTATATATGTTCGGTTCTGTTTTCAGTTCATTGTCCGGTGTCGTCTAATGTGAATGTGTTGTGTGTTGTTCTGTTCCTGTGAATCATCGTGTCGATTTATTAAATATTACAGAGTTATCTTCATCTTCATCTTCGTGTGTGTTTATACAACCAGCCCATCGCAATAGGCTATAGAATAATTCTATATAAAACAATAGTGGATTATGTCTAATGTTAAAATGTTTTAATGTAACCTTCTCCCTTTAAATACTTTGGTCAGTTCAAGAATAACTTATGCAATTTTATATTATTTATTTGAAATAATTAAAAGACCAGTTTCATGTCTATCCTTGTATTGTTCAACTAGTTGAGGTTGATATGGGATTTAGAAAGTAATTAGTAATAAGTAATACAATACTTTTTAGAGAGAGTAATTAGCACAGTAATCTAATTACACTGTTGAAGATGTAATTAGTAGCTAGTAATTAATTACAATAACTGATTATAGATATCATCAATATGAACCAGTACTAGTCAAACTGCATTACAGATATCTGATTAGAATTTTGACTAGTCAAAATTGCATTATGACTTGTAACAGTAAGGGCACTAAGAGACATTCAGAGCTTTCAGTAGCAACACAAAATATCAGGCACACATTGCTGCACTTACCCTGCACATCAAGTTTGATTGCACTACGTACGTGTCTCTCAAAAATCTCTATTAACCCTGAGATTTCCATTATCCAGCCTCTCAACATCAACCAACCTTCACCATCGAGCTGAACAACCAGCAGTGAGCTTGTGAATGCTAACCATGCTCTTATGGCCTCTTCAGGGGTAAGCAGATGCTCTGTGGCACTGGTGACCCACTAGAAGCACTGATATGCTGGTGAATAATGATAACCTTTGAGAAATGTCAAGTGTTACCAGTACAGTACATCTCTATCACTTAGATATTATTTTGTGCCTGATATTGTTCTTACAGGTTACAGTAGGACAGACCATGTTGCCAATTTCCAGTAATAGCAGTCTCACCATGGAAACATAACGCTTGTTCAGTGCTGCAAAACACGACTGTACATATAAATGTTAGTGTTGTTTTGAGAAGTCCCTAAACGTTGTAGTTACAACAAAACTCTGTTTCAACAAACAGTTACAGGGTTCAGAAGGAGGCCTTCATGGCCCCAGCACATCTCTTATTGACAAGGTGAGCTTGTACCTCCCGAGTACAATTTTATTCAACCCGTTCTCACTCCCAGTGCGTCAAATACTACCGCTTGCATAAGAGCCCTACAATAGACACCAAAAAGACCTGCATCTTTAGTGATGTGGCTGACAACCCCATTGCTTTTAAGAAGAATCATTTGGTGTAAAAATACTGACAGAAAGGGCAAGGAAGTACATCATTATGAAATTAATTTCTCACAATATCCAGATTTAAAACATGTCCACACTTAGAAGAATACTGTATTATATATTGATTACACATTGTATTTGTGCATTTAACCAGCTGCTCCTATATCTAAACAAATAGGGGTTGTGATGTTTAGGGGTCTATATATTTTACTAGAAACAAATCAATTTTACAACTTAAAGGGATAGTTCACCCAAAAGTGAAAATTCTGTCATCATTTACTCACCTTGAGTTGTTCCAAACCTGTATGAATTTATTTCTTCTGCTGAACACAAAAGAAGATATTTTAAAGAATGTTGGTAACCAAACAGTTGATGGGACTGATTGACTTCCATAGTATTTTTTTTTCCATACTATGGAAATTTGTTTGGTTACACATATTCTTCAAAATATCATCATCATTTTCATTTTTGGGTGAACTATCCCTTTAAGAAGAGAAGTTTTATCTTCAAATATCTGGCATATGTACATTTTATTTAAAGGGGACATGAATTAAGCAATCAACTTTCCCTTGAGCTTTTGATATATAAAAGGTCATGGTAATATAAGAATATCCTGTAAGTCTCAGAGCTGAAAACTTCTTTGTTAGTCAAAGAAAGCTTTTATTGACAGCTGGCTCAGCAAACGATCGATCTGTGAATGTGCTTACCTGTGATGTCAGAGTTCAGTGAAACGCCAACTTAACTGAAGAAGACGAACGCCTAATTCTGTAGCCCCGCCCACTGACTCGTGCATGTAATGACATGTTAGATAAATAACATATGCCTACGTGGAGCTAAACTGGATTGAACTTCCAAGCAATAAAGCTTATGTTTCAAACATGCCATAAGCTTCCTTCAGATTCCAATATTGGCATGGCTGAACTTTATTTTTAATGAAGTTCTAGCTCACGTGGGTAAAGACATTGTATTTGTTCACTTCATTTCACCGGGGATTCGTTTGTAAACAAGAGACTGGATTTGCAGACAGGATGAGATTAAAAAACAATGCTGTAGCTTCTGGATCTGACAGGAATGATGCAACACACTTATGTGAGTAAAAAATATTTTTTATATGTGATAGTATTGCATTGTTACAGATCGTTTGATACTGATTATGTGTACGAGTCTAACTAAACATAACTTCCACGCTGTCACAGGCTGGAGTATCCTTTATATTTGAGGTGTTGTTGGTTCATTGTCCTGCGATTCAGGATCAGACTAGAATATGTATGGGTCAGGGCTCGCACTATCTTAAATAGTGAAATAACATTCCTTGTCAATAACAGTCTCTTGACTGGTAATTTGAAGGAAAAATACAATCACGGAAGTTTTGAACATGCTGATTTGTCTGCAGTGAAGTTTTGCAGATGCTTGTGCTTGTGTGTGTGTTAGTGACGCGGTTTGCGGTTATATATATATTGCCGGCCAAGTAATAAAAAATAACATTCCAATAATTGCGGGTGGATGAGAGATAAATCATTGTGTTTGTTTGATAAAGACATTTCACGAGCCCTGTGGGAATCATTCCGATTGCCGTTTCTCCACATTGGAAGTTTTCAAAACAATTTCTCACGTGTAAGGGAGCTGAAGCTCATTATAATATGCAAAACTGTTATCCAATCATAGCAGTGGACGTTTACTTCCAAGTCTTCAATGCGGCACGCCCATAAAAACCGAGAGTTTCAAGAGCTAGGCTCAAAACCAGGGTAGAAAATAGCCTATTACTTATTCATTATGATGTTTTTGAATGTAAAAACCACGCAAACGTCATAAGTTGACCTCAGACAACAGTATAAAAAAATTAAAAAAGCCAGTTCATGACCCCTTTAAATTAAAAAATATATATAGTGTACAAAAAAATGATTTACTTCTACTACAATTTCAAAATTCCTGATATTATCAGAAGTTAAAGTGCTCCTATTATGCTATTTTAAAAGGTTCCTAAGTTTGTTTTGGAGGTGTCCTTTAATAGGTTTACATGCATCCAAGGTCAAAAAACACACAAAAAAAATCCTAACATATATTGCAGCATCACCTCTTGTCTGAAACGGTTCAATCTCGGTCTCTCTAAACCCCTTTTTTCCAAGAGCCTACTCTGCTCTGATTGGTCAGAGCAGAGGTCATTATTGAATTTCAGCTCTTGTATGCACAGTGATACGAACAGCAACAAAAGTGTCGCTTTTACCACATCAATTCATGTCTAAGTCCTCATCCTATAGAAGTGCATGCAAAGTACATTTGCTTTCGCAGCACAGAAAACAGCGTCTTCTCGACATGTCGACAACACAAACCAAACTCTTCCAGGCCTCAGCTACAACTACAGTGTTTGAGGGTGGGTCAAAGTAAACGTTGTTTGCAGGCAGCCAATGAAAGGCAGGCATTACGCAAATTTGTTACAAACCTACGTAGGTTTGTGCAGGAAATAAGACTGGATTTACTGAGGACTTGTTTCAGGCAGTTCAGAAGTGGTTCTTTCTTTTTGGAGACAATAAATCCATTTATTGTGCATTTTGATCTTAGAAACTTTGCAGATCTTTTACATTTACAAACAGTTATATTACACACTGCATGAAAGGTAATATACAAAAAAGCATAATAGGGGCACATTAAAAAAGGAGATTTATTATTTAGACAATTATAACCAATTACGCACAATATTTAGGAGCCTGTTGCATGCAAATTGTCATTACACCTTCTTATTCAATTACTATGGTCTTTTGCCTTTTGACCTGGACAAACATTCAAGTTGGTGCTCTTTAAAAGCTCAATGTCACCTTCAATAATTTTCCAACTGTCTGTCGCTCTCTCCGGAAGTCCCCTCCTCCTCTCTATTGTCCCCTCTCTGTTTGAAAGCATCATTATTAGCGAATGTATTCCTTTAGCCCTAGGGCAGATGAGTAAACACAGTCTAAATAGTAATTATCCATAAACCTACAATTATCTGTGCCATGACGCCATACGCAATGGTATCATTACCAATTACCGCAAGAAAAAATACCAAGGGAACTTACTATAGTAAGAGTTCAACACTGCAAAAAGAACTGCAGAATAAGTTGAGCAGCCAATAATGCCGGGAATAATAACTTCCTTAAGGTCAGCATAAAATGTTGACAAAGCTAAGTGTAAACGTAAGGCTACAAAGCACAGGGGATGTCAATGATGATGGATGAAGACGAAACTTGAGGACTAATGGAATTTCTCTTAAACAAAGCAGTTTGGAGGTGCTCCACAGCTCAGAAGCAGTGCTGCAAAAAGGCAGACATATTCTGCGAGAGGCGGTGTTACAATACTGTCAGCTGCACTGCAGCAAAAATTAAACAGCACAACCTCCAGTAGCTCAGATCCCTGAGTAGACTGCTGGAAAAAGAAAAGGAGAGAGCAAGAGCGAGAGAGAGAGAGAGAGAGAGAGAGAGAGAGAGAGAGAGAGAGCGCATCTTCTACTCACACACATACAGTCAAGCTGAGAGACAACTGTTCGCTTTCACAGGTTTTTCATACTGTTTGCAATCCAAACAGTTACCCGCATTGTAAGCCCATAAGCTAGCAAGCTACAGGCTAGAGCTTATTATAAATAAAAAGCATTCTGTTCAGGCACTTTGACAACCAGAAACTAATAAACCAATATTATAAAGAGAAAACATACCCTTAGCCTGTCGGTTGGCACACATGCTTTGACACACTGAGGTGAGTTCATGAAAACAGTAGGATATTTCAACACTGACTTACTGACATCATTAAGGTATTACTGCTGAAAGGAAGTAAGTGGAATTTAATTTTAAAAAAGTGTTTGTGTTCATTTTCTATTGATTGTGGCAATAAGTTATTTATGAAATGATGATCCAGTGATGAAGAAGCATTATAGGTGGCCATATATCAAGACTTGTAGTGTTGCCACTTTCTGTATTTTAAAAAGCCAAATTAGGTACCTGGATTGCAGTGATGAAGCGATGCTGTACAGTCCCTGCAAAGTATGTCAGGTCACGGTAGTCTGCTACATCCTCCATAACCTAGTACTAGAAGCGGCTCAAAAGAACCCACACGTAACATGCTGTAGTCTTAGCAGTTAAAAGATTTAGTTTAGTAACTGAAAGACTGAGCGTTTAAAACCAACATGGGTGGACCCAATAACTATCACCATTGTGTCCGCAATCTCGATTGAAAACATTCTTAAATGACAACGATTCGGCTGTCTATTAAACCTTTGCCAAAATCACAGCAGAACCTTCAAATCTGAGCTGCCTCTGACCCAGAGAAAGCAGTTATCAGGCATGAAACAGCTTCACAACAGTCTTTTTCAACCACACAGTATCGCTATTTCTGTGTTACAAATATTCATATTATCACAGAAGTACTGGGATAAAAGTTTATAGCTTGGATATAAACACTGATGTCTACAGAATCTATCAAAATAGAGCAAATCCTTTTGAAAGTATAGGCTGATTTATACTTCTGCGTCGAATCTATGCCATAGCTACGTCGTAGGCTGTGTGTAGCATGCGTAGCCTGGGGCGTAGCCTGACGTGCACCTCACGAAAAATGTAACAACGCGTCAATTCTACTCGGACCACAAGCGCAGTGATTGGTCTGCTAGAACCCCTCCCTCAGGTAAAAAAAAAATCTACGATAGCGTCACATTTCCTCATACACATTTCCGCTTGCGGATTATAAATGATCTGTTCTTCGATATTCAATAACTCAAGCTGCATCAAAAAGTCGCTGTCTATTTGCTGCTGCTGCTTCTCCGACAACGTACACAACAAGCTGCTTATTCTCCGGCTTTTGCCTTGGTACTGTGGGTTACACCATCAACATGCCTGTGGACACTGCCTACTAGCGGTCTGCATATGTAATTGCACGTTGACGCGGACAACGACGCAGAAGTATAAATGAAAACCTACGGCATAGGGGCTACGGTGTAGGTCAGACACATAAGTATAAATCAGCCTTAACTTGGTGCTTCAAATAACGATTGTATCAATTACATTGTTGTGCCAATAGGTGGCGACAAGTGACTTAAAAATATGTGTCATTGAATCATTCATTTAAGATATTTATTCAAAAACGTTGATTCAGCCTTTAATGAAGTATATGAATCATAGAATCAGTCATTCAAACCGATTTCTTTAAAATGTTAATTGCTGTAGTCTATTCAAAATGTTTCATTAATTTAAATGAAACATTTTAAATAGTCTACAGCAATTAACATTTTGTCAGAAACTCTAGTAAGTTACATTTTATTTAGTTTTGTCGTCAGAATCGTGGGGAAATCGTGATCTCTATTTAAAAAAAAAAAAATTCTTAATTTATCCAGAATCGTGCAGCTTTACTGTTTTACCGTTTTTTTATATACGGTAAGCACATACTCTCTTTCTCCCACTCTCTCTCCCATTCAAAGGCATACACATTGGACACACACTCTGTGAGTGTGACACACTGACGTGTTGTCAGCGCTGCTCTGACAATTTTATCAGTAAAATAGTTTAACAACTTAAAAGCCACATGACATTTCTCACTAGTGAGGTAATAATGGTGCTGTTCTTGGAGCAGATCAACTTACAGTTTCACTATTAGTAGAGACGCTGCTGCCGAACACTGTTGAGATATGCACAGACTAGCAGAGGTCATCATTACACATGTAATCTCTCTCTCTCTCTCTCTCTCTCTCTCTCTCTCTCTCTCTCTCTCTCTCTCTCTCTAACTGCATTAATAACTGCGTTAGACTGCTATCATGGGCTGAAGCACCACTACTAGCTCTAAAATGACGTTTTGGAATTAGCAATGGAGGTTTGGGATTAGATGAATAAGAAATTAGTCCAACACACAAGACCGTTTTAAGGACAAAAACCTGACAAATGTCTTGAAATACATCATCTGAACAATGTTTTGAGGTGTGGTAATCATAGTATAGTGTAGAGTGCCGGCTTAATTAACGTTAACTCTGCTAACTGCCTTTGTTAAAACAAGTAGAGAGGAAACCATACTGTGCCCAACTGGAGGAATCAAAGAACTCTGTGCAATCTAGATCCAATAAACAACAAAAGAAAACAACATTGTGAAATAATATGTGGTATAATGAGATTGCATACTTTCAAGCTTCTGTTTTCATGGGCAGAAAGAAGTAAAACAAGGCACTCTCTCAGCACAGTCACTCCACATTAACCTGAAATCCATGAAAACAACAATAGCTGGCTATGAAACTGAGATATATCTCATCACTTATTTATGATCCACTATCTATGCTCTTGGAGTTAGTAGGAATCTTTGGTGTATGAGCCATCACAGCATTTAATGCCTAAAACACAAGTATGTGATTTCACACGTTACATTCTGAAATGAGGCGAAATTTTCTAATGCAGGTTACGCAACACAAGTAAGACACCCCCAGCAGGCAACACAACTGTTTTTTTAGGTCAACTACTGTCACAGCAACATTTTGGGCAGTTTTTCAAACATTCACATCTGCGTTTGAGTGTCTGGCCTAAGAATGAGAGCAAATTCACCAAATACATGTAGCATGGGGGCAGGCAATTCAAAATCAATGCCGTCTGTATCATGAGAGGAGTGGTGTATGGTTAGGAGTCACCATCAAGCTCCTTGCGGGTGATTCACATTGATGACTACATAAGGAAACCCAGACGGGTTGCCGAGGTGCAGGAAGCTCTGTAAGCAGTTCTGACAGATGAAAAGATCTGGCTGGTACAGAGGAGTTGTTTGATTCCAACAGGGTGCAGCAACCATTTCAACAAAAGGAAAAAAGTCACACACAAAAATCATACAACCTACGGATATTTTTGGTTAGCATTGCACAGTTATTGTTATAGGTCTACACTGTGACAATTTGGGGGTTTTTTCCCTGCAATTTCAAACTTGTTAGAAAGTTGGTAGAAAAAAAAAATTCAATCTCACACATGACTATTGACATCACCACCACTAACAGCTCATCTTTGCTCAATTATATCAAAATATAAAAGATGCTATTTTCAAGAAGGTTATGTAAGTGCAAGCTCCATGTGCTACTAAATTACTCCATTATCATGTGGCCTGAATAGACACAAGCCTGATGTAACCAATAAACAGGACCTATTCAGTCAGTGTGATTACCACAAATTACATTTCAAAGGAAATGATGTACCAAACCATTAGGCATGAGGACACAGCTAAAAAAAGGGAGGGGGGTGGTCTCTAATGAGGCAGCTTTGGTCATGTCAATAAGATTGTACAGGCAGTTTAATGTGTTTGTGTGGACAGATCTGGCTACCGTATGCATTACTCCATACGTTATTTGATAATTTTCCTACTTGACACATGAAATTAATGGGTTAGTCTTTGCCTTTGTGAAAGCAGATTATTCAAAACGGACAATTTCTATGTTACTGTCAGGGTTGGGCAAAATTCATGATGTAAGAAATGGCTCCCTTTCAATCACTTTCAACCCCAAAAGAAGTTGAACTAAAAAAATGTAACTGAATTGCAATCCAATGAAATTCAACAGAATATGAATTTCATTAGTCTAGTTTAGTTTTGGAATAAATTTGCAAAATCATTCATTTTGATCAATTATGTCTATTTATTCCCTGAAATGTAGAACACATTTTTTTCTAAATAATAAATAATTAAAATAATTTGTCCAAAACTATTAAAACGTTTTGTTTATTTTTTTTTTATTTAAACATGATTCCACAATATCTACATTGATATATACATCTACTATGCAGTCATAGAGTCTGTCCTCAGCAGTTCTGTAACTGTCTGGTTCGGCTCGGGTTCCAAATCAGACCTCAGAAGACTACAGCGGATAGTTCGGACTGTCGAGAGAATCATCGGTATACCCCTTCCCACTCTCCAAGAGCTGTACTCATCAAGAGTGAGTAAAGGGGCTGGGAAAATCACTCTGGACCCCTCACATACAGGCCACTTCCTCTTTGAACTGTTGCCGTCTGGCCGGCGCTACAGAGCACTGAGCACCAGAACAGCCAGGCACAAGAAAAGTTTCTTTCCTCAGGCCATCTACATGAACACTGGGCAATAAACGTGTGCAATACAGAACTTTATTTATATCATGTTTATTTAGCATACCATATCTCTTATTCACATTTCCTTGCAGTGTATATAACATACTTATACATACATATATTATCCATTGTCTATTCTGTATTGTGTATTTTTTATACATTTATTTTTAAATCACTTATTTTAATCGCTGTCATTCTGTCTGTCCACTGAAAACTTCTGTCAGTAAGACAAATTCCTTGTATGTGTAAGCATACTTGGCAATAAAGCGCTTTTTGACTCTGATTCTGATGTACAATAGGAAAAATGGATGTTCATTTTGAGATCCACATTTTGAGACGTTTTTAAAGATTAACTTTAAATCTTGAAACAAATTATAAAGAATAATGAAATAAATAAATTACCTAATATCATCTAATATTTCTGGAAATATCTTATGTGATCAAATGTTTTCAGGTAATTTATACTGAAAATGAAATTTATTTATTTTTTTAAATCAATTTCATTCCATTTTATTTCTTCTTTAAATTTAAAATACATTTCTTCATCCCGTCTGGTTCCTGCCTTTTAAATTCTAATTTAACCAGACATTCTCAGTTAATTTCTGAATGAAATTTCTGCAGCATCTCTGATCCAATGCGGAGCAGAAACATTTTGTGACAAAAACATTTCTTGCTCATATCATTCATTCTAATTTGATTCTCTACTATAAAGTGTGATCTGTGTTACTCTCAGCGAAAGCCTATTTCACCATGTATGAATCCATGTCCTGGAGCATGAAGAAGCTTGGTGTGCACAAAAATCAGTGCACTGTACCAGATAATGATTGTAGCTCATGTTCGGTCATGTGACCTGGACTCCAGAGCTCGTGAGATAGTGTTGAGGTGTGTTGTGGGTTAAACAGAGACAGGTTCAACTGCATAATTCCCCATCCCACTACAGTAGCCCAGGACATGGGAGACTGCGGAAACACTAGTACTGGGAACTTGGGACCCTCCAAATTGCTACATGATTTATTGAGGCGGTCTGAAACATGCTGTTACAAGCCATATAAGAATGATCCACTTTAATCAGTTGGGATTGTTTTTGACAACATGAAAAAAAAAGCTTGAGCACACCTTTGTTAACGTCACAGTTGCGATATATGGTTGCATGTGCATGTAGTGCAGATGATTTATTCCCACTGATACAAATGCATCACATCTCAACAGAGAGAATAAAGGAGTGTCTTTCACAGATCATTTATCCTTGAAATGATATCGTTAAATATTACTTTAGAGCAATACCTGCTATTGAAATAAATTTGATAGCTTAAAAGTTAAAGGGAAAATATTACGACTGATGAGTAACAGCAAATTGAATGCATTCAATACAAGTACAACACAGATTTATGTCTTCTGGAAACATTAACGATACTTGGAACTGCAGTATAAACATGAATGTAATCTGAATTACAGCCTTACTAAATCATGTTTTAATAAAGTAAATATTGTCATAAATTACTGTTTTAACACCATTTAACTTAAGAGCTATTTGTGATGCACTTGTAAAACAGTATACGCTTGTAAAAATTATCATTATAATTTGTGTGGATATTTTTATTATGCTGTGAACTAATAATAAATAACTAAACACTTAGACTTCAGATCTTTAAATTCACTGGTAATCAGTGTTACTACTATCATTGAGTTACTATTATAGTTTTTATTAATATTTTGAATTAGGTTTTAATTTTTATATTTTCCTTTTTCATTTTAATAGTTATTATAAAAGCTACTGTAGTATTATTGTAGTAATTTTGTTGTTTTTGTCATTTTTATAACTTTTTTCCTTAAATATGTCAATATAGTTATTATTTTATTGAATATAGAAATGTTGTACTAGCTGAAATAAAATGTTTTTTTTATATATATATATTTATTTAATTTTTTTTTTTTTTTTTCTTCAATTAAATTTTTTTTTATGGTTTTAGTTTCAGTTAACTATAATAACCCTGCTGAGAATTTGTGTAAATCTATTTGATGAATAATGAATACATAAGAAACAAGATTTTTTTCTGATTTGTATACAAAGAGAGAGAGAAAAACTATCTTTGGTATTTGAATCAACATAAAAGCAAGACATAAAAGTTACGGTCTCACGTATTGCATTTGCATTATAATGGCAAATTCACACACAAGGATGAACACAAACCAATTCAGACTGTTGTTTAACCCTTGAACACTGATGGATGCAAGTACAGAGAGCATTTACTTTGTCCTCTGAGGGTATCAAGGCTAATGCCACCTTCCAAGGCAGCCGGCCAAGAGCAATCAAACTCTACCTGCTTCACTGTGCCGTGTGGCGCTGCAGCATGAAGCCACAGGAGCAACATGATGGCAGCTTTATGTAAATGTCTACTGCGTCTAATGTGTTGCAGAGGGGCCATAGACCGTCCTTGTTTTAATTGGACTGCTCTATATGTAAAGTTTATTCCATTAATGAGACCAGAAAGACACATGAGACAGGCCATGAATATTATTGGCATCACACAAACACAGCTTTGAGTGCAAGAAGCACTTTCAAAGACTAAGAACAACTCTTTAACCCTGCAGCATGCTGCAAATGCAGCAGTCGGTTACATCAGCTGAGACACTGTGGGCTATTTTAGCTAAATAGCTCAAAAAGTAGGACTTTTAGTTGTACAATAACCACAGCTAAAGTTTCATTACATTGACACAGTGGAATTAAAACCGCTGTTGTCATTGTGATAAAAAACCCATGAGAGACTGTATAATAATTTTCTTTCAGCTCTGTTCTAATTAGTATGTTCTGCAATATAGTGCATTTCATATATTACTCTGACAGCAACAATGTCTTTTGCACAAACATGAGAATTGCATGAAGCAGATATACTTCAGCAATATTCAGATATTACACGACCCAGCAGGATCTTTGTCACCCATTAGTGCAAAGTGCGCAAGAGAGACATTCACTAGAGAGGCAATGCTGACGAATGTTTCGAAACAATCAAAATAGTGGAATACACTATAGCTCACTAATGGAAAAGCAATGCTGACATGGCTATGAACAACAGAAAAAGAAATAGTTTAAACAGAGCCAATAGTTTGGCAAAGTGATGAACAGCGAGAACACGATTTGCTGTGCCACTATGAGTTGAAATCCAGCTGTGCTTTACCAATTATGACATTCTCACTGTCTGCAATGTTCCCTGGGTGATTCTTCATTTAGAGGCACTTGAC
This sequence comes from Coreius guichenoti, assembly GCA_039654105.1. Classification (NCBI taxonomy): domain Eukaryota; kingdom Metazoa; phylum Chordata; class Actinopteri; order Cypriniformes; family Gobionidae; genus Coreius; species Coreius guichenoti. Next base: position 17,101,120 of record CM077172.1, on the reverse strand, counting down.
TACTTGAAATCTTGAAAAATGAAAATTGATCTGATCATGAGCTGCTTAACGAGACATCAGTCACTCTCAAGTACCCCATGTCTAAAATGTTCAACATATTGCCACCCAAAAAATAAATAAAATATCACTGGACTAAGTGACTACAGACAGGTCCCTCTGACATCATATTCCACTGCACTGGTTTGAGTTTAGAGGGAACTACTTTAAAACTTTAACTTGCCAAGCTACAAGTTTACTCATTATGTAAAGCAGTTACTACCAATAATTGCTCAGGATTTCTTTATTTTTTTCACTAAAACATTATGATTGGTGGCTCAAAAAGGTTTCTTTTACCATTTAGTTAAAATGAACAAATCAATTCACTTAAAGGGGAACTACTATGCAAAATTCACTTTTTCATGGTGTTTGAACATAAATGTGTGTCGGCAGTGTGTGTACACAGCCACCCTATAATGGTAAAAATCCACCCACTGCTCTTTTTTTAATCCCCATAAATCATAAGCAGTGTCTCAGCACACAGCATTTGCAGATTCTAGCAGTGTGACGTCACATTTGCTTAGGCCCCGCCCACAACCGCTGACGGACTCTGCCCTATTAGCATAGACCTCGCCCTTAGGAGCTGTACACAGTCCGCCATGTTTATCTCCTCACTAGAGCATTTAACAGCAGCATTCAAGTTAGAAATGTATTCTTATTAAAACTATTAAAGCTTTATTTAATCAAGAGCAGTGAGTAATTTTCTGTTTTTCTTTTGTTGTTTGATTCATATTAACAGCATATATAGCAGCAGGTACTGTATATTATGGTGCTTTCACTTTAATACACAGATCTAATATACACATGCAATTTCTTTACTAGCAGTTTACATTCACAGACATAACCGACTGTTTATGTAAACTTTTTTTGACATAACCTTATGTGTATGTGACAGTTTAAGCACAATAAGACGTGAAAGAGAACTTTGTTTAATACTCACAGGACGCGCTGTCTGACAGCCAGCTTTCTGTGCGCGTGCTTCGGATGTGTGCGCTCAGAAAACCATATATCAGAAGTTTAGACTGATATGGCTTTAAAACGCATGCAGATAATAAACTTTCATGATGATGAAGAACTGCAATTTCACGTGAGCATGGCCGCGATAGAGATAATAATCAAAACCAAACAGATGTTTTAGTTTTTGGCAGAGTATAGGAGGCACAAGCTGTACAGGCTCCGTCTTCTTCTAGGAAGTGGGTGGGGAGCAGCAGCTCATTTGCATTTAAAGATACATGCATGAAAACAGCATGTTTTTCCTTCCACTCAAAAATGGTCATTTACAATATGGTGTAATAAATGATTTGTTGGGGTATTTTGAGCTGAAACTTTACAGACACAACTGAGACTTGTCTTACATCATGTAAAAAGGAGCATAATAGGTCCCCTTTAAATGAGTCAGACGTCACAACACCACTTGAGAGAGAACATTCTAGATTGTTTTGGATTTTTTCCTCAGCTCACTTGTGTACAATACATAGTGATAAAAAGTGATGCAGGAATTGCTAGTCATGCTAGTCAGAAAAAAACATGTACATTACACAAAACCAAGTTACTGTCATACTACTGAAAAATGTAGTTAGGTTAATATTGTTGGCAACAAGTCGCTGTACTGTTAATAAGTATTCCTGCACGACTGCAGTATCCAACTGTTGCATTGTCCACTCATATTGCTAGATGACATCACATTGCTGTGCATTTGCATAAAGTTGAACTCTGCTCAACTTTGGTGCGTCGCCAGTGGTCACATATGTCGCCTCAAATCGCCAACTGTCATTAAAAATGAATGACTTCTAGTCACTTTGTTGCTGTAAATCACTGTTGGAGTGAATGGCCCTGAACAGGCAGACTGTTTAATATTGTCTGAACAGGCAAGGGGTAGTTAGGTAGTTAGTCTGTTGAGAGGGAAGCACAAAGGAAATAATTAGGCAGCTAAAAAACAAGAACACACACCACAAAAAAACCTAATCCTTGAGAATTCGTAATATTATATTCTATTACAAGTGTATTCTATGACAAAGATTGTTTCAGTCATTCAGTACTTTTAACAATGTTAAAATGGTGTAATATTTATGAACTTGATTGTTTCGTTGCAAGTGCAGTGCATATGCTGAAAGACTCCGCCCACACGCTCTTCTGATTGGGTGTGATTTTTGTAAAAAAAAAAATAATAATAATAATAATATTAACGGGATTGTAATTTTTAAAGTGCACTAATGGCAGTACTACAGAACATCTAGCTACTCAAGGGCACCTTTACCTGGACTGCACATCCCTGTATGAAAAGGATATGGATGAGGGTCAGATTGGTATTGAAAAAAGTATTTACACCAGAAGCCTAGATTTGATTTTGCTTGCAATTTGTTTGGATGTAGCATAAAACATAAAGTGCTATCTAGCCATAAGTATTTGTAGAATGTGACACAGCTGACACAGAAATAGCAACTTCACATAGTCAAAAAAGATTCAAAATACTCTGCCACAGTGACAACAATAAGCACAGTGGTTGAAGCAAGTAAGTGGACAATCAAGTTAAACATATTTTTACTGTTTTGTGTCCAAACCAGGCATGATGCAATAAAGCTACAAGTGATCTCTTGCATGTAAATCGAGTCCTAACCAGCCGTGATGGCAATGAACAACAGTACAGTAGCCTGGTTTACACTTCTGCAGTGTTGAGCTGGATAGCCACACCCACAGTAAAATCTAATTGGTCCACAAACCCATTTCATAAATGTATAATTAATTACACATAAAATATGTTCTGTGACTTTCTGACTTTCAACTGATTTTAAATGTGTATAGACAAATTACTTTCTCCAGAAAACTTGTTGCATCAATCCTGATGAATAAACAGTGCAAGACAATGCTATTATTAGATACTACAAATCATTCACTACCGTTAAAAAGTTTGGGGTCAGTAAGATATATATATATATATATATATATATATATTAGAAATTAATAGTTTTATTTATTAAGAATGCATTGATCAAAAGTGACCGTGAAGACAGAATGTATAAATTGAACATTCTATACACCAAAGAATCCTGAAAAAAAGTATGGTTTCAACAAAAATATTAAGCAGCACAACTGTTTTCAACACTGCTAATGAGAAAATATTTATAACACCAAATCAACATATTAAAATGATTTCTGAAGGATCATGTGACACTGAAGTCTGGAGTAATTATGCTGAAAATTCAGCTTTGCCATCACAGGAATAAATAAGCAATTATATTTTACAATATCCTTGTTTTACTGTATTTTTACAGTATCAAATAAATGCAGTCTTGGTGCGCAGAGACTTCTTTCGGAAACATTAAAAAAAAATCTTACCAATCCCAAACTTTTGAAAGGTGTACCTAAAATGGGATATTAAAAAACAATTGGGTAAACAACAAATCCTGTAGACTTGCTTTGGAAAAAAAGGACCCAAGCCATATCTATGAAACAAAGTATCATAGAAACTTGGGTGCATGCTATTGAGACTATTGTAACATGCAGCAATACCATAGCAACCACCAGGAATACCCTAGTAACCGCATAGCAACGTACTAAAAATCATTCAGAGCAACTACATAGCCACACACAACACCCTAAAATTATAACGTCGAATTTTGCACAGATAAGAACCTCTAAAAAATTACTTTCCGTTATAAACCTTTAGGCCTATACAGCACAAGATAAGCTAACTGTTTACCTTAAAGCAAAATATTTACTCATTCCCCATGTGGAAGAGATAGTAGTTATAACATTTTTTCAAACTCCTGTGTTTCCCCTATGGATCACATGTTTGAATTTTAAATGGAGACAGAAACAGCACTGACAAACATGAACTTTTCATTATGAGCTATTACTGCCGCTGTTTTGACCACAGTTGATTAGTAGATAGCAGGTGATTTGGGCTTTTAAGCAGGGTTTGAGGAAGCTTTGATCAAAAGAACAAAAAAAAAAAATGAAGGATGGCTTACAGCAAGACTGGACTGTTATCTCAGACTGTACTGATAGTGAGAGTTCGCACAATGAGACATAATTCATCCCACAATAAACAGAGTTATTATAAACAGAGTGATATAAACTAGAGGAACAGCCAGATGAATGGGCAAATGCATCATACTGTTTAATTCAGGAACTGGATGTCACATTATTTTTAGAAAAAAGAGCTTTGATGCAATTTTGCTGCAAGTTATTCTTGCGTAATCAAAGACAACTCAAACAGTCTTGCTTCTGATTTGGTTAGTTGTGACGTGAACAAACAACAGAAAAATGTCAACACTGTAGATTCAAATTACTGTTGAGATACGTAGTATATTTAGCTAATGGACTGTCCTTTCAATTCTATCATTATTTACTCTCCCTCATGTCATTCCAAACGTTTATGACTTTCTCTCTTCGGTGGAACACAAAAGAAGATATTCTGCAAAAATGTGTCAGTGTTCATACAGTGAAAGTCAAATGTGGACAAAAATAGTTAAAGCCTTCTTTAAAATGTCTTATTATTTATTGTTTCACAGAAGATTTAAAGGCCTCCGAATTTTCATTTTTGGGTGAACTATAGTATGCTATGATGCAGAAACATGCAGTAAAGAAAAAGGTTTATGAAGTGTGTGTGTGTGTGTGTGTGTGTGTGTGCTTGTTTATATGATTTATGAGGACACAAATTTGTATAATGACATGGGTATTACACTGGTATTACAACGTAAACGTGGTTTATGAGGACATTTCCTGTGTCCTCGTAATAAAAATGGCTTAAAAAAACATACTAAACAATGTTTTATTAAAAATGTTAAAATGCATTATGTTTTCTGTGATGGGTAGGTTTAGGAGTAGGGGTAGTGTAGGGGGATAGAATGTACAGTATAAAACCCATTACGCCTATGGAATGTCCTCATAATGTTGGTGCACCCCCGTGTGTGGTTGTGTGTGTGTGTGTGTGTGTGTGTGTGTGTGCTCGTGCCCTGGTAAACCCTACATTATGAGGACAAAATGTCCCCACAAAGATGGCAATATCCAAATCCTTATCCTTGTGGGGACATTTTTTGGTCCCCATGAGGAAAACAGCTTATAAATCATACTAAGTGATGTTTTTTGAAAATGTAAAAGTGCAGAAAGTTTCCTGTGATGGGTAGGTTTAGGGTTAGGGGATAGAATATACAGTTTGTACAGTATAAAAATCATTACGTCTATGGAAACATGAAAACCCAACATGTGTGTGTGTGTATGCTCTTAATATTTAATATTTTTTCACCACCAGAAATTACAACAGGATCCAGTCTGCCAATTCTGCACAGAGGAATGATCTAACAGTGTTATGACAAACTATTCTATAAATATATGCCATCTGAGAACAGATTGTCTGTGTGTCCTATGAGTCTTTTACACTCACAAAGAAAAGAGCTAGAGCCATTACGGGCATCGCTATACTTCATGAATGAAAGGTTATAAGTGCCCCTTAGTCCCTAGCATCCAGAGGGAGAAAGTTCTGTCACGCCACACAGATTCCAGCAGGTTGATAACCAACCTGTGTTTGCCTCAGTCCTACAGCATCAGCAAACACAAACCTTCATTGCAATCCACATTGCCAAGTGCAAGACTTTGTCCCTGCCAGGAAAACATTAGCCAACACAAGGCTATCAGAAAGTGCCATCTGCTGGAACAGAAGACAGCCATTGAAACCACTCTCTAAAACTCAGGAAAAACATTGCCTGTGACTTCTCCCTAAAAAAAAAGGAACCGGAACTCAGGGAACGTTACATATAAGAAGGTGTTAAGTGATAGAACTGAGATGTTGAATACAACAGAACTAAACTACAGTGATTATACTTCATGCGGTCCCTGCTGCATGTTGGGTTTCTAAAAATACAGCCTGTGTGCCGTAGACTATAACCAGCAGGCCCCGGCAGAACTCTGCTCTCTTTATTAATGTTATGCAGCTAAGACCGTAATAGCCATGGTTAACCTAATCAAAAACCTCACGCTTTGCTACTTCTAATCACTGACAGTAAAGAAAATTATGGTTTCATTTCACTATGAACGCGTCACCCTGGACATTACTACTGGAGAGAGACAATCACTGCTGGCTATGATTAAACTGTATTTTACAGTAATAACAATCAATTTAAAAAGAGATTTGCCAATACATTTGCTCTTTTAATAGGCATAAAAATGTCTATATGAAGTGCGATATTTGTGTTTCACATGATTTGATATATATTTATTTTATTATTATATATATTTAGATATGTTTTAAGTATTGTGTTACAGGTCCTTTCTGTCAAAAAAAAGTTTGTAGAGTGACATCAAATGTATATATAAGGTCCCATACACATTATCAATGCACATAAATGCTTCTGGAATATAAAATAAAGTGGTACAGTATTAAAATAAAGGCAAATACGGTGTCAAGACTGACAGAGCGTCCATTAAACTACAATGAAGAAATGTGTCGTGTCAGCATGGGAAAACTGCTATGATCTACTACGCTGCAGTGTCAACGTCTAGGAAAGAAGGTGTCAACATCAACTTAGGACTCCCGCCCGTCCCCTCACGCTCTGCACAGTTTTCCTTTGTGTCCATATTTGTCAACAGCTTTGTTAAAATAAAACTGCGCAAGTGTGCTCTGCAGACCATCTTGTTGTGAATTGTTTTTGGGGAATCTGTGTGAAACAAACTGTATCCATCTTGTTGTGAAACAACAGGGTACAGCTGTACATGCTTTGACTGGAATAATGATCTCTTAATGAATGGATTAATAGAAAGAGACAAATGGCATGAGGTCTTTGCACTGCACATAACCACGTAAGAATAAATGCTGCACACGAAAGCCAGAGAGCAGCATCACTTTAAGTGATGCAGGACTGGGAAGGATGCTGCAGCATCCCTGAAATGAACCCAAAAAATGTGTTGTTTCACACATACGGCCCAAGTAAGACTGTTCAAGCTGTCTTAACACTACATACCTGTGGGATTTAGTTGAAAAAAGTTGAATGTTAAAGCCTTCGGCTGTAATATGTGTGATTGGTCTCACCACTAGAGCTCAAGTTATCCTCAGCTTGCCTGCATTCACTGACTTACTGCACAAATTTGACTGCAGATCAGCACACATAGAGGGAAAGAAGACGCAATGGCTCTTACCACTTGGGTTCTTGTTCTTCTTAAGACTCTTGCCACAAAGACACTGCAGCATATGCGTTCCTTTGCTGAAAATGTTCCAAAGAAACCACATTGATTTGGGCGAGGAGCGATCCAACAGCTTAGACACCCTGATAAAGAACAGATCCCTGCGGTTGCATAATAATAAGAACACAATGGGATGCTCAGTTTTCCAGTAGTAACATAGAAAAATATGTATTACTATCCAAGCGTCTTCATGCAAGAGGTAAAATATTCTCTTTAGAGCAGGCAAAACAAAGGTATTCTTCTTAGTAATAAAGGTTGGTCGGTCATAAAAATAGATACTCTATAAATTGCATGTGCTGCAGAGAGGGAACGTGCAGCCCGTTATAAACTAACGTGAAAGACACGGCGGATCTTTGCGTTCCCTGTTAGTTCATCACTCAGATGAAGGGTGGATGGATGTGCACGGCATCAGAAGCCTGGAGGGGATGCATCCCATTTAAAAGCAGCGATACCTCCGAGCAAAGCGCACATTTCCAGCATCAGCTCAGTGTTTCTCAGGGAAGTCTTCCTAAAACCTGCTGCTGCTGCTGTTGCTGCTGCTGCTTCTGCTGTTGGTCAGTAATATCCATGAGCTTTCATCAATGTGAAAGCACTGCACTGATCCTGATGCTGAGGATGCGGTTGGAGTGCGGCTTGGTGTTTCACCTGTGCATTACTGATCCCGTTGCCTCCTGAAAAGTATCTCGCACGTATTCCTCTTTGCCTTGGATCTGTGTTGGATATAGACAAGAAGGAGGAGGGGTTGAATTGAAAGATTGCCTTTCCATTACGTAAAACACGTGGTTTGGGCTCTGGCATATCACTGACGCTTTCGGCATTTCGGCATAGAGTAGCGTTGGGAAATCCGATGCAATTTAGCGAATCGGTTCGTTCGAACGGCTCGTTTCGGTGGAGCGGTTCGTTTGAATCATCGTTCAGAAAGTCTTCCGCATTTTATGTTTCATTCTTCTGCAGTTCAATTCATAATTGGCTGTTATGAGTATGTTTGGGGTGTTGTGTTAGGTGCATTTAGTATACATGTTTGTGTAGCAGCTAGCCTATTCTACCATAAAATAGACTGTGTTTGTTTGTTTTGTCAGACACAATTCTCCTACGTTTAAATATGCTTGATAAAATGAAAAAAGTTTTACTCTCAAAGAAGGTCCTCCCTTATACTACAGGGGTTTACAAATTGAATCGGTTCCTTTGAACGGCTAGTTACAGTAGACCTGTTTGTTTGAGTCATTGCTCAAAAGTGTTTCACGCACGGGCACGAGATTTTTTATACCTTTCATTCTTTTGCAGTAAAATGGATAACCTAAACTATTATGCTTTCGCTTAAGTATTTGTATAAATAAAAAAATAAAAAAATTGTACAATGTAGCAACCAATCAAAATTTGAATCTCAAAAAATCCTTCTTTGTTGACATAAACTGCTGTGTTGAATAAAAATGAGTAAGGATTAAGAAAAGATTAGGCAGAAAGGAAACTGTTCATATAGCATATAGGCTACTGTCAGTATCACATCTTGCATCTGACGAGCAAAAAATCTATTCCAATCTAGCAAACTATTAATAATTTAGTATAAACTTTCCATTGATGATAAATGTATAGGCATTGCAGCAGCACAATGTACCTAAATGTGTCTTTTTAACTACAAAGTAATGTTATATGGAAAACATTTTTTTGCACATAATAAAAACGCAACTTCTAAAGGCATTACAACCATGCTACAAGATATATAACCTGCTTACATAATAGGTTCCTTATAATTTTGATAATGCCGTCTTCCGTATAATTGTTTTCCTTGAAGAAAAACAAAAGACCAGTGTCCAATTAATAGGAAGCTCTACTCTTTGATTTACTGCATTAATCTACTTTAACGACCTACTTTTGTTCAGCCCAAGACTTGCCACTCTTCTGTGATGTCTAGGTCTTAAGGGAGGTGGGCCCCTTTGAGGCTCAATGTTTCTTGTCTAAATTCCCCACAGAAAGTCTGACACAGCCCAATCATTCCCACTACAAGATGATCACAAAACCCAAATCTATGAGTCATCGAAGCAAGGGGCAATTCCCTGATTAAAGCAACAACACATTGCAGTAAATCTTTAAAGGATGAGTAAAGTGCATCAAATTTAAAGTACTATAGTACTCTGTCACTGTTTGAACCATTCGTGACATCTTTGTGACACAAGGAGTTTGGTAACAGCACTTTAGAAAGACGACATTATGACCTGATTTTGCAGATAAGTGTCTGCAGAGACTGTCTGTGTAATGGGTAATGCAGTACTGAGGGTTTTCTCTGCTCTTACTGCCAGACCTAGTATTGATTTGTTTCATGTAATGTAAAACATCATTGCACCCAAGGGAAGATCCTCTGACAATTTTGTCAGGCATCATTATTATACTTCTTTTTGATTATGTCGTAAATTTCTCATGCTGGAAGATTAAGATGTGTTATTATTGGTGTACACTATGCATCAATAATTTCACATTTAAAAATAAAATCAAGTAAACTGTTACTTGGCTTAAAGACGTCTCAAGACCATCTCTGCTATGTGCTAAAATGACCACAAATATGCAACAAGCATTAAAAAAAACAATGTATACTTGTCTCTCTGGAAGACTTCATTCTGATTGGTCAAATCGAAGGATATTGTGATTGAATATTTAATGACTGTTGTCCCTGGGAATCAGTCACTGTGCTAGTTTGGTGTTTCACATCTGACTCTGCTCTTTTTACTCATATAATTAAATAATTAAAACTTTATTAATTTAAATGAATGAATCAGTCCATCTATTTATTAAGTAGCCATGTAATAAACGAGATAAATGTACAGTCAGACGCTCATTATCATACAGAAAAGCCCGTCAAAATCCTTATCACATCATAAATTTTGCGATAATGACAGACTGACTGCATTTTATCCCTTACATAACTCATAACCCCATACTGTTATGAGTTATGTAAGGGATATCATTTTTATGTGTTTTTTTACTTAAACTCTTGTATCAAATCTTCCCCCTTCAATGGAAAAGGTGCATGGGCAGCAAATAAAGCTTTAATATGAATCTTATGTGATGAGCAGTGTCCGAACATTTTCTCTGCTTGTTCATGTGTGCAAAACCCTCCAGTCTGTCCCTTCCACATTTACTAATGACTAGCCAGTGGATGACACCACAGTACAATTCACTTGAATGAATGTTGGGCATGTCGGGACCCTCGGCGACCGCATTTATCAGGCCTGACCTTCCCTGCAAAAAAAAAGAAAAGAAAAGTCCAGTACTACGTGACTGTGCATGTAAAACCTCTTTTCTACAAATAACGAAAAGGCTGACCCAGGCATTTCAGAGAATAAAAAAAGTTTGTTGACCATGTTTACAAAATCACCTTGATACTAGGTGAAAATAAGATCTTGGAGTAGTTTTGTTCATTTTCATAAAGGTAAATAAAGTGCAAGTGCCTCCACAGTATGACTAACAGGGCAAGAGTACTGAACCTAACAAAACCCACACACACATGAAGAGTCATTTAGAAATGTTTTCAATCAGAATGACATATGACATTCAGTGCTGGCATATGCCTGCTTTTACAGTCTTTAGGTTTGGTTCTATGTTCATATCAATGATGCATGTTAAAAGTCTCTATCTGCACCAATTCTGCATGACTACAGCTCAATGTTTCATATGGAGAATAGAATGTAACTTTACAGTATTTAACAACATTATACTATCTGATCCAAAAATTCTCTTCCACAAAACCCTGAATGAATTAGTCGACCCAGTCTAAAGTAGATTACAGACTTTTGCCAATGCATTTGGCCCAGGTCACCTGAAAATTGAGGTTGCGTTGCATGAGGGATGAAAGATGGATTATAGAAATATGTGATTTATCCAAAAGTCCCCAAGATTGAGAGCATAATGCAAGCGAAACATAAAACATTAAAAAAAAAACTGAGCCTAGGGCAAGTTAGACCTTTTACTGTCAGAGTTGCTTTAAAAGCACAGTAGTGATTGAGTCGCAATGGATATAGTGGGCATATTTGTCCATCATCTTTATTGTCCCACTGCTGCTGATGCACTTTTTCTCCTTCCATCGGATGACTTGACATATGCAGTTCTTTATATGCCCATGGATATTTCCCCTCAGCATGAGAACTATGATGACGTTGTTCTAAACACAAGAACTGTTCATGCTCCATGATAATCATCTCCCAGGGAGTGTCCTAACTAGCACAAACTGAAAGGAGCAACATGTTCCATCAGTCCACATGGAAACAGTAAACGGTTCTCTATAAGTGCTGCTTTACTGACATTTGCAGTGTGCCAATGTACTATGATGCATGCATAGATATAAAAATCTCTGGGGAAATGCATATACTATAATCATTCAAATAAATAAATAAATAAATAAATCTGAACTCAAACACCTCAAGACCATTTCTGCTGTCTTAAAAGAAAATTGCAATAATTTGATGTTTTTGCATGCGACATGTCTTTACATTAATTTGGGCTACTGTTACATGGCTATCTGGAATACTTAATTCTGAACATTTATTAAATCTTTTATGTGCAATATATTTAATATTTTTGTATAATGGCTGCTTTAACCATTGCTCCTGGAAAACAATCTTCCGCTATTTGTTTCTTGTAACACTCATTTGTCAACACAAATTTGTCATGCAGGAAATAACATGTCTTATGTCCCTACTTTTGTCCACCACAAATGATTTTTGTTGCACAAAAGTGAGAGATACATGCTAAAGTTTAATACTTAGCAGTTTGTTAAAATCACTATCCGTATAAGCAATAATAATAACGATGCTTGCCCAAGAGATTAGGATAAAGCAAAAAAATAAAAAATAAATATTTATTCATGGTGCCCTCTGCTGCATTATTGATATGCGCATATAAACAGCTGAGCTGGAACAGACGCTTTAGGCATAAATACCCACAAATACTGGGCATCAGATGACACAGATTTTTCAGTTACACTCTTAATAAGAGCACACTTCTCAAACATGTCTCCTCAGCAGCGAGAGACCCTGTTGAGGATGTGACCATCACTAGACGTTACCCCTCCTGAGACTTGTTGCCTTGATCACTTTCCATCACAGTGAGAGAAAAACACCGATCTCACAGGCTCCTAAAGGAGCACGTCTGGCTCTTTATTCTCAGTAGAGACTATAGTGCTCCCCAGCAAAACAACAGGGAACAATGGGTATTTGTATCAGGCAACGTTGCCAGTTGAAATGTCTTGACAATGTGACACGCTTCCAGCTTCCATGATATTTGTATTAAGAACAGACGACAATACTAATGCAAATTCAGGCATAAAAAAATCAAATAACAAGCATTGACTGTTTTTTCTTTACTTCCTCACATTTGTTGACATGAGTGGAAATCAACCCTGGATAAGTCCTTCACAAAAGAATCTACATGTCCCATAGTGCTGGCTTATACAGCAACGTAACAGTACAGGGCAATTTGCTGTATCACAACACTACATTGGGCATCATTAATAGCGCATGTTCCTGCAGCCGATGTTCATTTGGTACTTGAAGTTCGCAGAAGGCTAGGAATAGATCATACACCACCGCTTGATAATTAGACACCAACAGGTCCAATTGCGCAAGAGGGAATTTTTGCACATGGGCATCATCTTTAGGGAAAGGAGCTTACCAAACATGCTTTCTGCTAATGATGCCTGGCTTTGCCCGCTCCCTTCTGAGTTTCCCTGGAGCTAATTTACTGGAACATCGCCACCGTTGAGACTTTTTCAAGCTTTCGGTCCCTCTGCATACAGATTCTCAAGACATGGATAATGAAGGAAAGCAACTTATGCACGTCAGGCAAAAAGAAAAATGCAACCTTTCCAGGTCACGTCATCAGAAAGGATGATTCATCCTATAAACTGATTCATCCTACAACAGGCACAAATTAGGAGCTTTTAATTATGGTGAGCATAATATGTTCTTCATCATTAATACATCAGAACATAATGATAATGACGGAATGCAGAGAAAGTTTGCTTTTATGTCTATACCAATTTAACAGCCTTATACTAAAACAGGCCATACACCATCCCAAGAGCAAATTCAATTGCTGAAATGTTGCTCTGTCATAGCTCTGGAGATTTAAAGGAGCTCTCAGTCATATTTTATTTAAACATTAACTTAACTTTGTTTCAGATTTTTCTCCTGAAATGATGTATAAGAAACTAAAATAGACACAAACAAGTCAATTATTGACATACTGTATATAGTAAGAGTAAAGAGGTATAAAATTCATGTAGATCATATAGTTCAGATAATTTAATCTGGGAAGAGTTGAATGAGAAATGTTTGAGTTCAAATGATGAAATGATGAAATGATTTTGTTTCTTGGCAAATCTGAGCACAATTTGAGACATTATTGTCCTCTTCTGAAGCATAAGATTACTAAAGTCTATTGCTCAGGAGAAAATGCAGAGACTTAAAGGGATAGTTCACCCAAAAATGTTGTCATCTTTTACACACCCTCATGTTGTTCAAAACCTTTATGAGTTTCTTTCTTCTGTTGAACACAAAAGAAGATATTTTAAAGAATGTCGGTAACTAGACAACTAGTTGACGGCACCCATTGACTTCCATAGTATTTTTTTTCCTAACATGGAAGTCAATGGGTTCCATCAATAAAGGTTTGGAACAACTTGTGGGCGAGTAAGTAATGACAAAATGTTCATATTTTGGTGAACTATCCCTTTAAGCATAAGTTTCCGTTTACTTTCAGTCTCATTGCTTTCTAAGAGAAACAACTGAGAAATTAATCAGAACTCATTTGAGATTTTTCTTGTCAACAGGGCAGCCCTAAAGAGAAACTTGCTATTTTCGCCTGGCAGACAATATAGGCACAAAATATCTAACCACTGCCAAATCAAGAAAACAGAATATCTAAATATTTGGCTCTTTTCACCTACAAAGTGTACATATTACAGAGAAAGGCTGTTTGTTACTGTCTGATAAATCGCAAGGCAGTTACTACCAATGTCTTAGCTTTGGGGTTAACTATGCATATTTTGCATCTTTCTGCCCTGTATGCCCTGCATTAATCTTTTTATTATTATTATTATTATTATTATTATTATTATTATTATTATTCTTCATTACAATGCAGGTCAATTTGCCTGTTTGGAACCTGAAAAAAATCATGACAAATCTAATTTCTGATATCTCATATATCTGATATGATATGCTGTCATAGTAACAATATGTGTAACAGTAAAAATAAAGAAAGACATTTGTCTGTATTGGTTATGAAGGGAAAGGTTGAACATTGTCAAATGTTTCCTGGCATAAACAAAACTGAAACACTCAGATAACATCTCAAGGAAGAACATCTTAAAGGAAAAGGTTTATCAAAAATGAAAATTCTGTTCTTATTTCTTAATCTGTATGACATTCTTTCTTCCATGGAACAGAAAAACACTATAAAAGTAGTTCATTTAATTTACTTTCATACTAGTGCACTATTACATGCAGTGTGTTATCTTCGGAACACTGTGAACATTGTTCAGACCATCTCCTTTGAAGAAAGTCAGTCATACAGGTTTGAAACAACATGTTATCATGACTTTTCATTTTTGAATGAACTATTCCTTTAACAAAATGCAAAATAGAAAGAGCACTATCTAGGCGTCACTGTCTCCTGAGAGTAACGCCATCCTGCTTGTAATCCTGCTAGCAGCAGTCTGGACAGCATCATTACTCACCTAAGCTACAAATTAGACACGTAACATTTTATTGCCTGTGATTAAATCATCAAGCCATTTTCAAGCCAATAAACTCCAACCTCAGTGGAGAAGAGGGACTAATACTAAAGGAAATCGTCATATACTAAGAAACCAACCAAACATGTAGTGAGGCAACTCTGCCAGGCATTCATTTTCACTGGAATAAGAAGTGTGACAACTACTTGTATCTATTCATCAGATAACGAATGTTTGTTAGTATTATGAATTTTGTACCAAACAGAGAAACTGTAATATCGAGCACAAATAATAAGGTGATGAAACTTCAAAACACAAAAATCTATTTCAATTCTTTCTTCAATCTTGGAGATTTCTGTTCATCGGATATTGCACTCTTCAGACCATCAATCCCTGTATGTTAACTCTAAATACTGTAACAGTTCATAAACCTGCACAAATATGACATTTCTGAAGAAAAGGCCAAGAGATGACTCACTGCTATATAAACCGAAAGTCAAGAGAATAATTTCCACTCATTTAATCATTATATGAACATAATCACTGCTGCTTGGAGTGACATACTGAGTACAGTTCAGTAGAGGTTATGTTTACATGAACCACACCGGAACAACAGAGACATCAAAGTAACTAAGCAACTGTTGTCGGGTTTTAAACTCTATTACTATTAAGGCATTATATTAACTTGTCTAAGCAAAAGGCTAATATCCATGCTCTTTATACAACTATACAACGATAAGGTAATAAACCAGCTAACAAAACATCAAAGAATTCATCAAATTCAACTAATAAATGGACTAATCTACTTACGGATGCTTAAGCTTTTGTTATCAAACAAAAATTATGTCACTGGGGGAAAAGGACACAATATGGGGGAAAAGGACAAGTAAATCATGCAAACTGAATACCATGTTATATACTGTGTATATATATATATATATATATATATTTCTTTTTTTTTTTTTATTTAAGAAGTCTCTTATGCTCACCAAGGCGGGATTGTTTAGTAAAAAACAGTAATATTGTGAAACATTATTACAATTAATTGTTAATTATTTTCTATTTTTATACATTTAAAAATATAATTAATTCCTGTGATGATAAGGCTGCATTTTCCAGTCTTCCGTGTCCCATGATCCTTGAGAAATCATTCTAATATGCTTATTTGCAGCTCAAGAAACATTTATTATTATCAATGTTGAAAACAGTTTTGTGTATATATATATGTACTCACTAATTTAAATTATATTAATTAAATACACCGATCAGGCATAACATTATGACAGGTGAAGTGAATAACACTGATTATCTCCATCACGGCACCTGTTAGTGGGTGGGATATATTAGGCAGCAAGTGAACATTTTGTCCTCAAAGTTGACTTGTTAGAAGCAGGAGAAATGGGCAAGCATAAGGATTTGAGCGAGTTTGACAAGGGCCAAATTGTGTGATGGCTAGACGACTGGGTCAGAACATCTCCAAAACTGCAGCTCTTGTGGGGTGTTCCCGGTCTGCAGTGGTCAGTATCTATCAAAAGTGGTCCAAGGAAGGAACAGTGGTGAACCGGCGACAGGGTCATGGGCGGCCAAGGCTCATTGATGCACGTGGGGAGCGAAGGCTGGCCTGTGTGGTCTGATCAAACAGACGAGCTACTGTAGCTCAAATTGCTCAAGAAGTTAATGCTGGTTCTGATAGAAAGGTGTCAGAATACACAGTGCATCGCAGTTTGTTGCGTATGGGGCCGCAGACCAGTCGGGGCCCATGCTGACCCCTATCCACCGCCGAAAGCGCCAACAGTAGGCACGTGAGCATCAGAACTGGACCACGGAGCAATGGAGGAAGGTGGCCTGGTCTGATCATGAATCACGTTTTCTTTTACATCACGTGGATAATGTTATGCCTCATCGGTGTATACTTGCTGATTTAAAATGATCACCCATATCTTAATCTTAGGTTCAGATGTTGTTCAGCTACATATCAAATGAATCACAAAAGCAGTGGAAGCTGGGACAATCTCCACTCTCACTGTCCTTGAGATAGAAAACACAAAACATCACATAACATTAGCCTTTACTTGCATATGGACGCATATGAGATCTGTGCCACCCCTTAAAAGGTTACATAAGATTAAAAGGTTGCTTAAATTTTGTTGGGTTCACAGTATATTAGAAGGCTTCCAGCTTTTCCATGCATGCTGCTCTGCTAAAACAACAGAGCCCTGCAGGACACAGAATATACATATCGGACAAGGACACTATGTAGGCCAGCCTTTAAATGGGTGAGGATGCCCTCTCAATGGTGCTGCTGGGTTAAACTTCTTAAGAAAGTTTGGATAGGAGGCAAAAGGCTGGCAAAGCTGTCTGGATGCATTTAGGAAAATAAGTGTTCATTAAACTGAATGAATGAGACCCATTTTACAGTGTCTCAGTGAGTATAATTTCTATAGCAAAGCTGCTTTTTCTTTCTGAATGGCTGCCATGGCAACAACCACATGACTGGCTCAAAACTCAAGCTGAACTCCTATCACTGTTCATTGTGGTTTCGGGTGCAGGTGGATTCAGGCTACAGCGAAGCAAAATAATGCAACATCAAGCTTACCAACCTGTTTTGCCCTGTGTTAATAAATATCTGCAATACAGATGGGACAAAAACTGCTATGAGATGCACAGGAACAAGGTAAAATGGCAAATTGATGGTTTATTTTGGACATGCAGTACCATGGTAATGTATTTGAACTATCATGGAGAACCATGTTGATACCATGTCAAAGTACCATGGTACATTTTTGTTCCCTATTAGCCCAAAAAAAAAATTACATATAAAGTTTAATTTACTGAGATTATAGGTGCTTCTTTGTATATAGTGTTATAAATTATTTGGTTTGTCTGGGTTTTAGTTAGGCTATTAAAAAATCTATAGCTGAAACTGTTATCACATGCATATTATTTCAAGGTTAAATCCGCAAAACCAACTATCAACACTACTCCCCCGAAAACCTATGACCATCTGCTTGTCAAGTTTAAGAAAAGACAGGTAGGACAACTGAACTACATCGTTTCATGACCAGCAGATGTCGACATTTCCGTCGATAATTATCAAAGGAGAATTATCAAACATAATTATCAAGGAAAGAAAACACATGCATTAACTTTGTCAGTAAATAAATGTCAGATAGGCCTATCCTTCTCTCATCTATCATAACCAGCTTGAAGAAGAACGGGTTTCGAGAATCGCAAGAGAAAATCAGATGCTTCTAGATAAAATGTCCCATATAATGCAGACCAATGGGGGAGTTGACTGTAGAAATGACTATGTAAAGAAAAGGTAGGCCTATAAATTATCCAACAATATAATATTACATATTTAATCATTTATATTAGGCTAATCATATCTATTATATTGCAACGTCTGTTTCAGTCTTGGCTCAGATAAAAGACAGCTGGAGCTGCTTCGCATCGCCAAAGAGAATCAGAGTATCCTTCAGCGTTTGTCCACCTGCAGGCCACGGTACAGCGTTCACGTGTGGCACGAGCAGTGGCTTGAAAACCTTCAGCTCATGGAGAATATAGGGAGATATCCGCGTATGTACACCGCACAGGTGAGCTAATTATTACTCAAATGTACAGTAGAACAGATATTTCCCATTTTGTCCTTACGTATGGGGGACGAAACCTGCAAAAACAATAAATAAATAAATATGCAAATAAATAAATAATTCCACAAAATTCGACATAAATATATAAATGAATGTGCAAATAAATAGTCTACATAAATCCACATATTCCTGCATAAATAAATAATTAAATGTGCGTGGAGATAAATAATTAAATAAATAAAACGAATGTTGGGGGAAATAAAAAACCGTTAAACCATCTATATATATCTATGCAGGAATATGTGGATTTATGTATTTATTTGCACATTTATTTATTTATATATATTTATGTCGAATTTTGTGGATTTATTTATTTGTTTATTTATTTGCGTATTTATTTATTGTTTTTGCAGGTTTTGTCCTCCATATGTAAGCATACTTTGGCTAATATTTTATTGATGCATTTTTAACCACGCATTTACTTATTTATGCATATTCGTGTTTGTGCACATAATTATGCTTACTCTGACTTGAGTTTTTCCATATTCTGTGCTGTTAAAGAGATCCTCATTGCCACCCATTTCAGCAGACAGACATGGGAAGGTAGAGAAAACTGCAAGAAATGAGGATGAACGGTCTGCTAACATAAGGAGTGAGAGGACAAAATCTGAACACAAAGTTCTGAAGACGAAGCGTAATTCATGCAAGAAAGAGTGTGAATCTTAGAGAGTTAATTCGTAAAGATGTTTTCTATATGTCTAGAAGACTAGAATTAAATAGTCTTACTACATTAACCCCAGGTTTCACAGACAAGGCTTAAACTAGTCCCAGACTAAAATGCATGTTTGAGACTAAAAGCAACTTGCACTGACATATCTTAAAATATGTCAGTGACATTGTTTTGTCTTAAGATACACACCAGTAATGTTTTTTTTCTAAGGCACATTTATAAAAGCTACTAAAATGCCTTAATTGAACTAAAGCCTAATGGCTTAATCTAAGCCCTATCTGTGAAACAGGGCCTATGCTACTGCTTTGGACAAGTTAAATGATTTGGCTTATAGAATATCAATCATAACCACTAGGGGTCACTGTCAATGTTCTGTTTTCTTTCTTTTTTTCTTATTTGATAATTTATCTTTTTTTTCTTAATTGTGTGTTGTATGGGCTACTGGCTCTTTGTGATATACACATCCCCTGTACAAGTTCTAAATCTAAATAAAAGCATTAAGCCAATCATGTCTGACATATGACCAGATATTAACATAGGTTATGACTCCTATAAATTCACAAACAAATAAAACATGAGATTTTAGACATTTTATCAACACGTTCTGTCTGTTATTATGAAATATATGGTCTTAAATTCTAGATTATAAGATTAATTAAATGTTTAAAATAATAATAAATATAATAAATAATATTTTAAAATTACAGGCATAATGCTGCCTTCACATGCTATTGGAATTATCTTAAATACTAGTTTCCTAGTTTAAAAAAATTGGACATGAACGCCCTTTCAAGTCAAAATCTGAATGCGATGAGCTCGTAATCATGACTTTTTTTTATATACAAGAACAAAACAGAACGAAAATATACATCTATAAAGGCACTGATGAATACAAATAAGTGATTAAGCAAGGCACGTGTTAGTTAAATATACAAATAATAATAAAAGAAAATGACATATCTGAAGAAAAGAAAGAAAAAAGAAAAACAAGAAGGGGTCTCTTCATTCCTCTTCTAAGAGACCAAGGTCTCTAGTATTCCAACAAATTTCTAGGCCTTTTTAATTTTCATACAGTCCAATGATGGAAAATAATTACAAATAATTATTTATGAATGAAAAACTTTCCCTTTTTTTTATCATCTAACAGCATTCCAGACATAATATGTTTCCTATCAAAAGTGGGCAGTGAATGAATCTTTGTCTCCAACCAATAAGACATATTTTCCCAGAAAAAAAAAAAAAGATGATCAGTTGTCTCTATGTCAACTTGACAGAAAATACAGGCATTTTCTTCAAAATTAAACCGGCGTCTTAAAAATTCACTTGATGGTATACCACTGAATATTTTAAAATTAGTTTCCTTGGCTTTAGGAGCCACTGGAAAGCCGATGTACTGTATTCGCATTTTTTTTTTTTTACCAAAGGTTTATCATAAGCTTGCAAAATACTTATACAGACTTCCATCTTCATCCATTAAATGAAGAACTGACCAGACACCTTCAAGCCAATCAAGAATGCATAGAGGTAATCACGACTTCAGAAGTCAGAAGTAGGACATTTCCGATAGCACGTGAAGGCAGCATAAGTACCCTGAAATGTATCATTGTTTTTAATCGATTGGCTATGACTTTACGATCACGAGAAGCGCTATACTTGATCATAACACTACTCGAATTCTCTGTACTCGACTAAGAGGGTCTGATCAAGTCGCCGAACATCACAAGGGTGGAATTAACTGAAAATGTCTTTTGATAAATGCATTAAGGATTAATGGTATCTCTAAACAGCTGACATTGACATGGTGTAAAAAGAGACGGCACAGGTACGTCTAACATTTATTTTATGCTATGATACATGTATGCTGTTATTAGTTTACCAGACAGCTAGCTTTGCTAACTTTACCGGGGCCTTTGATGGATGAAACAGGAAATTTGACGTTGTTGTCAGAAATAACCGTGTGTGTTAAATATATTATGTATATATTATGTAAAATGACCGCAAGCAAAGCTGAATGTGTCTGAAGTATAAGCCTAGCAGATTAAATGAATGAAATAGCATCTACAGCATCACATCTTAAATGTGACATATGTATCCATCTGTATTTCATCTCAGTATTCATCTGTATTATTAGCTCTGTGGCATTCTATTATGTGTTAGTATGTTCGCTAATGTTCATTTTGAAATACACTAAACATATTTATAGATTTTCTCATCCACTTCGCACATGATCTGTGTTTTGAGTTTGCTTTAATAACGCTATGGTTTGTAATAGTAATGCACATGTAGGGGTAACGCTCTGCAACAGCTGTAAAATTAGCTCAACGTGTGTATGATAAAAGTATAACCCCACGGAATGCAAATGTACTTGTCCTACTATGGGGAAGGCTGATTCACGCTTACCTGATAGCGTGAAAGGCAGACGTTAGGATGTTGGCACTAGTCAGGTGGGCAGTTACTTCATTGGACGCTGGTACCGCTAACGTCAGTATTGGACTTCGCCATAGTAAAATTCTCAGGGAATCACATGACATATTGAAACTCATGTTTTCGTTTTCCGGCCTTTTTGAGCCATTACTCTAGTCTAGACTATACACGTCACTTGGTCACATACAGTTACTCTAAAGTGCCCATCCTTGTTCTGAAATTAGTGGATTAGTAGCTGTAGTGATTGGCTATTACTTTCTCACTGACATGCCTATAGAGGAATAATTTTATAAATCTTAATTGACTGGGTGTTTGAACTGATAACACATTGTGCAAAAGGTGTATTGTTATAAGGTCAACTTCTCTTACAATCTTCCTTTTCTTCCTCAATCTTTTCTTAAGTTTTGTTCTGTAGTCAGCAATCCTGTGTAATCACATGTCCTCATTTATAATGTTTTAGTGAGATTAACATATAGTTCACATGACTGACTTCCCCATAAACTTGAGCTTTATCCTAGAGCTGTGTTGATAACAGAGAGGTTTTGTTTAGAATGCAATGCGGATTCATGGAGACATCAAAAGTATGAAACAGAAGCGTTTTATCAAACCTGTACCTCTTCAGCAAAATTGTGCATAATTTATTTCTGTGGGTTTATTTAAGGATATTTGTGTAGCTAATTATTATTTTTGCAACAAGTTCAGGATGTTTTTCCTTTTCCAATATGCACCTGGGTTGTTGACGTGACATGGCATGTTCACTGTCACACAAGATAAAAATGAATATAATTAGTATTGTCATAATTTAAAATGCAGTAAATGCTTAAACATTTCTTTGTCTTACTTGGACCTGTTGATATAAAAAATGCTGTCTTTAGAATTTTTTAATTTTTGAGCCAAATGACTGTCTCAAGCATGGTTCAACTTTTATAAATGAAAAAGAAAAGCATACAAATGCTAATAAATACCTCAGGTATAATTTTACAAGTGTCTATTTTAGCAAATGACAATAATTTTTTTTTTATCCATATATTTCTAAAAGCGTAGGAACTTTTTGTCACTGAAAAACATGTCCTCCGGTGTGACACCATATCCTGATTTTAAATCGGGCAATTCCACTGACAAGTTTAATTAGTTGAAGGACCCCATTCAAGGTCATGTTACTGTGAAGCCCATGACATGTGCACATGGTAAGATTTTGTCTCAGAATTGTTTTTTTTTCTTTTTTGGAACCACTATAAAAGTGTTAATTTCTGTTGTCCTTTGGTGCGACACCCCTATATTCTTAATTCTTTCTATGTCAGACCATAGGACACATTTCAGTAAAAATGTTCAAAAAACAGTCAAAGAATTGACAAAGTTAGTGACCCCTTATATTTTCTCAAACATCAGACTTCACACTACTTAACAATGTGCATTTTTTCTTCAAAAGTGGTGTTTTACAAAAAAAAAGCATTTTTTACTGCTTATTTGTCAACTACCCACCTGTTTAAAAAAGTGTTTGTAATAAAGCTCCAGTAAAGTAAATTAAGTAAAAGTAAACCTTGTAACATGTAAATGTATGATAATAAAGATACAGTATAGCAGTTTATTATTTTTGAAAAGCTTTCAATATCATCTTGATCAACCAAAACAAATACCACTTTTTATTGTGGAAGGTTTTTTGTCTATATGTGGGTCAATGACATTGCATGCATATTTTTGTGTCCAAGACAAGTGCATTATTTCCTTTTAAAATAGTTTGATAAATTAATTACATTCATGATCATTATTCTATAAAACCTATTTAGTTTGAATTCATTTTCAGTACATTAAAATAATAAATATTATTTTATGTTTTGGTATCTTAAACCCCCAAAATGTCAGGTGGCGCACCCGTCCGCACAAATGAACAGACTAAGAAAACTATTTAAAATGGTGTTTTAATAATAAGAAATTCCAAATAAAATACTGTGGCATAAATTTATGTTTGAAACCTTTCATATAAACAAATTGTATAAATATCAGTAGTTTTAAAGCTGAAAAACTCGTCTGGCAATTTGTATATTCTCAAATGTCAGGGTGGCACAAATTCAACTGGTCTTTTGTTATAAATTGACAAAGTAATAACAGTAAGCGTGATATGGGTAGGTTGGTACACTCACGTCAGGTGATACGACCAATGTAAAACTAGGAAAATGCTATTTTATCATAAACCTCTTTATTGTATTTCAAAATTCTACATATGAACTTGCTAGCATAGGCAAAAGTTAATACAGGCATCCAAATAGAAACCTGTTCAATGTAAAATTAGTTGCAAAAGTCAGGTGGTGCAACCACAATGAATGTCCCTAGGCCTATATGAAATAAAAAGTATTATTTATGCTAAATAAATAATACATTTAAGCTAAGGTTGTCTATTATTATTATTATTTTTTTTAATTATTGTTCTAAAAAGTTAGTTTTTAAGTTAAAGCTGTATTACACTTTCAATTATATTTTCATGTTAATTTTTTAATAATTTTAGATGCCACTATCATATTAAGTAAAGAAAAATATAAATCACACTTTATATTAGGTGTCTTTAACGACTATGTACTCACATCAGATTTGTTAGGTACGATGTACTTGTTCATGTTGTCTTGCACTTGTGCTGCTATTGAGGTGGAATATGGGTATAAGGTGAGGACAGGTTTGGTGGTATGGGTAGGTTTAAGGGTGGGTTAAAGCCAAGGTTAGTTCACCCAAAAATGAAAATTATCCCATAATTTACTCAAGCCATCCTATGTGTATATGACTTTCTTCTTTCAGCCAAACACAGTCTGAGTTATTTTAAAAAATATCCTGGCTCTTCCAAGCTTTATAATGGGAGTGAATGGTACCTTAGATTTTGAAGCCCAAAAAAGCACATCCATCCATCATAAAAGTAATCCATACTCCGGCTCCAGGGGGTTAATAAAGGCCTTCTGAAGCGAAGCGATGCATTTTTGTAAGAAAAATATCCATATTTAGAACTTTATAAACTATAATCACTGGCTTCCGGTAACGGCCAAGAAATCGAGTTTCGGCGGAAGAGTGAACTCTGACCTGATGCATGACGTAGGATGTAGGAGTAGCATAAGCTTAGGTGAGAGTAGACGCCTCTTGCGGTTCAAACAAATAGGGCTGGGCAACAAACTCAAGCTCATCACCTCTTGTAGCGAAATCCTCTGACATTTCTCTTTACTGCAGGGGCAGTGACATGGCTGCCGAAGACAAGAATTCCTCCTCGTCCTCTGCGATGGACTGGAGCTCTGAGCCGCCACTCTCGCCCACCAGTCCCTCCCATCTAACGCACTTCAAACCCCTGACCCCCGAGCAGGACGAGCCGCCCCTGCGCTCAGCTTACAGCTCTTTCGTCAGCCTGTTCCGATTCAACAAAGGTGAAACAGAATTATTTCACGCCATTATGCCGTAATCAACATCTGCGCCTGCATTTCTTTTTTTTTAAGTCTTCAGATCATTAATTTGGTTTCAAGGGTTCACAGTTTGTTTTCTGTCATCAAACACTGATTCATTGATATCTCCCTTCATTGCATTGCTTTATGCAATTATGTGAATGTAAACATTTGGTGCTGTACACACCAAACCTTAACCGGAATATTTTTAATCATTTGAGTAACTTTTGATTTCAAGTTCAAGGTTATGTAGTAGGCATTCTGCTTTTAGAGAGTGCTCAAAATAATTAACTGGTTTGAGTAGAGCCAACTCAAATTAAACAAATTAGTTCAAACAAATTAACTTTATTAGAGTATTTAGAACTGTCTTTTTCTCTTGAGTTCTCAAAGCTGACACATTTGAAGTAATCTGAATTGTTTAATTGTTTTGAGTTTTATGAACTTGTTTCTTTTAATTTAGACTAACTTACATTTAACCAAAACTGGGCTGGGATTTCTATTTCCCAGCATGCTTTGCCATGACACTCAAAATGAAGTGTTATATTATGTTTTTTTTGTGCAAGATTAACGTTAAGTGAGAGATTTAGTAGTGATTAATGTTTTGTTATGCTAGTTTAGAAGAGTTTCTGTTATGTTGTTTTTTTGTAGGGTTACCATCATGGTGACGAGTGGAGCATGAGTTTAGTTTGAGAACTGATATATGTTAAATGTATTATATTGCTGTCCTCATTCTATGCTAATGCTACCAAAGCATTGTGTAACCAATTAGTAAGGTGGCATTTATTGAATTAGCTAGTTAAAGCTAGTCAAGTTTCCACTACTAAAAATTTGAGATTACATGATATTTTTAAGTTAAATATATGAATTAGCTTACTCAAATATTTCAAGTTCAGAGCAATTAAAATGTATGATTACAAAATAAAAATCTGCAAGATCTGCTTACTTAAGCTTTAAATTTCTTAACGTAATTTTTTTTTTTGAGTTTTGCCAACTTATTCGGGTTTACAGTGTGTATAGGATTCTGCTCTGCTAAAAATTCCAGAATAGCAGAGCAGGGAATTGTATTGAAGAGTCATGTGACAGTGCTTGAGATGTGCGAAGAACAGAGTGCATTCCATTCGACTACTTCTTTTACTCTCATGTTGTTGTTTTTTGTCCCTATGTAAAGTATCAACAGGCTATTCCTGCTGGAAGCATTGCAGTACAAGACTGAAAAGGGAATCATTAAAATGAAGTTATAAAAGCATAGGAGTTTTACTCTAAACTGTTCATAGGGCTGACAGGAATAGATGATTGAATAAATGCTCTCTATTAAACA
The DNA here is from genome assembly GCA_039654105.1 of Coreius guichenoti. Lineage (NCBI taxonomy): Eukaryota > Metazoa > Chordata > Actinopteri > Cypriniformes > Gobionidae > Coreius > Coreius guichenoti. The sequence goes on along the minus strand of CM077172.1, from coordinate 17,074,701 downwards.
AGTAGTACATCCTAACTTGAGGGGTAAAAAGCTTATTGTGAGAAGATGATGTTCTCTAAAGTTTCACAAAGAAGTGAAACTCTATACTGTATGTGTACTTAATTACAAAAAAAGAAAATTGAATGGGTTTAACAAAAGTTCAGCCTTTATAAGTATGGAACATACAGATTCTCTTTTGCTCTGTTATAATGAAGTTGCATTTGTGTTGGACATTGTTATTTAATGATTATTTGTAGGTAATATATTTGATCATCAAGTCAGTGGAGCTGAAGAAAACTGATGTACTACAAGAGAGAAGTTTCAGGAATTCAAATTACATTTCTTTAAATATTAGTCTTGATTTACAGTTAATCAATGTGATTATCTGTAAAATTTTAAATTCAAACCTCATTTATAGTCTCTCTAACCTCTCCCTTTTATCCCTTTTAGAAAAAACAGGTGCAAACATTGCACCAGCAAAAAAGCTTGCTAAGCTTGGTAAGTCTAGCTTTTGTACAGAAATAAAAGTATAGCAAGTGATAAGGTAAATAAAAGTATAGAATTAATAAATGGGAAAAATGATTTTGGCATAAGAAGATTAAAAGAAGAAATGTCAACACAATGCAAATTCTTTCTTAAAATCATACAATCACCACTAAATTTCTACCTAAATCCACTGTTTCCACCTAAATCTTCTGTCTTTTAACCAAGCTTTTGTGTTGGTTTCAATTGTTCAGAGGAAGGACGGCCTCCTTCAGTGACAGAGAAAAGTCAGTCGGCTTCATCATCACCGCAAGGGCCACGGCGCAACTGGTCAAGTCCCTCTCATTCCGTACATGGCTCTGAAACCCACAGGAAACATTCAGAACTTTTTAGAAGAACATCCACTGCTTCAGGTACAAAAACACAGCTTTACATATACTTGTACCCATTTGCCTTTTTTACTTGCCCACAATTATCGTCCATGTTTTAGAATGTTTTTACATTGCATCTTTTGATTTTGGGGTGAAATAGGACCTGAACACGTTCAGTAACCCTATTCTTCTATAGAAAAGAATGCTAAAATCATTTGTTCCTCCGTAGACCAAACCATTGTTCTGAATTCCTTAAAACATGCTCTTGCTAGAGTTAGAAAAAGCAACCCTATCAGTGGTCTCTTTGATTGATGACTAGTCACTGGAGCCTGGTTCTCATAGGGTTTATCATTGAAGATAACAGTTGATTCAAAGGCTAGACTCTGCCCTCATATGATCGATTCCACTCTCAGGAGGGCCACTGGACATTTACTGTAAGTGAAAATTCAGGCAGCTGTTCAGGAAATCCATGAAATTAATTTTTTGTGTAACGCTAAACCTGTAAAACTACTTTCTGGAGTTATGACAATAATTTGAGTGGTAAATGAGTATTGTTAACCATCACTTCTTATTTGGAAGCTTCAAACAAGATGATTTTGGGAGTGCTGATTGCATTTTACATCGATAAACGTATTGCATGTGCAGAAATATTTTAAGCTAAAGTTGTGTGTATGTTCCTTTCTGTTCACAGTGGAGTGGGAAGGTGAGGATTCTTTATTTTATTTCATATGTGTGAAGTCAGTTTTATAAATCCCAGAAATGATTATCTGCTTGAATTCATCAGCACTGAGTTGGATTATATGTGTATACTGCAAAAAAAAAAAAATCTTTATCAGCATTTTTTTGTTTGTTTTAGAAATAAAAATTAATAAGATAAATGTCCTTGAGAAACAAATAAACTAAGGCTTGTTTTCAGAGAATATATCTTTAATTAGGTTTATTTTTTTTTTTTTATCACACTGGCTTTGTAAAAAATACTAAAATACCAAAATAGCTAAACTACTGGCCAATTAAGTCAAGGTAAACTTTTTATCTGAAAGCAAGTCTTAGAATCTTATCTTACTCTCAAGTAAATGTATCTTGTTTTAAAGATATTTAGATATGCTTACTGGAAAATAATACAAAAATACTGATTAAGAAAATAGTTTTTGCAGTGTATAGTTTTAAATTAACCACATTTGTTGCATGTGAAAGGGTGTGCCAAACGAACTGCCTGAAGTTCTTGCTCGACTCCTTTGGTGCTGTGAACTGAACATTTAGTTGCTGATCTTAGTAATGTCATATGCTTCTATTCATTCATAGTCTAGTTATTATCCTAAGAATACACCCTGGCCTATGCTGGCTGACATAAGCAATCATTGATGGGATCAAGAGTGCTGGTGGATATTTCACTGCAAGCTTTGGTTTTGAATGAGCATGTGTGCCATGTATTTTCATCTGCATATTGTACTTCGGAGTTGGTTTAACATCTTAATTTGTACATTACTGGTGCTTCTGTGTTTCTTTGCATTTATAGAGGGTCGACGGAAATCAGAAGCCCCTCTGGGCAGCCACGACCCACGAACAGCTGTCCAGCTACGCACAGCCCTCAAGAGGCTCAAGGAGATCATGGAGGGGAAAAGTCAGGTATTGATTTCCAGTGAATTCGTTGGGAAAATTTCTATACCGATGACTCAAAGCTTATAGACAAAAGAGGCAATGGTTCAGATATGAATGGAATCCACTACAGATTACAACAGTGGTGTATTTTGTTGTTGTTGGATGTAAGAGATGTGAATTGTGTCTTTATGTTCCAGGACAGTGATCTGAAACAGTACTGGATGCCGGACAGTCAGTGTAAAGAGTGCTACGACTGCAATGAGAAATTCACAACCTTCCGACGGCGTCACCATTGTCGACTCTGTGGCCAAATCTTCTGCAGCCGATGCTGCAACCAGGAAATTCCTGGCAAGTTCATGGGCTACACGGGTGAGTGTTGTTGGGGTGTTTGCTTTGGGGAGCGAGGGTCTCGTTCTGAGCGCTGGTTTGTGGACGTAGCCTCTTTAAAGAGGCTTTCGACAAGGAGACAAGCAGCTACAGTGGGGAGAACAAGTATTTGATACACTGCCGATTTTGCAGGTTTGCCCACTTACAAAGCATGTAGAAGTCTGTAATTTTTATCATAGGTACTCTTCAACTGTGAGTGACGGAATCTAAAACAAAAATCCAGAAAATCACATTGTATGATTTTTAAGTAATTAATTTGCATTTTCTTTTACCTTTTAGGAGGAATTAGTACTTACTTAAAAAGCCTCATTATTTTTTCAAGTTTTTTTTTTTTCTCAGATATTTTAATGCTGGAAACTCACCTTAACTATTCAGATCATGACATTCAGTCAGACTGTTATCTTACTTTGGTTGTTCTTATATTCAGGTTGGTTTTGGACCCCAAACATTTAACCATAGACAGTTGTCAGAATACAGTAGTCCAGAGGTATACAAATGGAGACCCTCTGAGTAACAAGGGAGTCCATTCTAGGAGGTCCATGGAAAATTTAAGCAAATAAGTAATATTTAAAATGACTTTTTTTTTTAATGTAACAATTAATCTGTGTTGTTTTTGAAAAAAAAAAAAAAAAAAACAGGTTTTGTTTTATTATAGTCTTTTATTAATATTTTGAATTAGCTTTTATTTTTATACTTTCAGCTTTCATGTTCATTTTTAGTCATTTCGTTATGTCCTTTTGTCATTTTTATTAGTTTTTTTTTTCTTCTACATATTGCTATTTAGGTTTAATTTATTTTTATTTATTATTATTTATTTATTTCCAGTTAATAATTTTAGTGCCTCAACTTAAATTTATTTCAGTTTATTGCCAGGGCAACATTTCTAATTTACCTTTAGTTTATGTTTTTCAACTAATATTTATATTTTATTTTATTTAAGCTTTATTTCAATGAACAGAAATGTTTTATAATACTTTTAGTTTTAGCTTTAATGATAATAACCTTGGTTGGTTGTCTAACTTCTTGTCTCTTTTGGCTTCATACTGCAGGTGATTTACGGGCATGTACGTACTGTCGTAAGATAGCGTTGAGCTACGCTCACTCAGCTGACTCAAGCTCCATCGGAGAAGATCTCAGCGCCCTGTCAGACTCAACTTGCTCCGTGTGTGTGCTAGAGCCCACCGAACCACGCACACCTGTGGGGGGCCGCAAAGCCAGCCGGAACATCTTCCTGGAAGAGGACCTGGCCTGGCAAAGGTGAAACCACATAAAATAGGCAGGGCATATCACTTTCTATTCCATTGTTCCTGCTCAGTTTACCTTATCCCGCTATGGTGTTTCTCTGCTCTGTTTTAACACTGCTTTCTTACCATAATCATTTATCTCACTGTTTATCTCTTTCACATGAGGATCGTAGGAGGATTGGCCCTCCTAGGTCCATCTAGTCAAGTATCTGCCTCATAATTTATGATTCATCTAAAGCATAGAAGCAAATTGGTAGTTAAATAACATGGGATGTACAAAGAAAAGTGAAAGTGAAACCTTAAGATGTTGTTTCTTTGAAGTTTATCTCCATTAAAAATAGTTTGCTGTTAAAATTGTTTTAAATGGAGCAAAGCATGTTGCTCGGTAAATCTCATGAAACCTGTCAAGAACATGTCTGGGGTTATGTTTCACATTAAAAAAACAAAAAAGAGAATAATACATTCATACAATAAAGCCTTTGTTTAGGACCATTAAGATATTTTGCATGATGACATTATAATCATATTAATTAAGCAGGGAACCAATTCTCTTTACTGTGATGTAATAAACAATGATAGATTCATTAAATTAAGTATTTATACTGGTAGTATTATTTTACTGTCTTTCATTTATGATTGAGTTGATTTAAAAGTTGAGAGAACCATAGAGAATAATTGGAATTACAAGTAAACTATTTAATGCGTAATTGTCATGAAAGTAATTTTACAATACAAAAAACCTAACTGTTCTAAAATGCTTCAGTTTCTTTATCCAAAATATAATTTATTTATTTTTTTCATTTTTGGAGTGAAATATGAACTGGACATGTTTTGTGGGATTCATTTTGCTAGCTTCTTGAAATAATTTGGACTTGCAGACAGTCTTTAGACAGTTCTGAGCAAAGTCACTCTCCTTGCTGTTTTTTTCCTACTGTAGTCAATGTTTACTCTTTTATGAACCATGCCATGTTACTCCTAGAAAGCTTTTTGATCTGATGGTACATCATACCCCCCAGTCACAGGACTATTATGATGCAAATGAACTTCAACCCTCTCTGCTCGCCTATATTCAATCAGCTTGCTCCTACTGCTCATGTGTTGTGAGTCTATCTCAATGCACATCTTTTCTCCTTTCTCTTTCCATGCATAGAAAAAATTCCATTGGGATGAGGAAGAAGTGAGTTTTAGTGTTACTTTTGTTTTGCATGACCTCCTTGAGAAGACATGCTGCTGCTCTTGAGTGTGACTGTTTCATGCAAAGCTTGACTGTCATTTATTAACGTTTGACTATTTCAAAGGGAAATGATTAAGCTATTGCTGACGTTTGCATGTATGTGTGTGATCACTCTAGTCATCAGGAATCTCAGAACAGTAGTCTCAGTTCCAGACTTACAGTAGTCCAAGAGGATATGGGCAAGTCACCAGCCAGGAAGAGGTGATTATGGTGTATTTTGGTCAAAGATTCTTCACTCATTTCAATGCTTATGTTTACAGAGTATAAATACAATGTTATCCATTTATTGCTTGTGTTAAGGTCAGCTAGTGTGACCAACCTGTCTTTGGACCGCTCCGTCTCAACCATGGTTCCTGCCTACGAGAGTTCAGTTAGTCCACAGAACAGCCGGACCCTATCCAAGACCGACCACAGTGAAGAGGAGCGAAAGATCCTTCTGGTACGAACTGTCTTATACAGATTCCTCCTCAACTTTCCTTAACTTTCTTGTCATTTTATAGTGTGTTATAGTATGTTGTTACATAATTATAATAGCTGATTATCTTGTAGGATTCTTCTCAACTTAAAGATCTATGGAAGAAGATTTGCCACAACAATACAGGGATGGAGTTCCAGGACCATCGGTACTGGCTGCGTACTTACCCCAATTGTATTGTCGGTAAAGAGTTGGTCAACTGGCTCTTACGAAACGGCACTATTTCAACTAGGTAAGAACCAATAAAAATGGTTTTGACAAGCTTTTTTGGTTCATTTACATCTTCAAGTGTGGTCAGACATTAAAATGGTAATTTAAGCTATAAAAGTGTTTTGTTTTCTTTGCGTTCTTCTGAGTCAAGTCACATTTATTTATATAGCACTTTATACAATACAGATAGTTTCAAAGCAGCTTCACATTAATAAACAGTAAAATAACAGTGTTAATGTTGTTAAACTTTCAATTATTCGGACACAGGGCTCAGGCCATAGCTATTGGGCAGGCTTTGGTAGATGGCCGCTGGCTTGACTGCGTAACCCATCATGATCAGATCTTCCGTGATGAGTACGCCCTCTATCGCCCTCTCCAGGTGAGTAAAAGTATAAATATGTGCCAGTTATGTTAAAGGCACAATTTGTAGGATTTTTGCATTAAAATATCCAAAAACCACCAGCACAGTGTTATATATTTTGTTCAATTGTGTACTTGCATTATCTCAAATGTTAAAATAATGTGAATTTAAGTGATCACATGTAACTGTAGTTCAAGTTCAGGGAAGAAACTGGCAAACATTAAATTTAACTTTAATTGTAATAGACTGAAAGATTATGAGATTTTCAATCATTTAGTCAGATGCATTTACATTTTGACTGTGCCTCAGATGCAACCAATTCTATCTGTGTCTGTAAAGGTGTGATGTATGGCCCATAGAAACTGATGGATGTGAAGAAACAGCATTGCTCAGAGTAGATTGCAGGGTAGATGGTTCTCCTGTAGGAGGTCTTAACAGTTTTCTATTGTATGTAGCCCTTTTGTCTTCATGTATAAAGTTCTGTCCCACAGACAGAACTTTGGGTTAAGATTCTTTGAAGGCCGACACGCTAACATTGCTGCCGAAGAACCGTGCTACACTACTACATTCAATAAATTATTTTCCCCACAAGAACTGGTCAAGCTTACTTAGTTTATGTATTAGAGAAATCGAATACATTGGTGAGCCACCCAAACAACCTCTTGGACAAATATAGAGAAATCTAACAAGACATAAACAATATAACGAAAGGAGTGACAGCGGCCAACTTTGGCATATAAGCATAATAAAAACAGCAACGTAAAATGTCCCAGGCCTGGTCCTCTCTCGCCCTTCACTGCCGTCATTCCTTCTTATATATTTCCGGGGCTCCTCCATGGGAATTGAGGCTGGTGTGTTGCGCAGGTGTCTCTCATTAGCATTCGCTCCACCAGCCTCGTCCCGCTCCCAGGCTCTCGGCCCCTCCCTGCTTTATACCACAGTAACGTTAATAAAACTGGAATACATTAGCTCATCCAATGAACATGATTTCTGCCTTGAGTCCTGTTGGATTGCTTTCCATCAGCTGTAGAGGTGAAGATGACAACTCCCATGATTCCACACTTATTCACGGCATCATCAAGCTACGCCTTTGTTATTGTTTTGAATAAGCGACCCGATTTGGATTGTTTATTGTAATGAGCACTATAAAAATAAAATGGAATTGGTTTGATTTCTTCTTTCGTCATATTAGTAATGTTTTTGTTGACTTTCAGAGCACAGAGTTCTCAGAAACCCCCTCTCCAGACAGTGACAGTGTGAATTCTCTGGAAGGACACTCTGAACCGTCATGGTTTAAAGACATCAAGTTTGATGACAGTGACACTGAGCAGCTAGCAGATGAAAATGACTATGTCACACCAAGTAAGTATCCCATGACTGCTGATATCCTATAGCAGTCAGTATGTCTCTCCTTTACCAATTTGCTGGCCCCCTCTCACAATTTTCCAGACTCGGCCAGCCCCAGCAAAAGAACATCCGTCAGCAGTTTCCATTCTGCAGTTGACAGTGACTCAGCCGCCTCCATCAACCTAAACATGGAGCAGGACAATGTCAATTTCCACATCAAGAAGCAGGCCAAGTACCCTCATGTGCCTCCTTACCCAGCCGAGCAAAAAAGTATGGAGCCCTATGACCCGTTCACCCCAGAAACCGACATCCATGCACCAAGTGAGGAGAGGTGGAGAGGCCCATTGGCCATCCTGGTTTGCCTCTGTCTGCTTCAAAAGCAGCACTAACTCACTGGCTTTGTTCCAAACCCTACTGAGCTGCCTCACTATATACTGTCTACATAGGCAACCTTGTAATACTACAACCAAATGGCATAGAAACCTCAGTGATGGCTTGTTAAAGGCACAGCAGTTTAATAATCAGGGTCAAAGAGTGGTGAAGAAAAACTAAATTATTGTAAAAAATCTTACTGACTAACAATTTAAAAACACTGAAATTAGAACTTTGAAGCAAATTGGGTAAAAATAAGAGGGTGATTTCAAAGCATTTTGAAAGTGACACACTTCCTGCTGCCAGTTGGTGGCGCTATAACTTTGACTCACAATAGTCACACCCATGTGATGAGCCTTGTACAACGAACAGACAGATGAAGTTTCATCAAAATTAATCAATGTATGCTGGCACAAAAACACATTTTAATTATTATAATATTTTTATATTTATTTTAATAAATTATTTTAAAATTGTTTATTGTGTAACAAATGGTATCTCAGATTTTAAAAAAAAACCTTTATCTGCTTTATCTTAAAATAATACATGTGCCACTGCCTTTGACTTGAGATAAAATGAGGCATCTTATGAGACAGAATAATTTTACTGCCTTATGTTTGTATGAGGCTTTGCATCAGGAGCATGGTGATGATACCTGAAAATCCTATCTAGATAGGCAGCTCACTAGGGTTTGGAACAGAACCAATGTCTTGCTGATCTGAGACCCACCACTCAATACTAGCCCAACCCTCCAAAATATAATTAACAATTGAAGTAACAGCCCTAACTATGGCATACAGTCCTGCATGACTGATTTCTTCCTTCCCAGCCTCACATGATTTCCCTTCCCAGTCCAACATTTACTATTAATGCATTTCCAGTTTGTCATACTACCTCAAAAGCATGGCTTGCTGCTACGTCATGCGTGCCTCACAGTTACAAAGCAGTAACACTGACTTCCACTTCCTCAAAAAGACTTGTTGAAACTAATTCATTGTCATGTACTAGACTGAGGCATCGCCGTATGGCAACATTTACGCTGTTAAATTCATATAATCCAATGTGTCTTCCGATGTCCACTCATGACTGTCCTGTCTCACATGTACTCTCTCTCTCTACATCAGTGGAAGTCCTGCTTTCTGAAGATGGAGGTCAGCATATATCCATCAGTGATGCCTTCATTAAAGGTAATTGTTTCTTGCGTCCTTTATTGCAGTTTGTTGCAATACTTCCATTCAAAAGTTTAGAATCACTAAGACTATGTTTTTGAAAGCTTGAAGTTTAATTTAAACCTAAAGATGGTAAACGCCAATAAAAGAGTATTATGAATAGATGAATCAAAGTTTGAGCTGTTGCAATCATAAGGTTCCATCATAAGGACACCTATGGGAAGTGCAACAGAAAGCATGGAATGAAACTTCACCTAATTATCTTCTTAAACCGACTGCTTAGAAGCCACAGCTGTCATTGAACAGAGAGTTTGAAGAGCGGCATTAAATAGAAAAAGTCATTTGTAATTATGAATGTCTTTACTGCATTTTTACCAATTTAATGCATCCTTAATGAGTAAAAATATCAGTTTCTTTCCAAAACAGTGTAGTGCACATGAACTATTGTCTTACCTATGCTGATGGGTTTTTCCTCCGTAGAGTCTTTGTTTAACCGGAGGGTTGAGGAGAAAGCTAAAGAAATGCTCTTCACTCCTCTCGGGTGGCATCACAGCTCCTTGGATCAGCTGCGGGAAGAGAATGGGGAAAAGAAAGCGATGGAGCGTTTACTGTAAGTCTTCTGAAAATTAATAAACAATAAATATAAACAAGTGTCTAATGTATGGTCACACAAACATCACATGTAAATGAGTTCAGGGACTTTTGGAAGCACACATCATGATTAATGCTTCCTCTTCAGGTCTGCTAATCACAGCCACATGATGGCGCTGCTGCAGCAGCTGCTTTACAGCGAATCGCTGTCTCTCTCCTGGCGTGACATCATCGTACCTGTGGTGAGGCAGGTGGTGCAGACGGTGCGACCGGATGTGCGCAGCTGTGATGATGACATGGATATCCGTCAGTTTGTCCACATCAAAAAAGTGAGGAACGCAAGTGGATGCAAAATCAATGAATCTAGATTTACTAGATACATTTGTCTAATACTGGATATTTTGTAGATTCCAGGGGGAAAGAAATTTGACTCTGCTGTAGTGAATGGCTTTGTTTGCACAAAGAATATTGCACACAAAAAGGTTTGTATTGATTCAACATTATGCCACAGAGGAGGTCATATGATATTTGTGTTAACAGTGCTGGGACTTTCTCAACAGATGAACCCTTACATCAAAAACCCCAAGATCCTTCTCCTCAAATGCTCCATTGAGTATCTTTACAGAGAAGAGACCAAGTTCACCTGCATTGACCCAATTGTGTTGCAGGTAATGACCACTAACTCTGCCTAAATGATCTCTGTGATTTCAAGACTTTTTATCTCCAGACAATATGCTAAAAACACAAGAATCTGAAAAATCATTTCATTTACAATTTGCTTTTTATAGGAGCATGAGTTTCTGAAGAACTATGTTCAGAGGATTGCTGATGTCCGACCAAACCTGGTGTTGGTGGAGAAGACTGTTTCTCGTATTGCTCAGGACATGCTACTGGAGCATGGCATTAGCCTTGTGATTAATGTCAAACCTGTGAGTACCATCTTTAAGGCATTGTCTGAACATTATTTCCACATTGAACATTAATAATGCGTAATTAGAGTTGTGAAGAGTTATTTTGGTCTGGTTTGGGGATGTTTCAAGTAATAACTCTCTTTAATCGCCACAGCAAGTCCTGGACCGTGTAAGTCGAATGACTCAGGGAGATTTAGTCATTTCAATGGATCAGCTTCTTACGAAACCTCGTCTGGGTACCTGCCACAAGTTTTACCTGCATTCCTTCCAGCTGCCAAATAGTGAGTCTTTATCTCTATCTCTATTTATGATGTATGTCACTGTTTCCCCCGGTTTCACAGACAAGGCTTAAGTCTATTCCCAGACTAAAATGCATGTTTAAGCTGTTTTAACTGAAAGCAACTTGCACTGACATATCTTAAAATATATCAGTGCCACTGTGTTGTCTCAAGATGCACACCAGTAATGTTTTTTTTTCTAAGGCACGTTTATAAAAGCTAGGATCTTAGATGTCCTAATTGAACTAAAGCCTAATCCTGGCTTAATCTAATTCCTGTCTGTGAAACCAGGCCTTTATGAGGTTTAACTCGCTTCTCATTTTACTAAATGGTAACCATATCAGCTATTCATTTATCAGTATCTGTTCCTTTGACATCATCTAACACTCACTAAAAGCTAATCTTTAAAAACACTAATAATTTAATAACATTGCTCAGCGTAATCTTTAACAAATCTGAAAATGAATATCCATTTTTCATGCTGTACATTATAATGTTATGATGCTTAAATTCACTTGTTAAGGACAGTTGTGATGTTACTTTTCTAAGTGATCAGACCTAGGATTTTCACCAAATTAGTTTTATTTATATTTTTCAGGTCTAGCTTTTTTTTGTTTAAAAAAGCTTTGTAAAATTCACTTGATCCTTCTGTTTACAGATGAAATGAAGTCCCTGATGTTTTTTGAGGGCTGTCCTCCTCAGCTGGGCTGCACTATTAAGCTCCGCGGTGCCTCAGAGTATGAACTGGCCCGGGTGAAAGAAATCATTATTTTTATGGTGTGTGTGGCGTACCACTCACAGCTAGAGATCTCTTTCCTCATGGATGAGTTTGCAATGCCTCCCAGCCTGGCTGAGAGTTCCTCATTTCCATGTCTGCTGGAAAGCACCACTTTAAAGGAAGAGGACGAGACTGGTGGGAGCCAAGATAATGATGGGTCCATGCTGGGGGATGACAATCTCACGCTTCTTCCAGAAGCAGACTTTGAGCCAGGACTTCAGGAGGTTATCAAACTCCACAGTAGAGAGTCTTCCATTTCTGAATCTTTTTATAAAGATGGAGAAAGCCCCAGAATAGACAAAAATGGATCAGTTGCTTCCTTCTCTGGAGGAGAGGATGACATTATAAAGACCTCCACACCCCTTCCCTCCTTTTCCAACCTTCCCCAGCCGGTGTCACCACCTTTCCTGAATTCAGACCTGAAAGAGATGTCAAAGGAAATGAACAAGGGGCCAGGTGAGGAGGAGAAGAACAAAGAGCTAGAGGAGACTCTCGTCCATCGGGACAGCACAAGCTCTGAGACCTCCCTTCCCCCAGCCCGGCTCTTCAGAGATCCCTTACAGGATGACACAGACCTGTTTGTGACCGAGCATGTAGCTTCCTCAGATGACCGCCTCAAGTCCATCTCAGCTTTATTTAAACAGGAGCTAAAAGACATTATCCTGTGCATTTCACCTTTTATTACCTTTCGAGAGCCGTTTTTGCTCACGGCGGCTGGACTGCGTTGTCCTAGCCGGGATTATTTTCCAGAACAGGTTTACCTCTCACCTCTATTAAATAAGGACTCGAAAGAGCTGGATGGACGCCGCAAGAGGCAGCTGCTGAAAGAGTCTGGCCCAAGTTCTGGCGGCCTGACTAACGGTACTGTGTCGCACCAACGGACCATCCAGATTTTGCCCTGTCACAAACTCACGAGTGCCCGTATAGCAGAGCAGCTAGGCTGCAGTCAGAATCTGGCACGCATGCTGGCTGACTACCGAGCCCAGGGAGGACGCATTCGGCAAAGAGAAGGAATGCAATTTCGTGAAGCCCCGCCCACAAAGGCGCCAATAAAGGCAGATAGTGAAGAGGATAAAGGGGCAGGACAAAGTGAAATGACATGGGCTACTAAGGTGGGGGTCTATTACTTTATTCCACATTCTGAAAAGTGTGAGGCACTTTCCATGATTAGGGCCTTAAACTCTTCAAATTTGAAACTATTGTTTTTGGTCAGTGAAAGGAGGTGCTTAACCTTAGGAAAAAGTCACGGTCAAAGTAATTATTATATAAGCTATATATATATTTTTTTATTTCATGAGGTTTGCTGTGTTTGTAACTTGTTTCCAAAAGTTTTAATGCATTGTAGAACCCTGATTTATTAATTTATTTTTTATACTTGTTTGCATTAACATGGATTGCAAATAACAGAGTTGGAAATATAACTAAAATTAAACAGCTACTCATTAGGGGCCAGCTAGGTATCCATTATATATTGCGGAAAAATATTTGTTTTCTAAGATATTTAATTATTTTTTATTTTATTTTTTTACAAATAAATTGTTACTTTATGCATGCAAAATGTGTGGCTAAAATTAATTAATAATTAAAAATAATTTTTACTACAATTAATTGTTTTTAATTGTTTCAGTTGGACTGTTTAAATCCAATCAACCATCAGAGGCTCTGTGTGCTGTTCAGTAGCTCATCAGCACAATCTAATAATGCACCAAACCCCTGCGTCAGTCCATGGTAAACTCTCAGTACACTTGCATTATTACCATATTAATTCAAAATGCATTTACATTAACATGATGGAGTGATGTTACTGACTGTATTCTGAATGTCTATGTTTTTTAATGTATCTGCTATGTATTTACAGGATTGTAACAATGGAGTTTTATGGCAAGAATGACTTGACTCTTGGTGTATTTCTGGAGAGATACTGTTTTAGGTAATGTATTAATCCACACATTTTTTTCAGGAAAATGTGCTTCATTCCTAGGGTTGTCACACAATACCAAAATTATTTAATACAGAAGTTCTGATACTACAGCAAAAAAATTATTAACACGCACCTTTATTTAAATGTGTCATTTATATTTTTATAAATGTTTCTGAATTTTTTTTTTTTTATGGGTGCAATTCAGACCCTCTTACCAGTGCCCCAGCATGTACTGTGAGACCCCCATGGTGCACCACATCCGGCGCTTTGTGCACGGTAGCGGCTGTGTCCAGATTGTTCTGAAAGAGCTGGACTCGCCTGTACCCGGATATCAGCACACGATCCTCAACTACTCTTGGTGCCGTATCTGTAAACAGGTAACAGGGGATCCTTTGAATTAAAAAAAAATTAAAACAGAACTAAAGTAAGCTGTTTTGTGCTACAGTATGATTCATGTGAATTGTTACCTATTTTGTTTCAGGTGACTCCCGTGGTCCCTTTGTCTAATGACTCCTGGTCCATGTCCTTCGCCAAGTATCTAGAGCTCCGTTTCTATGGTCACCAGTACACCCGTCGGGCCAACGCCGAGCCTTGTGGCCATTCCATCCATAAAGATTATCACCAGTACTTCTCCTACAACCAGATGGTGGCTTCCTTCAGGTGTGCTTCTTCACAGTATAGATCTCATATATTTGAATATGAAGAATGACTACCTGAGTACATTTTTATGAACTTTGTAATCCAAGCGTGTTTGTACTCTTCTGTCACCTGTAGCTACATCTCAGTGAGGCTTCTAGAGATCTGTCTGCCTCCTCCGAAGATCATCATCAGGAACCAGGGGCCCTCTAAAGCCAACTTGCAGCAGGATCTCAAAGACTTCTCCCAGAAGTAAGATTCCCCACTGGGCCTCTCTCACCCAGCCTCATTAAACTCCTTCGGATGTCAGCTAAATGAATTGTTTCTCCATCGTTTGTAGGGTGGCTCAGGTGTACCTGGCCATAGATGACCGGCTCACCTCTTTAAAAACTGACACTTTCAGCAAGACCAGAGAGGAAAAAATGGAGGACATGTTTGCACAGAAAGATGTAATTTCTTTTCACGACTTTACTCATTTCATCCAAAGTATTGACCGATGTCAAATTACTTTAAATGAATATTCTTCTGTCTTAGATGGAGGAATCCGAGCTTCGCGGTTGGATAGAGAAGCTACAAGTGCGTCTGCAGACCAGTGCGATGGACTCGCCACAACAACTACAAGCTGTTATGGAGTCAGTGGTGGTCAAAAAGCAGGGCTTGTGTGAGACCTTGCAGTCTTGGAATAACAGGTGAGGACTGTAGTCATAAAGCCATAGAGATAGAGACTAAATATCTGCCATCAGTAAAACAGAACTGTTGTTTTATCTTGTCTTCAGACTTCAGGACTTGTTCCAGCAGGAGAAAGGCAGAAAGCGTCTATCTGTCCCTCCCAGTCCTGGCAGACACAGACAAGCTACATCAGATGACAGCAAGGTCAGTCATTTATTTGGCAAATAATGTATTAATAACCAGGTAGTTTGTTATTATGTTTTAATGTAGCATGTTAAAGCCCTCTCTGAGATGTTGCTTCTCTAAATTAATCGCCTTTAAAGCTCCTGCACTAAAAATATTAATGTTAAAAAAAGGAAAAAAGGAAAAAAAATGTAGATAAATCCATTACCCGATTAGTCAATTATTGAACCACTAGTTGCCCTCCCTGATTCATCTGTACTGGGTGGATCTAGGGCTGGTAACCAAAAGGTAGTGGATTCGAACCCTGCAAGGGGTGATCCATGAACCATTTTGTGCTTAAGTAAGCCACCTCCTGGACTTAAAAAAAAAAAAAGCATCTACTACATACATTTGATCATTTATTTGTTGTTTTTGATTCATAGACTAGTGCTTTGGAGTCCTCTCCTCGTAACTCATCCCAAATAGATGGAGAAAAAGGTGAGTTAAATGGCCCTTTATTCATCTTAAAAGAGTTCATCTTGATTGTTGCACACAGTCGACTCACAGCCTTTTCTCACAGAGGACCGTCATCTCAACACATTTCCGTCAAGTTCATCATTACTACAGTTACCGTCTCCAACTGAACAAGCTTCAGATGTCATTACGAGCGGACCATCTTTTCTTGATCAGGACTCTGTCAGCATCCCAGAGGGTAAACTTACTTTGAACACTTCCTTGTTTGAAACCACACATAACCGTCCCACCTGATTTTCTCTCTGTCTTCATCTCTCTACTTCTTTTTCTATTTAGACATGTTTGATGGACACTTAGGTGGCTCCAATGACAGTCAAGTAAAGTCAGAAAAGTCCACCATGAAAACCATCCTGGCCAACCTGTTACCGGGCAACAGCTACAATCCCATCCCTTTCCCTTTGTAAGGCTGTTGGAATATTATGGATACTAAAAAGCAAACCAATGCTCTACTCAAGCTGATAAAGGTCTTTTTTCTTTTTTTTTGTATGTTAGTGACCCAGACAAGCACTATTTGATGTATGAGCATGAGAGAGTTCCTATAGCCGTGTGTGAGCGAGAGCCCAGCTCCATCATTGCCTTTGCACTCAGGTACAGCTTTTGTACACTTATAACTATTAATACTATAACACTTGACCCATTAATACTAACACTTAGTATTCTATATATCTAAAAAAAAAAAAATAAATAAATAAATAACCTTGCTACTTGTACTATGCTAGACTAACTGGGACTAGTCATAGCACTTGCATGTTGTTGCCCTATTGTTTGTTTGATTGCTTCTGTTGTTCTCCATATTTGTAAGTCGCTTTGGATAAAAGCGTATGTAAAATCTAAATTACTAAAAATTAGATCTGGATATTTTTAAGCCTTTTGATCTCAATATTTATGTATTAGTTCAGAAATGGCTTAAAAGCTTTATTTTAATATATATATTGTACATTCAAAAATTAAATATATATATATTTTTTCTAAACAGCCATTTTTGCCAAGTAGATTCAGTAAATCAATGTTGTGAAAAACATTAACTTCTCAGTAGTATGAGCATTTTAAATGAGACACTATTAAAATATTGTGTTCATGTTCTCATACTCACAAATTGTGAAACTGCCCCACTGGCATGGACTTAACGTCATGTTAAATTCATTGTAACATTTATGATATTGATTCATTTTTATTTTGTCAACAAATAATATCAAATACTGTGTAAACATATAGCTGAAATGTCACTGCAGTGTTGTTTCACTGATTGTACCCAGGTGTTTCTTAAACATTATCCTAATTTTTCTATTTCCATCATCCAGCTGTAAAGAATATAAAACTGCCCTTGAAGAGCTTACAAAGACTACAGCAAAGAGTGGAGGTGATGACACATCTCAGGCCATTAGGTACATCAAACACTCATTTCCCTTATTTGCTGTACAAACCCGATTCCAAAAAAGTTGGGACACTGTACAAATTGTGAAAAAAAAGGAATGCAATAATTTACAAATCTCATAAACTTATATTTTATTCACAATAGAATATAGATAACATATCAAATGTTGAAAGTGAGACATTTTGAAATGTCATGCCAAATATTGGCTCATTTTGGATTTCATGAGAGCTACACATTCCAAAAAAGTTGGGACAGGTAGCAATAAGAGGCCGGAAAAGTTAAATGTACATATAAGGAACAGCTGGAGGACCAATTTGCAACTTATTAGGTCAATTGGCAACATGATTGGGTATAAAAAGAGCCTCTCAGAGTGGCAGTGTCTCTCAGAAGTCAAGATGGGCAGAGGATCACCAATTCCCCCAATGCTGCAGCGAAAAATAGAGGAGCAATATCAGAAAGGAGTTTCTCAGAGAAAAATTGCAAAGAGTTTGAAGTTATCATCATCTACAGTGCATAATATCATCCAAAGATTCAGAGAATCTGGAACAATCTCTGTGCGTAAGGGTCAAGGCCGGAAAACCATACTGGATCCCCGTGATCTTCGGGCCCTTAGACGGCACTGCATCACATACAGGAATGCTACTGTAATGGAAATCACAACATGGGCTCAGGAATACTTCCAGAAAACATTGTTGGTGAACACAATCCACCGTGCCATTCGCCGTTGCCGGCTAAAACTCTACAGGTCAAAAAAGAAGCCATATCTAAACATGATCCAGAAGCGCAGGCGTTTTCTCTGGGCCAAGGCTCATTTAAAATGGACTGTGGCAAAGTGGAAAACTGTTCTGTGGTCAGACGAATCAAAATTTGAAGTTCTTTTTGGAAAACTGGGACGCCATGTCATCCGGACTAAAGAGGACAAGGACAACCCAAGTTGTTATCAGCGCTCAGTTCAGAAGCCTGCATCTCTGATGGTATGGGGTTGCATGAGTGCGTGTGGCATGGGCAGCTTACACATCTGGAAAGGCACCATCAATGCTG
Source organism: Coreius guichenoti (assembly GCA_039654105.1). Taxonomy (NCBI): domain Eukaryota; kingdom Metazoa; phylum Chordata; class Actinopteri; order Cypriniformes; family Gobionidae; genus Coreius; species Coreius guichenoti. The sequence continues at coordinate 17,056,574 of CM077172.1, read as the reverse complement.
AAAGGTATATCCAAGTTCTAGAACAACATATGCTCCCATCCAGACGTCGTCTCTTTCAGGGAAGACCTTGCATTTTCCAACATGACAATGCCAGACCACATACTGCATCAATTACAACATCATGGCTGCGTAGAAGAAGGATCCGGGTACTGAAATGGCCAGCCTGCAGTCCAGATCTTTCACCCATAGAAAACATTTGGCGCATCATAAAGAGGAAGATGCGACAAAGAAGACCTAAGACAGTTGAGCAACTAGAAACCTGTATTAGACAAGAATGGGACAACATTCCTATTCCTAAACTTGAGCAACTTGTCTCCTCAGTCCCCAGACGTTTGCAGACTGTTACAAAAAGAAGAGGGGATGCCACACAGTGGTAAACATGGCCTTGTCCCAACTTTTTTGAGATGTGTTGATGCCATGAAATTTAAAATCCACTTATTTTTCCCTTAAAATGATACATTTTCTCAGTTTAAACATTTGATATGTCATCTATGTTGTATTCTGAATAAAATATTGAAATTTGAAACTTCCACATCATTGCATTCTGTTTTTATTCACAATTTGTACAGTGTCCCAACTTTTTTGGAATCGGGTTTGTATTTTCTCAGTGTATATTGGTAAAACGGCAAGCTAATTTCTTCTTCTTTTTTGCCAGTGTTGGAGAGAGTAGAGCAAAGAACAGCCCTGCTAAACCTAGTGATAGCAGCATGTCACAACTGAGCCGCAGCAGCGTTGATGCTGACCCACTCAGTAAGCCAAACCACAGTTTACCAAATACTAGTTACTTACAAATAGCATGTATAATTTTCTCTGTCTAATATGGAATTGCATATGAGACTAAATGTTTATGGGATCTCTTTTGCAGAGGAGCCTGAAAGCGGAGACAAACAGAAGAAGCAGACCGGAAACCCACACATTGAGCTGCGTAAGTATCAGGCTCAAATGGCAGGCGGAAACATTCCTTATATTTAGGTCAATATTATTGACCCCATTGTGGGTCACACAGACTAATCAGTGAGTCAGTTGTTAAAGTTAAAGTAATGCTTTTTCGGATATTACGTTTCATGTAGTGTGTAATATAGCTGTTTGTTAATTTACAGTTGTGGACAGAATTATTGCCCCCCTTGGTAAATATGAACAAAGAAGTCTGTAAAAATTAATCTGCATTGTTTATCCTTTTAATCTTTTATTCAAAAAATTCACAAAAATCTAACCTTTCATTGAAGTAAAAGAATTGAAAATGTGAGGAAAATCTCTTTATGAAATAAATGTTTTTCTCCAAAACACCCTTCCATTAGCACCCTTTTATTTAATACTTTTTCAACCTCCTTTTGCCAAGATAACAGCTCTGAGTCTTCTCCTATAACGCCTGATGAGTTTGGAGAACACCTGACAAGACATCAGAGACCATTCCTCCATACACAATCTCTCCAGATCCTTCAGATTCACAGCTCCATGTTGGTGCTTCTTCTCTTCAGTTCAACCCAATCATTTTCTATAGGGTTCAGGTCAGGGAACTGGGACGGCCATGGCAGAAGCTTCATTTTGTGCTTAGCAACCCATTTGTGTGTTGATTTTGATGTTTGTTTTGGATCGTTGTCCTGATGGAAGATCCAACCATGGCCCATTATAAGATTTCCAGCAGAGGTGGTCAGGTTTTGATTTTTTTTTATCTGCTGGTATTTACTAGAATCCATGATACCATGTATCTGAACAAGATGTCCAGGACCTCCAGCAAAAAAATAGGCCAACAATTTCACAGATTCAGCAGTATATTTAACCGTGGGCATGGGGTTCCAGTCATGTCTGACAACTGAATATGCAGTTTGTTTTTGGATGAGCGAGGAGGATTTTTCTTGAAATTAGCTATTTTCTTACAGCCACTTTCTATTTTGTGAAGCTCCACAATCTTTTGCTGCACTTTAGAACTATATTCTTTGGTTTTACTCATTGTGATGGATTTGGCCTTTGTGTTTCCTCATATTTATACTCCTGTGGAACAAGTTATAGCTGGACAATTTCATGTTCCTAGTCACCCCGGTGTGCTAAAAAAAATGTAAAAATGAATGGGCATATACTTCAGAGATATTTTACTCATAAAAAATTCTAGGGGTGCCAATAATTGTGTCCAGTGTGTTTTGGAGAAAAACATTTATTTCATAATGTGACTTTTTTTTTTTTCTTTTTTTTTCCCACTTTCAATTATTTTACTTCAATGAAAGGTTTGATTTTTGTGAATTTTTTTAATGAAAGATCAAAAGGATAAACAATGCAGATTTTTTTTTTTACAGCCATCATATTTACCAAGGGGGCTAATAATTCTGACCTCAACTGTAAAAGGTCTGCAAAGTGATCAAATAAGTTATTCTCACCGATTCTGAACTGCCTAAAATGGGTCGTCAGTAATTCCTGCACAAACCTGAGTAGGTTTGTAACAAATTTGCATAATGCCAGACTATGGTCTGTTCAGACTATGGTGTTTTTTGACCTTGGATGCATGTAAACCTATTGTAGGAGAACCTTTAAAATATCATAATAGGGACACTTTAATATTTTCAAAGATTTTATTTATGAATAAAGTAGCTGTTTGATAATAATAATAACTTATAAATATAAATAAGAACATAATTAATAATACATCTGAAAATTATACTTTTGATGCAGAGTTCTCAGATGCTAATGCCAAGTTTTACTGCCGGATCTACTACGCGGAAGAGTTCCATAAAATGCGGGAAGAGATTATGGAAAGCTCACAGGATGATTTTGTGCGATCGCTCTCCCACTGTGTCAACTGGCAGGCTCGTGGCGGGAAGTCCGGTGCAGTTTTCTATGCCACTGAAGGTGCGACCTGAGCTAAGAGTGCAAGATTTACAGTTGATTCTTTACTGAATTTTTTTTTTTTTCATGAAGCTAGTTGTCGTAAGTGAAGACTTGTAGGTTGTTGGGTGTATTTTGCTAAAGCTGCTGTTTCTCCTCAGATGATCGGTTTATTTTGAAGCAGATGCCCAGATTAGAGGTCCAGTCTTTCTTAGACTTTGCACCCCACTACTTTACTTATATCACAGGAGCAGTTCAGCAAAAGGTAAGCATATTCTGTACGTACCTGTATATATAGCTCTTGTCGTAGCGCTGTATGCGGCAGCATTTTTGGCCTGTTTTAGCTTTTCTTTCTAAACTCGTTGTGTTTGCATCTGTTTTATAGCGGCCCACAGCACTTGCTAAGATTCTGGGAGTGTACCGTATCGGCTACAAGAACTCTCAGAACAACACAGAGAAGAAACTGGACCTGTTGGTGATGGAAAACCTTTTTTATGGGAGAAAGATGGCACAGGTACATTTATTTAAAGAAAAAGTGTACCCAAAAATGAAAATTAAGTAATCATTTACTCACCCTGGTGTTGTTGCAATGCCGTATGCACTTATTTATTTTATGGACCACAAAAGGAGAATAAAAAATAAAAATAAAATGTCCCGCTCGCGCTTGTCCATATAATGGCTTTTTAAATCTTTTAAAAAAAGATGCAAAAAGTATCACAGAATAATCCCATGCGACACGTGCCGTATATTCCAAGTGTTCTGGAGGTATACTATAAGGTTTAGTGAAATTGAATGTGTTATTTAATAAAATTCGTGACCTTGGCCGCTGGTCTTCGGTGCACGGCTGCACGTTCATGAGACTCTATTAGTGCCGCAATTCACACTGTCTCGCCCAGAAAAAGCACACAAGCTGTGAGAAATCGAGATTTTTCAAAAACACAACATGAAATACAACACCTAGAAATCCCCAAAAAAACTATCCATGGACTTTCTTCACTGAGTCCATTATCACTGGACCAGAACTCTGTCTGATGAGAGTCAGAATGACAGTTGACAGATGTGAACGTGATAACTTATTGTTACGAAGAACACAACGGATATATTCACCTCAGAGAAGAAGGTACATGAGTTGTATTTCATGCTGCATTTTTGTTAATCTTGATTTCTCACAACTGGTTTGTTTTTCACTAAACCCTATGGTATACCCCTAGAACACAGAACACATATATGGCACATTTCACAAGGGATCATTCTGATACTTTTGCGTCTTTTTTAAAAAGCTTAATGCTGGTTGCTATTCACTGCCATTATATGGACGAGCGAGTGGGGCATTTTTTTTTTTATTCTGCTTTTGTGGTCCATAATGATGACTTCATTTTCATTTTAGGGTGAACTATCCGTTTAAATCTGCAGCTTATAAATGATTTGACATTGGTGTTTCAGAAAAACTGTGACAGACAATTTGGGTCTTTTTATGCTCACATTTACAGTCCTTTTACCTGTGTTTGAGCAGGTGTTTGACCTGAAGGGATCCCTGAGGAACAGGAACGTGAAGACGGATCAGGGAAAGGAGAGCTGTGAGGTGGTGCTCCTAGATGAGAATCTCCTGAAACTGGTGCATGACAATCCCCTTTATATTCGCTCCCACTGCAAGGCCATTCTGCGTGCTGCCATCCTCAGCGACGCCCACTTCCTGTCCAGTCACCTCATCATTGATTATTCCTTGCTGGTGGGCCGTGATGATACCACTGATGAGCTAGTCGTGGGGATAATAGGTGAGAAAATGTTATTGTAAAATCCATTTTGGACTTTTCTTTTAGTGGTTGTTAAGACTCTTGTATATTTGAAGATTATATCCGGACTTTCACGTGGGATAAAAAGCTGGAGATGGTGGTCAAATCTACTGGGATACTTGGAGGTCAAGGTACAGTTATGCCATTTAAAAAAAAAAATTCATAGTCCTGATATTTTCAGAAGAAGCTGAAACTTGTGTTTTCGTCTTTCCATCCTGACAGGTAAAATGCCCACGGTGGTGTCACCAGAGCTGTACCGGTCACGTTTCTGTGAGGCCATGGACAAATACTTCCTCATGGTCCCTGATCACTGGACGGGTCTTGGGCTCAACTGCTGATGGGCAAGAAGGGAACGTTACAGCTGGAAATGGATATGCTGCTCTCTTATGTACTTTGCAGTGATTCATTGGAAAGGTGAACCCTCCTTTATCTGCAGTGGTGTCTGAAGCTGGGTGAAACTGAACCTCTCTTTTTATGCTGTAGTTTGACAAAAACTGATGTGCCAAGACCCAGTTCCTGAAGATCCACTGAAAAGACTGAACTGAAATGGCATAACGTGTAGAACTCTGATAGTGTTTGTTTATAACCTATTAATCTGAACTGTGTATGATGTAAAAGTTTATAAATGTACAGAGATGTCTAATTAAAGATTATTAATACTGATAAAAGTGTCAGCCTTGTGTCACTGTCAATCTCTATAAGGATTCTGAGATGTTTCTTCAAACCTAAAGAAAAAAGATAGAGGTATTTAAGTGTGAGTTCTCTCAAATATGAGACATATGAGAAATTAGGTTTAGATACATGACACATAGCTACTTTCTCAGTAAAGCATATCTGTACATTGCTGGCTACATGTGTATGTTTACTACCATGCTACACAAATATTCTTAATATTATTGGTCTTAATGAGGTTTGAGATGACCGTGAAGGCTTCAATAAACAACAGCTCTTGAACCCAAACACGGTGACCTCTGCCACTGACATTAGGCTCTCCAGACAGGGGTCAAGAGCTACAGATGCACTTAAACTTTTGTGAAAACTTCAATACACTTTAGAATATTTTTATGTGTAGAAAAGAAGCTTATCCACATAATTTTTTTTGAAAAACCATGTTAAACTGAGATGATAGCATGCTTTTGAGGAACAGGGTTTTTTTTGTTCAATCATCACTCAATGCTCACGGCTACTCACACCAGGATGTCATGTTTCATTAATATTCAATGTATTTTTAGCATACTGAGCAGAAATGTAAATGTAAAAAGTACTAGTACCTATTCAGTTAAGGATATCTTTGGTCTAAAAAGTTTCTAGTAACTAAAAAAAATAAGTACTACAGTAGTTCTAATTTTTCTTAAGTAAGGTATAAATAATTAAATGCTATTCACAATTGGGATAAGTACTATCTAATTAATAAGTACTAGTATATTTAAAAAGGTACTAGTACCTAAAGAATAAGCACTAGTAGCAAATGAATAAGTAGGCTACTAGTACCTAATGGAATAGATAAGTACTAGTAGCATGAATATAGACACTACTATGTTTTGGGGATTAAATGTCAAAACGAACTAAACTAATTGAACTAGCAAATACAGAACACTAAAGAAAAAAAAAACGAATGAATAGCACAGCTTTTGCAATAGAAAAACTAAATTGGTACAATGAAATGAAGAAAAAAAACTTGAACAACAAATTCAGAACCATAAATTGGGGGACTGGTTAAAACAGATACTATCTATAGTAACTTATGTAATGTTCTATTTCCGTTAAGAAAACTTTCCTGACTTACCAAAAGCAAACAATAAAAAGAACGTTCTGGGAACGTTAAAATAACGATAGAATAACGTTCTACAAACCAAAAACTAACGTTCTATTTCCGTTAAGAAAACCTTCCTGGCTAACCAAAAGCAAACCTTAAAAAATAACGTTTTGGGAACCAAAAACTAACGTTCTGATAACTTAAATGGTTAGCTGGGAACTGGGCAGACAAACGGTGGTTTCGTCAGCTCATCGTGTACTTCAGGGAAAAAGGGTGCGGGCCTTTGCGGGGCGGCCTGACCACTCATCCAGTCTACTTCGTGTGGGCTCCTCAGGATGAGCCCACTCGAGCCCGAGGTCCTCGACGGCCCTGGTCAGCAGACGGATGAGCTCAGAGTCGATGTTGGCTCTGACACCACTAGAACTGGCCTGAGTAGAGGGCGCGGGATCAGCGATCGAGCCCGACCAGTCTTCGCTACCGGATGCAGCGAGAGAAAGGCTGTCATCCTCATCCTCCTCCGCTCCTGGTCCGCCGAAGGAGACAATACCGGACGCTAACTGAGCGGGGCGCTGGTCATCCTGGACGAGCAGGACAGGAGAAGGAGTTTCAGAGAGCGAGGCACGCGGGGAGTTCTCCATGTATGTATCGCTGCAGCCCGGAGACCTGGAGGTGGGAGGAGCTTATGCCGCAAGTAGGAGGGATTTCACAAATATGTGCGGAAATCCCCAAGCGTCATTGCCGAGGACCGCGGTGAATGAGTATGGCAGGAAGTAGCGACAGTAATGAAAATAAACGATTAAATATTACGTTCCTCATCATGGTTCAATTTCTTACAGCTTTGTTATTATTGTGTGTGTCCAATACCACTCACTGTCAACGATGAAGTCACGTCTTTACACCTTTTACCATACTTAAAGTGATGGTGTTTTAAATTCATTAGGCTGTAAAGTAGGCCTTACTCAAGCATATTTCTGAATATTAGCTACATATTCTACAGTTCTACAGTATCAAGAAAATGAACATATTAAAATGAGATGCAATTGTGAAGTGAATGTGTAAATACATGAAAAACATTTGGCTAATGTAAAAAAAAAAAAAATGAGTTACCATCCATCTTTACTCCATAATTTTTAAAATAGATGTAAATCTCAGGGTGGATAAATTATTTTTTTAAATGAATAAAATCATGTACAAGCCACTCATTCATTTTATTATTTTTAGTCTTTTTTATTATTTGTATGTACACTATTGCAGCTCATTGGAATTGATCTGCATGCAGTGAACACTGCAAAATCCAGGGTGGAATGTTTCCGAATAAATGCCCTGGAGCTCGCCTCGCTTTCCCTTCCTAGCATAACCTGGTGGATACACAAGAAGCACAATTTCTCAGCTCTGTAGGTCCATGCCATGCAAGTGAATGGTGTCCAGAACTTTTAAACTCCAAGGGATGACATAAGTAAATTAGACTTTATTACTATTTTTAGTATTCCTTTTAAATGCCACAACTAGACTAACAACTAGTTTATTCATCACCAATTTACACAAAACGTACCAGGTGTGCAGCATTTGTACTCAAAACGGCACTCCAAACAAGTGGAGATTGAGTACATTCTCCAGAAGAGTTGTTTGTAGTGTGAAGATTTATTTTTCCAACATGCAACACCTGAGGGGAAAAAAATAAATAAAATTTAACACAACATTTAACATTATCAATGTTGTTCTTGTTATGTGTTTTATTTTTAAATGTCAATGTTTACTTTCTAGCCATAAGAAGTGTGCCTGATTCTTGAAGTTTTCATCCCCAACTATGTCCCTGAACCTAGAGCAAACCAATGACAGGGGCATGTAGGCAGCATCTCCTTCTTCAAGAACTTCAAGCAATGTGTTCTTTTAGCAACGCTCCTGATAACTGAAAAGATAGCAACAGTTAGCACAGGCCGTTAAAAAAAGTTAAAAAGTACATTATATAACATTATTCAACTACCTTGAAGATGAAGCATGATGGAGGGTCATCATCTCTTAACAGCTCATCCTTAAAGAAAAATATAAGTGGATTTAAATTGTTTCATGATACGCATTTTAAATCATCATTAAAATTGATTATGCATACCTTGCTAAAAACAGAGGGCACAACTGGGGTTTGGTCTGCTAAAATGAAGTAATTTAAAATTAGCTGACCAATATTATAGTTACATAATTTGAAACCCAGCATAGTATATGTATTTTGTTTCATATCAAAGTTCTTACTTTCATATGCAAGTTCTGTTTTTTTTCTTGCCATAGGTTTCAGGGAGAAGTGCAGAGCATTCATCAGCAAAAAATAAAAAAAGTTGACAATACCAGCTACAACAGATCGTTTTCTCTTTCTCCCATGACTTCCACAATTTGATTGTCATGCAACAAAAGCAAATAAAGTAAGCAATAGAACCAGTACAATATCAAAATTAATTGAACGCAAGGATGCATTAAATTGATCACAAATTACAGTAAAGACTTGTCAATACAAAAAAAATCTAATTAATTACAAAATTACAAAAATTACACTGCCACAATACCTTCTTATGGTCTTCAGAATCCATGATTTGGAGAGCAAATTGTAGAAATGGAATGCAGAAAAGATCTTGTCATGCACGTTACAGATTTTGTAATTTCTGTGTGCTACTAAAAAACTACAGAAATTAATTTGGATACACTTTACCCTTATTCTTTTTAACTACATCAAGACTAAAAACTGTGTACAAACGCCATTATGAAATGTACTTTTTCACAACTTATAATGCTTTTTTACAAAACTAAAAACTGTCCAACAAGCTTCCCCCTTCAACTCAACGCTGATAAACACGTGAAAGTGGTTTTCTTCTTTGTTTTCTGATGGATCGCAACAAAACTTTCATTACCACCACCAACTGTGGAGCATGAACCAATAGCTACTACAACACAGGTGATACTAAATAAACCAATCAAAATCCTCTGGAAGTTTGTACAGCCCACTTGCGGCTAAAGCTCCACCCACTTGCTGCTGACCCACCCATTTGCAGTTGGCTCCGACCTCCGTTTATACCCATCTCGAGTTTTCCGGCGTGGGCTCGCTTGTCTGCTCCGGCATCCTCTGCGCGTGGCCCGACAGGGAGAGCGGAGTGAGCAGGGCTCTCGTTGAAAATGTGAGCCTTATAGCGAGTGGATAGTGACATTTCTAATGCTGCGTTCACACCGAACGCGAATAGAGCGTCTGGAGCGAGTGATTTCCATGTTAAGTCAATGTAAAGACGCGTTGAGGCGCGTCTGGAGGTCCTGCGGCGCGATAGACGCGTTTAGCGCGGCGCGATTTCACCAGACGCGAATTGAGCGTCTTGCGCGATATGCGCGAGTGATTTTATTTTGTGCTTTTTGTGCATTCACGCGTTTGAAGCGAATTCGCGTCTGACGCCCGAGTTGAAAAATCTGAACTTTGGCGTCTGTTCGCGCCGCGTTAACCAATCAGGAGCCTGCTTGCTTCTGTCACGTGGTGAAGTGACGTGATAAACTAATGGCAAGTCAATTAGCGGATGAGAAACCCTGCAATTTAAAAATACTACTGTTATTGTGTCACAAAACGTAGTTTTAAGACTTTTTTAGACGATAATGTAGTTGTTTAAAGCACAAATCTGTGGTTTATTTATAAAGAGAGCTCCTATTTGAAAAAAAAATTATCTGGCGTTTTCGGAGTTGTGAGAGCCAGTCGATCAGCGGGTGCTCAGCGATCGTTAACCCCGGCGAGAGCAGCCTTACCTCGGCTAGTCCTTCTGACGTTTGCCGCTGGCTCTGATGTCTCTGTAGTGGTTAAAAATGAGATGAAATTCGTCTTGTGTACATCTAACGGCCGATCTTTGGTCTCATGAATCTATCATTTGTTGCCTGCCAAATCGTTTTGACTGAGGGCAAAGTGAAGTTTCATAACTTTTTTTAGGCTATTTAACTTTACCGTTGTAGCCTACTAGTGCTGACATTGTCTGACTCAATTGTTTGCTTTATTTATTGCATAGCTTCTTATACCTTTTACTTATACTTTTATAATGGCTATTATTGATCACACATAAACTGACATTTAACAAAAAGAGGGTTGTGTTTTATGTCATATTTAATTTTATTACAGTGATAATCATATATATATGCACACTTATTGTCTGAACCACATACTGTGTTTAATATTTATTTTTAAATGTAAACGAAAAGAAGCATGGTTGTGTTTTATATTTCGTTTGTTATAAATATACATGCAGTGAAGATAATCAAGGTATGGGTTGCCTGAACCACATTTGTGTGGCTATTAATGTTAAATATTTTTTTAAATATCTAATATTCTATTTCGCTTCAAACGCTCGATTTATACGCGCGTCCAATTCGCTGTGGACGCGCGAGTGGATTCAAAATGTTCAAGCGTCCAACTAGGCGCGAATTTGACACTCTATTCGCGTTCGGTGTGAACGCAGCATAAGACTACCCTGAAGAAGGAGAAGGAGTAGTATACCCTTCCGTCGCAGTCAGTCCGTGTCTATTTTTGAATGGGATTGATACAGACAGTAGACGACAGACCGTTTCCATGTACATCGCCTTACAAGACGCCTGATACAGAGAATTATCTTACCTTTCCAACTCTCCCTAAAATGAAAGAACTTTATTTTAAAATAATAAATGACATACCCATCTAAATAATTCCTTAAATCTAAATTTGATATTGGAGAAAATTCTTTATAATATTGAAACCACTGAGCATATCTTTTTTTTTATTATTACTCAAAATTGTTTTGGTCTCAATTGTACAGTAAACTGTCATGTATTATTACATGTGTAAATCTCCTTGAATACAAACAAATTAAGTTTGGTGTACTTAAGAAAGATTGCTCACAATACTACTTAATAACCTATTTGAACTTGCTAAATACTTTATTCATAAATGCAATTTTTTGAAAACCCCTCCTTTTCCTCATTTTACTAATGAACTTAAAGGGGTCATGAACTGAGAAATCAAATTTTCCTTGAGCTTTTGACATACAAGAGGTCATCATACTATAAGAATATCCTGTAAGTTTCAGAACTGAAAACGTCCTTGCTAGTCTAATAAAAGCTTTTATTGACACCAGGCCCAGCGACAGGTTTTTCAAAGTGGGGATCTATGACGTCAAAGGGAGACAAGCACCGCCTCTGCAGAAGAAGATCAACGCCTACTTCATCACTGCCTGTTTAGCCCCGCCCACCGATTCACGCATGACATGCAATAGAATAGGTAGCATAAAAGTAACATAGGCCTACGTGGTGTTAAACCAGATCGAGCTACCAAGTAATAAACATGCCGTTGAGGATTACAAAATATTCTGCAGTGCCTGGGCTCGACAGTAATGCAGCATGTAAGTAAGCGTGTTAATTCTAATGCCTGATCGGAAATGTGATGATTCATGTACAGTCAGATGTTCTTTGTCTGTGTGGCAGTAAATCAAACCAGTGACTAAACGTCAACTTGCGTTGTTTCTCTTAGTAGGATGAAAATAATCTGTTATTTAACAGTGATTAAATTCTATAAAGAAAGCGATCAAAGAAAGCTCCCTTTGCAATCGTTGGCGCAGTGCGCGCTGAATCTGTCAATCAAACAACGATGGTTTATCAGTGACTCCCGTTTTATTCAACGAATCTCTTAACTATATCACGTTTGCACTGTTAGTGAAGATGAAAGCATTCGATGGTGTACAGAAACTGAGCTGCAATGACGAGATCACTGCTTTCATACGCTGAACATGTCTGTGATCGGCTACAATGTTTATCTTTGCAACCTTTCATGCCACGATCTGAATATAATGCCATAGATCTAAATGTAATGCAACACTTTTCACGATTAGTTAACCATGAGAGCTGTAATAGTAAAAACGCGCTAAAAGAGAGAGTAATACTTAGCTATTTCAAATGGAAAGACGTTAGCCAATCACAGCAGTGGGCGTTTACACTGAACTCTCACAGCAGACACGCCCCTTAAAACAGCGTTCAAACCAGAGAGCTAAAATCAGGGTAGGAAAAATGCCTTTTATTTATAAATTATGACAATTTTTGATGTAAAAAGCATTCTAACATTATAAATGCACCCCAGGAAACATCATAAAACAAAACAACGCAGTTCATGACCCCTTTAAAGCTTTAGCTGCTTCACTTTGTGCCCTTTCAAGTGAAAAAGCTACTACAGTAGCCAGTTTCTTCAATGAGCTAAGTGCAATATAGCTCCTTACTACCCTTTGCAAGAACTTACTTCTCCATAAATGTTGTTCCTTCAATTATTATATTATTATTATTTTATTTTCTTCATTTCATTTATTTCATTCCTTGCACTAGTGTTGAAGTGAAGTACAACCAATTAAACATGTTTTGAACATTAAAGACATTCTTTTTTTATTTGGATGCTATAGTTTACCCATTTAAGCAAATAAGAGGTTACAAAACATATTAACAGTAAATAAAAAAAAAAAGGTGATGGTAGAAATGATAGGTTCTTCAATTTGTTATAACAAAGGAATACTAACATGGTAACTTCTGACCAAGAAGAGGGGCAATTATAATAGATGTATGAATTTCTGATGCTCAGGAGGGGTTGTCAGCTCTGGTCCTCAATGTCCACTTTCCTGCAGAGTTTAGCTCCAACCCTGATCAGTTGAGAACCCCTGGTTTAGAATGGGCTCTTCTCCTCCCGAGCATCAGAAATTCATACATCTATTCTAATTATATTTTTGGTATAATAACCCCTGCTCGAAACCATCAGCCATTTCAACTGAAAGATGAAGGCTGTTATATTAACGTTGCCCATTAGAGGGAGCCATAGGTTAAGGAATCGTTTAAGCCTAATGTTAATTTCTATTTCTATCCATTGGAATGGAAATAAATGCATTGATTGATCTAATTCGTTTGTGTAACTGTGTACTGACAGTATAGTTTTATATGATTAATTTGCATGCCACATTTCTATTGTTTTTTTTATTATCTTTGCTTATTTTGAGTTTGATGAAATTGTTGTCTTACCTCTGAAATAAGAAAAAATAGTTAATTCAGTGAAATTAGCAAATCCTAAATAAGTATAATCAATTACCTTTTATTAATACTACTCATAATAATAGACTATCAAACTCGTGGATCCACTACACTACACTGACTTATTTCAAAACTATTTCTAATTATTACTAAAAAGAAATAGGAAAGAAGACTTTTGTCATTTGCAAGATTTTCCTTCACCTGAATAACTGCTGTTTTGTTGTTTGTCTTAGTAAAGTGCTAGCATTTTGTATCTAAGATCTGGTTTCCATGCTAAATTTTATATTTCTTCCACACCAGAACCTACAACTCCAGTAGCTTAAGTATTGTGTTGGAGTACGCAGGAGCTACACATTGGATCACAATATGAACATGTACCCTGAATTTTATTCTGAATTTTAGTGTCTTCCATAAGTCTCCATGTAATTTTTATGCTCCAAAGAAAAAAAGAAATACATGTTTGGGGCAACATAAAGATCCCTATCCCTTTAACTCACTGGTACTGTTCTGTTCAACAGAGTTGAGTTTGTGGCAAAAACATTCACAGTCATTGTATTTTATTCTATGCTAGGTACTTTTATTCCACAATACCGTGCATTTGGGAATGTGGACGAAACTTGTGCTGTTGAACTGATGTGTAACAATTTAAAAACATGCCAACACATGCATCAATATATTTCTAAATATTCAAATTGATGTTTAAGGTTTCAATATAAAACTTTAAACCCTCGCTCTGAATTTGCATGTTCTGATGTTCACATTCTTGAATAAATTACAGTGGCTGTAGCATTTCTATCATAAAGATGTGGCCAAACATTACAGATTAAGTGCAATTAAACATTAGATAAACAATGGTTTGCTCTTGTAAAGTGTAACAACAATCGTCAGGCCGCTGGCACCCTCTGCTGGCATTTGTTATAATATACATAAGTTTATTGTTTATACATTTCATAATGTATTTTAATGGTGTTGTTCACTAAAACATTACTCACTTTAGATACTTTATTTGAACCAATTACTGCCTCGGTTATATGTATTCAAGTCATAATAAAGGCTATTGTTCACTTAGAGATCGATCTTTATTACCCCAAAAATATAAATAAATAGTCTTCAGTACGATAAACAAACTAATCGTTACAGCCCTAGATAAAACGTTTGAATATGCACCTGCATTGTTTTGCATTTATTAAAAGATTGTTTTCCAGTCATATATTTTGTCATTGTACATTTTTTGAAAATAGGCTTTTCAAATATGCTCTTGTCGCCTTCTCCAGAAAAAATATCACGTATTGTCTGATATTGTGAACTTGTGTATTCACCCATTGTATGGTCAACTGTGTAAAATACAATTCTTACCATCAAAAGTAAAAGCTCAGAATGACACACAGAATATTATGTTTATAGATTGTAACTACTGAATTTATGGGTTCATCTTTAAAGTTAATTGTGAAAATGAAATAAAATTGAAACTCTGTGTATAATTTGCACATAGCCCTTAATCTCCAGGAGAAAGTGAGTGATTTTTTTTTTTTTAAAAAACATTTTTATTATGCATGTAAACAGTACATAGATGACATTAACGATTTACAACTTTGTATACAATGCACAATATGCATCAAGAATATGTTCAATGTCATCAGAACACATAGGAAAGTAAAAGGGTAAGCTATTACTTTGTGGTGGCAACGCACTTCTCAACGACGTTGGTGTCACGCGTCTGTGGTGTCGACGTACCCCTTCTCTCACGTAAAAGTACACGAATGTCTCCTTCGGTAGGTTATCCGTGGCACGGAAGTACGAGCCATCTGGAACAACGCCTTGCTCTTTTTGTGAGTGTGCGTGTCGCACCGGCAACACACACAGTTTAAAAGGATATTGGTTCGCCGGATGGCCGAAATAGCGGCTGAAGGCGAAGTCCAGCGAAGGTAGGAGACCGCGAAGCAGGTGCTGGTTGTGCTGAAGGCCAAGAAATCAGAATCCAGAAATCCAGAAATCAGCTAACGATAAATCCGCTGAAAGAGATTAAATCTGAATCCTACTGCATAGTATTGTGTTTTATAGCTATACGCCACGCCCATTTAGGCGGGAATTGACGTGCTTTGGGCGCGAAGTGATCCGATTGGTTCACACGCCTCAGCTGCCTCGCCATAGGTTCGTGCAGTTGCCGCAGCACAGCCAATCAGCGCACTAGTACGCTCTGTCTGGGGGTGCGGCTCAATCAGCTCCCTAGTTCAGTAGTCAGGGCACTGATCAGGGAGTCAGCCCATTGACTTATGTCCTGATCAGTGCCCTGACTACTGAACTAGGGAGTTGATTGAGACGCACGCCGGGTCTGCTGTGCAGCGGCACTGCGTTTTACATATATACAAATTTTAAGGATAATTTTTGGCTTCATATTTCTCGAGAAAAGGAATTTCCCATATGCGTAAGCTACTTACGCAATATTCGTTCCCTTCTCTCAGGGAACCGAGGTTACGTTAAGTAACCGAGTAGTTTACACTTTCGGTTTGAATTTGTTTTATTTAGGTTATCTGAGAAAAAAAAACCTTTTTATAGTATGAACTGTGCCACTGTGGTGTAGACACTTACACTGACTTACTGTATTGAGATGTTTTAATAGTGGTTTAATTTCACAGCAGTAGCAAACACGATTACCTGGTTGTCACTCTGCAGGGCGCTCGATTCGAGTGCGCTAACTGGTGGCAGTGACAAGGGATGTCGAAGAGGAAGGGCAGGGGCTCGTGCGCTCCCGCGGAATTACAACATAAATGCAATTAATTAAAAACTAAAATATAAAATAAAAATGTCTTGCAAAAGAGCACTTATCTAGTCAGAGTCCAAGCCTATGCCCACCACTGTCCTTTTACCCTCAAAATCTAAGTAACGAGTCACAGCTATGACGTTTGCGCCATATTAGCTCACAGAATAAGGACTGACCCTCCCTCATTTGCTGCAGTGGCATTTTATTCAAGAAATGTAAATCGTTTTTTCCCCCTCTCTCCTTTAGATCACAAATGCATTATATCTCAAATCTGGTTCTGCCTTAAAATAAAAATAAAATAAAAAATTATGTATATATATATATATATATATATATACACACACACACCGATAACATTATGACCACCTTCCTAATATTGTGTTGGTCCCCCTTTTGCTGACAAAACAGCCCTGACCCGTCGGGGCATGGAATCGGTGGTGGACATGGTTCAGCATGTGCACCCTGACTGGTCTGCGGCTATGCATGCCCGTACGTGACAAACTGCGATACACTGTGTATTCTGACACCTTTCTATCAGAACCAGCATTAACTTCTTGAGCAATTTGAGCTACAGTAGCTCGTCTGTTTGATCGGACCACACAGGTCAGTCTGCGCTCACCACGTGCATCAATGAGCCTTGGCCTCCCATGACCCTGTCGCCAGCTCACCACTGTTCCTTCCTTGGAGCACTTTTGATAGATACTGACCACTGCAGACCGGGAACACCCCACAAGAGCTGCAGGTTTGGAGATGCTCTGACCCAGTCATCTAGCCATCACAATTTGGCCCTTGTCAAACTCACTCAAATCCTTACGCTTGCCCATTTTTCCTGCTTCTAACACTTTAACTTTAAGGGAAAAAATTTTCACTTGCTGCCTAAAATATCCCACTCACTAACAGGTGCCGTGATTAAAAGATAATCAGTGTTATACACTTCACCATAATGTATAATGCCTAATGTTATGCATGATCAGTGTATATATACTCTGACTAATATATATATATATATATCCTAAGAATCTATTAAAAACTTATGGACACAGGTGAACAGGTGACGGCTCAGATCCCACCCCCCAAAACAGCCCCACTAGAACTTACCTGGTAATAATACAATAATCTATTTGTTATGCAAAATTATTTTTTACTCAATACAATATTTAATTAGAGGCTATTAATATGTTTCCTTCTAGTGTGATTTGAAAAGAGGAATCTGATGCTTTAGTTTTAACAGTAGGCCTACTGTTACAGTTTAGTGTTCATGCTGTAAAAGTAAACTGGTTAAATGCAGTGCATTTCACTTAAGCATGAAATGTCCCCACATACTTATGAGTTCATTCACTGAATGAAATTAATATTCAAATGGGTAAACAAAAACAGACTCGACACAAAACTCTGTTAAAACATTTTATATAATAGTCATACAATTTATATATATATAAAAAAAAAACTTGAGCTGACAGAGAACCTTCAAAATCAGAATGGAAGAGGAAACCATGATCTAGATTGTCATATATTTTTCAAAGCTTTTTTCTGTTATAATACTGTTTGACTCCATTCCTCTGCATTCTTCCAATCATAATCCATCTAATTTATGAAAAGAAAAATCAACCATGTGCTTTTGTAATAAGACAGTTGTGTGCAATTTCTGCTCTGGTGATGATAATATCCATGAGCTGATATGTACAAAGACTATTTTCTATTGTAAATCACACACTCATAGGCACAAACATCAGGACTTGGTAAGAAAAACACATTGGCTTACGATTGGCAGGTGTGACCCAGACTTATCTTCACATCTTCAGACTCTTTCATTACACTCTAATACATACACACCACAAATGCACACTGATGTAATCTAACAAACTCTGAAAATGCAGAACAAGGCACTGGACATGGAGAAACTGGCACATTATGGACAAAAGGCAAACAGACAAACGGTGGTTTACATTTTCATTTTGAATTTTCTGGAAAGATTTTAAAACACCATCTTCACTAAAAGCTCTTTATCTTTTGAAGCAAAATGGATTCAAATTTTAAAGCAAATAAACATTCTTGGTGGCATCTCCCAAAAGTATGTTAGAAATCTGTTTAAAAAAAGATTAATATTCAACCAGTGCAAAAGAATTTCCGAAGGAAAGAAAAAAGAAGACAGGGTAGGTTACTCATAGTTCTGGATTCAATGTTAAATTAATAGTTAAGCCCAAAATGCCAATTCTGTCATTATTTACTCCCACTCATGTCACTCCAAACCCCGGTGTTGTTTTTCTGTTCATGGAGCACAAAAGGAGAAGTCTTCTAAAGCCATACAATAATTTTGTGTGAGGAACAGACTGAAATTTAAGTTATTATTCACTGATAAACTTCCCTGTTAACGGTTGGGACCTTATCAATGAGTCAGTGAGTTCACTGGATCAGTCCATTAGTGAACAAAAATCGTTCTTTTGAACTGGTTCTTTTCAATGAAATGTTTGATTCACCAAACAAACTAAATGATTTGTTTTTTTATGATTCAGTTCTCGAGTTCAATTCACTGACGCAATGATCCAGTACCAACAGCTCACTGAAGAGGAAGATTTTCAGTGGTTGACAGCTTAATTTCATCCTCTTTCTCAGACAAAGCTTTCATTTGACTTCAGAAGACTTGGAATACAGTACATAGTCATTTTAGGAGATCGACAGACATTGGTCACCATGAACTGCCAATGTAGGTTCTTCAAAAATGTAGCTTTTTGGCTTCACAAAAATGGATTTTTCAACAACATGAGTAAATAATGACAGAATTTTAATTTAGGGGTGAACTATTCCTTTAAACACCCATTTACTCCTATACATAAGTGCATACAATTGTAGTACCATTGTTAGCTAAATGTTAATAAATATTGGTACAGGCTTGAGAACATCCTGGTTCACATTACTTGCCATGTCCTTTGACTAAAACCTAAAATTCAACCTGAATAGAAGTATAATTTGAACACTGTCTCTATGTCTGAGAAGGAACAGAGCGACAAAGCCACTCTCCAAAAGCGTCAGACTTAAGTTTAGACCATCAAGGCCTAGAAATCTACTTATCTCTATAGCATAAAAATGCTCTTCTTCACAATATAAATCTCAAGAGCCTTCTATTCACAACGTGTCAAATTCAATATGTAAAGTACAACTGGTGTACGATCTGGACATGTAGAACTTGCATTGGATTTTCATCACATTACATTGGGTTTTATGGACTTACAGTCTAAAGGCTGGAATACACTACACAACTTTTCAAATCTAAACACGTTTTTAAAACACGAGGCGTCATACGCTTGCAGATGGTTTGTAGATGGTTACAAGGAAACACTGGGCATTATACATTAAACGACTGAGGATCACACACACACTACTAGATTTTAAAGTAACTCCAAACACAACACAACAAACTCACAAAGAAACATGTGCCTTGTTGCTAGGAGATGAATGACAAATGAAAACAATATGTTGTAAAATCGGTTCAAAATATAAAACATGTTTGATATTCACTGACTGGATGGAATCTGGTGCATTCCATTTGTCCTCGGAAGTGGGAAGTTCCTAGTTCCCAGTAGGAACTTTTAACTGGAGTGCCCCAAGTTGCGAATGGGAACTTAGACAGCAACATAGTGTCGGTCCAGATCCGGCCCATATCTGGTACATGTGGATTCCACGTGTATCAGATGTGGGCCAGATCTGGGCCGCCACTATGTTGCTGTCTGGGAAACTCGGGGGAACCGCAACAACCCCGACTTCAGAATCCAATATGGCTGCTCAGTGCATCAACCATAGTGAAACATTTATAATATAATGTTTATTAGCACGTTTGTTAGTCTGTGTCTCAATAAAGTCAGTGGTGCACCATTTTCCAAGGTAAATGGAACGCAGCAATAGTCTAAAATCAAATACTCTGTGCCCATCATATACTACGGTTTTCTGTGAAATCTGTCAAGTCTAATCTGCAGACTGGCTCTGACTTTTGCGTCAGAATATTGTTGACTTGTCCAGACTGTAAATCAGCAAAAATCTGGGCCAAAGTCATGTAGTGTATTCCAGCCTTTGCTCTTACTCACAAATAAATACTAAGTGACGTTGGTAACAGTGATAGCAATTCCCCTGTTGGTCCAAAAATGTGATTTCTTGGTTCCTGATTGGTCCCACAATGACAACAGGAGTGAAATGGCTGTGACCTCACCTTGTGCAGGGTTTGTGCTTTCAAAAGTCCACAGATTAAGATACACCCCACCCCACCCCACTATACTTTATCGTACTTCAAGCGTGAGAAGTCGGTCAACATTGTGATTAAAATGGCTTTCGAAAAAATCTCCTGTGCAAACAAGTGTGGCAAAACAAAAGCGTACCAGGTGTGCTATGTCATGCTTCATAATCTCTTGTTATAGAGGCTGCGCTCCATAATCAAAAATCTGTACAACTTCTGTAAGGTTCATGACAATATGTGCTTTGAAAACTACGACGGGCGCCTCTAGAAGGAGCCGGGGTCAAAATGTCTCTGAGTCTGAGTCGTTTTCAGTGGTCGTGCCCTCGCTGGAAGGACCGGAGGGGTCCCTTGGACTGCGGGGGCCTTGGGGACTCTTGGCCTGGCGGGGCAGAGATTTCAGCAGGGCGCCTGGGGAAGGAGTTCCAGAGCTGCAAGGGGAGCAGAAAGGCATCATGGTAGCCAGAATGAGAGCCAGGCAGTCAGCCACTTCCCTGCTGGGAGCGCAAGCCAGAGCAGGGGTAAGACCTGCGTGGAAAGACAGCCAAAGAGCGAGAGAGACAGGATAGCAGAAAGAGGTGAATGGAGGGACGGAGCAGTGGAACAAAAGGACAGTGGTGGGGAGGTGATGGACGAAAGCGGCATTCCATTAGTGCCTCGCTAGTCAGGAAGCCAAACACATGGTTGGGGCAAAAGGGGACACGCATGACACTGTTAAAGCTTTGAAACACAGCCACTGCTTTGGCAAAAGCTTCTATGGCACTAATAAAAGAAGAGTAAAACAGAGACTGGCATAGACAGATGCACATACACTGACAATCTACGCATGAACCATCTCTGCTGAGATTTTAGTTTCAGGAAGACGCACCATTCTCATCTAGTACTTGAACGCTGGCCCCACGAGAGAGCAGCTCTTGCACTGTCTGCTTCATCCCGCTGCGAGCAGCCAAATGGAGAGGTCTAAGAAAGTCAACGAGAAACAAGTGAGCATCAATTGCTTCTTTAATAATATATAAGAGCATAGCGCTAGCAACGTCATAGGGTTTGAATTGTATGAAATGTATGAACTGATAAAATGTATTCCTTCAATGCAATGCAAGTGGCTTTGGATAAAAGCATCTACCAAATGCATAAATGTAAACATAATATGTAATATAATGTGGAGGGGAACTCACGTTTGCAGTGCAGCGTTTGTAGCGACGAGGGCAGAGTCTGGAAGTTTTCCAAGAATGAGCAATGCACATTCCTCCATTCCCTGGACAAGCAGAAAGAACAGGAAAATCATCTTTGGAAGACCTCAGGTAATGGATTCATATAAACATTAAAAAATACAGTTTGCAATGTTTGTTTTCATATCTGGCATAATTTTTTTGTTTGATAGTAATAATAAATATTACTAATATTATAATATGTAACTGTCTGTGTCTGCAGTACTGCATTATTAAAGGGATAGTTGAAAATTCTGTCATTGATTACTAATTTACGTAAGACCTTCGTTCATCTTCGGAACACAAATGAAGATATTTTTGATGAAATCCAAGAGCTCTCTGACCCCTCCATAGACAGCTAGCCTATTTAATTAACACTTTCAAGGCCCAGAAAGTTAGGAAAAACATACTTAAAATAGTCCACATGGCTCTGGTGGGTCAACCTTAATTTTATGAAGCGATGAAAATACTTTTTGTGCGCAAAAACAAACAAAAATAACGACTTTATGCAACAATTTCGTTCTAGCCTGTGCCAGTCTTCTAAGCAGTTTACGTTGTAGATACAGTGCATCTCCTGCGTCATCATCACACGCATGCGTCGTGGTGCTCACGTAAACAGCATCGGCTGCCGTAGAACTCGAAAGCTGCACTGTTTACAACGGAAACTGCGTAGGAGACTGACACAGACGAGAACGAAATTGGTGAATAGAGTCGTTATTTTTGTTTGATTTTGCGCACAAAAAGTATTCTCATCGCTTCATAAAATTAAGGTTGAACCACTGGAGTCACATGGACTATTTTAACTATGTTTTTCCTAACTTTCTGGGCCTTGAAAGTGTTAATTAAATTGCTAAACGTGTTTGGAACGACATGAGGGCAAGTAATTAATGACAGAATTTTCATTTTTGGGTGAACTAACCCTTTAAAGTTAACAAGTGGAAAGTTTTCCTGTTTTTAAGAAGGCCAAATTATTAAAATACAAATTAAATATGATTTTGGAGTGAGTAGATCATATGAAAATCTTAGTTTTTTTATGTTTGATGTAAATATACAATTCTTTCGTGAAAATCTATAGTAAAGGTTGCACCACTTAAGCCAGGGACACACTTAACGACTTTAAGGCCGATTATGAATGTAATTTGATACTTACGACTGATCATGCCCAAACACGTCAGAGCCAGTTGATTTCAGTCTGTGTTTACAATCTGTTTAAAATCATGCGGTGTGCTGTGTCTAAAGATTCTAGTCATAGAATTTAAGAACCAGCTGTTGCCAGTCGTCCTCACAAAGATTTTATTAAACATGTTTAATATTTGCAACTGGCGGTGGCGATTATGCTGAGGAGATGCGTTCCCTGTCAAACATAATTTTTGTAATTTTATCAAACACAATCTTTTTGATGTTTCTTTTGTATTAATTCATAGGTTAACATTGCAAGTTAAATGAATAGCCTAAAACAATTTGTTCTGCAGATGGAAAAAAAGTGAAACTGCATTCTGTAAAAATTCTGAATAAGCAGTGATTTCTCTCATTTTAAAAATAACATAAAGGGCGTTTTTACACTGGCAGTTTAGTTCAGAACGGGGCACAGTTTGCATGAAAAACTGGTAATGTGAAAGCTGTCATGCGGACCTGGGAGCGCACCAGTGTACCGAACCCAAGACTACCTGGAGGAGGAGGTCTGAGTTCGGTTGCACTCGAACTGTGCCACGATTCACGTGAACAGTGTGAGAAACACGGACTCGGGTGCGCACTTGTTCAGGAAGAAAAGTATCCTGCGCATTCGTTTTAGCCGTTTAGTTCAATAAAACACATGTAAGGGGTGATAGTGTTGATGATTTGCTTTGAATATGAGCGAGTTATTCTAATATATTTGAGGAAATATGATGAGGAAACACAGTTCCTTGAATATCTCTGCAGCTCTTCTGTCAAATGAAGTCATGCTTTCAGAGTTTCCAGTGTTGTCAGTACCGTTAAATGGATTTGGGAGCGTTGTACACTTAGCCTACTGTAGACTGATAAAATGAAAATTAAAATATACAAATAACATTTTGAATGACTTCTGTTTCAGAATAAATAAAGCAGTATTTTATTTCGTTCTAACCGGGAACTGGTAACTCTGGAAACAGAATGAAAAAATGGCCCAGCGTTTTTGCTCAGAACGATCCAATTCGTTTTTAATTTCTGATTTGTGAATAACAGTCTACAATACATTATTGTTTGATTATAGGTTTAAAAAATAGCACTAGAAATGTTGTATAATGGATGCATAATGGAATGTGTCTGCTCAGACAAAGAGAAAAACAGGGCTTTATGATTTTATGTTTAACGTTTCATAAAAAAAACACCAGTGTTGTTGGCAGGGTTTTTCCTTGTTTTTTTTTCTGCGCAAATTGCACTGCAAATAAGTAGCGGCGGCTGTCTGTTGACATCCATGTTTGGATTGAAGGAAAGTGTGTTCAGTTCAGTCTTAGAATGTTTCAGCTAGTCGTTAAGTGTGTCCCCGGCATTAGTTAACAATGCTAAAATATGATTTTAGCATCAAATAAAGCTTAAGATCAATTTGCACAAATGAGACCATTTTCTGAGAATGACTCTGAAACCAATAATGTCAGGCCTGGGATTTTCTTTATGACAAATTATGAAATAATTATGAAAGATCACTGCACCACTGCTGAAACTATAGGGGAAACTATAAAATTATAGGGACTGATGAACCTTGCATGCAATTGGCTATACTTACATTATTGCAAGCTAGATGAAGTGCTGTATTGCCCTTCTGGTCAGTCAGACTGAGGTTCACATTGGCACCAGTAAGCAGAGCTTCTGTTTAAAACACATGCCACACTTTGCATAAGTGAGCTCATTTTCATAACCCTTTTATACAAATGAAAAGAGGCATAATGCAAAAGAGGAGAAGAAAAACATGGTGAATCCATACCTACAACCTCAACTCTTCCTTTCTCCGCTGCCATAATCAGTGCACTGTGCCCTGATTGGTCAACATCATCCACAGATGCATTATGGGCCAGGAGCAGCTGAACACAATCAATGTGGCCAGCAAATGCAGCAGCATGGAGAGGTGTCCTGATAAACAGAGAGAATTCTTTTTTTAAAATAATTGCCAGTTGCTAATGTTTATTTTATTTGTTCAAATTTTGGAGCCACTGTAGGTACAAATCTATTATATTCTATTATCTCTAGTAAAGGACTGATACAAACCTGCCCTTGGAGTCTTTGCAAGTTACAATCTTTGATCCCATGGCTTCTAATAAAAGGGTGGCACAAGTCTCATGGTCATTGACCCTGTAGGGCAGAGGATTCAGAGACAGACAAGTTGAAACAGAGAATAAAAGTGCAACAGATGACAGAGATGAAGACAATCTCACAGCAGACATACACAGCACAATGCAGCGGAGTGAAGGGGTTCCCATCAAACTGACGAAAGTCTTTTTGTTCGAGTATGACCTCCACACAGCCTTCGTGACCTATAACACAGACAATGCTAGTCCACCATATTTCAAAAGCTACATTCTGTTTACCGATAAATAAAAGCATCTTCTTAAACTCATAATGGAGACTGTTAAAACTAACCATAGTAACAGGCCCAGTGTAAGGGTGTGAATCCCTGGTTGTCTCGCAATGGGGGCATTGGGGGTTCAGAACATGCGATATTGAGCAATTCGCTCAACCAGGACGCGTGACCTCTCGCGGCAGCCATGTGGATGGCTGTCCGACCCCTGCAGTCCCCCAGTAACACTGATGCCTCCAGCTCCAACAGGGACTGAACACATTCCTCCTGTCCACACAAGAGCTGAGAGAGAGAGAAAGAGAGTTTAAATAAACAAATAAAATAACTATAAATAAATAAATAAATAAAATAAGTCATGACAACCCAAAAATATTTAAGAGTACATCTTAAGATATGCAAAAATGTCATTTTTTTAATCAACTTTATTCTATCGTTCAAAAGTTTAGGGTCAGTATGATTATTTTTTAGAAATGAATACTTTTATTCAGATAGGATGCATTATCAAAAGTGACAGTAAAGACATTTATAATGTTACAAAAGATTTCTATTTCAAATAAATGCTATTCTTTTAAAATAGCATTGAAGAATCCTAGAAAAAAAGTTATCACGTGTCTTAAAAAATATTCAGTAGCACAACTGTTTTTAACACTGATAATAAGAAAATATTTTTAACACCATATTAGAATGATTTCTGAAGGATCATGTGACACTGAAGACTGGAGCAATGGCTGCTGAAAATTCAATGTTGCCATCACAGGAGTAAATATTTTCACATATATTCAAACGCAAAAATTATTTTAAATTGCAATACATTTTTACAATATTACTGTATTTTTGATCAAATAAATGTAGCCTTGGTGAGCATAAGAGACTTCTTTCAATAATTTGTTTTTTTTTTTTAATCTCACCGACCACAAACTTTTGAATCAAGTGAAAGTCCTTGCATATCTTGAATATGAATAAAGTTGACAAGATCAGGTAACTCACCCCCAGGTGTAGAGCAGTCAGACCCTGATGATCAGCCATGTCTACAGTGGCCTCACGCTCCAACAGAAGAGACACAACGTCCACATGACCCCCCATTACTGCCAGCATTAGAGGGGTCCTGCAAATACACACAGATCGAATGCTCATTTATGCACTCTCAAGTGCAAGAATGTCTCTCTCTCTCTCTCCAGTGCACTTTGATTTTGTTTAGATGGTTCATTTCAATTAAACATCACTTCAATCAATCAATAGTCTTAAGTTCTTAGGCACATTTTTCTCTCTTAATTTGGGCAAAATTTTGTTAAAATACTGCGGTTTATCATTGTTTTTGATTTATTTACTGTCTATAAATTAGTGAGTTGATTCATTTTATTACTATAATTAGTTGGTAGTGTGTTTTTATTGCAGAAAAATATTTAATAGCTGCATAGTAAAAAATTAACTACATGTAGTTAGTGACTTAAGGCAGGGTTGCCAACTTTTAAGTTCAAGTTGGAGTGAGATTTTGAGGGGGAGGGGTACATATAAGGGGGGGAAATTCAGTATTTGCTCGCATTCATTAATATTCACTTGTGTGTGCTTGTATAAGTATCATTAAAAATATTAGGATTCAAGTTATTAACTTTCTTAAATTTCACATTTAAAAATCTACTGTTTGATCATGTCTAAATATTTATTCAAATGCAAAACCTAAAAATAAGTAAGCAGTTATGACCTGCAATACTCATGGCCAGACTAGTAGGTACATGTATATTTATTAAAGAGCCATATAGGCACCTAGTGGGTAAACCATGGCATTGCTAATTATTAATAATGACTCTAATTTGCCTCTTTGCATTGGAATTTAAAACCCTTTCCCTATTTTAACCTTAAATACTACACTAATTGTAATATAAATAATAAAAAAAATATTATTTTAAGTGGTCACTAATGGACCATAATTATTGCACAAATAGTATTTAGTACCAAAATATCTCTTCAAAATATTAAACAAGTATTATTGAACTAAAATATAGAATATTTATTTAAAAGAAAAATAGTTAGGTGTATGGTCAAATTTGACCACCAAGGAATGAATGTGTATGAATGTGACCAATAAGTAAGGAATACCTGAGGGTTAAATACAAGAAAAACTTTAACATTAATGTTGCCTCTTCATCCCTCTCCAGAATAAAACGATACTGTAAATGTTATCTACGTAATAATCAATGCACACTATGCTGTAATGTTTACCAAAAATTGCTGCAAATACCTGTATAGTGAAGCTGTTGTTTATCCTGATTAAAGCCATTCAAATATATTGACAGCGCTGGTTTGTTATGAACCACGCGATCGTGTGCTGGCGACGCCGGCTAGATCAAAGCATGTCACAACTCTGTTTATCAACGGCTCTGGCTTTAACTGAGGCGCTACAGTTATGATCTGTTATGATCTGTTATGCCATATTAAGTGCAGGGTTGGCAATGTGAGTGAGACCGTGAGACAGAGCCTCACGCCAAATGCGTGAGAGTTGGCAACCCTGCTTTAAGGGTAACTCTTTTAGAAAAAGTTTTGCTTGAATGTAATTAACTACTTTAGCTTAACACTGTTGAGACACTCATTGACACTCATTCCACTCCAAAATCCTTGTGGTATTATAATAAAAGACTGAGTCTGAGTTATTAAATGAATCACTCACTGTCCCTGAGAGTCCGCTGTGTCAACCAGATCTGCATTATCAGAGTCTTCCAGCAGGAGGCGCACACATGATGAATGACCATTCATTACTGGAAAAAAAAAAAATCAGTATTTAAGTTTCAATAATAAAAAAATGTTGCACAATTGTGTAATTTCCACCACACATGCAATACCTGCGAGGTGGATGGGTGTACGTTCTCGTGTAGTATCTCTGCTTCTCGGCGAGGCCCCGTGGTTCAGAAGTGTGAGAGCGCAGTCAGTGTGGCCCCTGAGGGCAGCAAGAGCCAATGGAGTCCGACCCACCTCATCCCCCTGATCCACCTCGCAGTGACCCTCCAAGAGCACTTCTAGAGCTTGTGCGTGACCATGGTATGCCTGAATACACACATATGCACATGTAAAGGGAAGCACATGTAAGACCAGCTGTCTGTAAATGTCTTTACAAATATTGGTGTCTTATTGCTATCCCAGCTAACAAAACTATGTTCTAAAAACATTTTGCTAGCGTTATGAAAACGTTATTTCTGAATGTTCTCTGAACGTTCAAAATATCCAGTTTTTTTATTTTTTATTTAAAACGTTCATTTTTTTGTCTTGGTTATATGAATGTTAAGGGAACATTTAATTTTATTATGTTGCAAACATTATGGGAACATTCTGTAAACATTCTGAAACAAGTAGCAACAATTTTTTTTAAATGTTAGACAAACATCCAACTAAAAAAAAGGTTCCTTGACATGAATAATGTTTTTGTGCTAATGTTTTGAGAACATTATTAAAGCCCTGATAACTTTAAACAAATATTCTATCAATGATACTGGAATAATGTTTGTCCATAACTTTAAGCCAAAGTTCGAAAGAACATTCCCTGCTAGCTGGGATGCCATTACTAAAGTGTTTTGTTTTTAGCATGTTGCTATGTGGATGTTCTTGGAATATACTAGGTGGTCAGAAGTACAGTGGGGAGAACAAGTATTTGATACACTGCCGATTTTGCAGGTTTTCCTACTTACAAAGCATGTAGAGGTCTGTAATTTTTATCATAGGTCACAACTGTGAGAGACGGAATCTAAAACAAAAATCCAGAAAATCACAGTGTATGATTTTTAATTTGCATTTTATTGCATGACATAAGTATTTGATCACCTACCAACCAATAAGAATTCCGGCTCTCACAGACCTGTTAGTTTTTCTGTAAGAAGCCCTCCTGTTCTCCACTCCATTACCTGTATTAACTGCACCTTTTTGAACTCGTTACCTGTATAAAAGACACCTGTCCACACACTCAATCAAAAGGACTCCAACCTCTCCACAATGGCCAAGACCAGAGAGCTGTGTAAGGACATCAGGGATAAAATTGTAGACCTGCACAAGGCTGGGATGGGCTACAGGACAATAGGCAAGCAGCTTGGTGAGAAGGCAACAACTGTTGGCGCAATTATTAGAAAATGGAAGAAGTTCAAGATAACGGTCAATCTCCCTCAGGTCTGGGGCACCATGCAAGATCACACCTCGTGGGGCATCAATGATCATGAGGAAGGTGAGGGATCAGCCCAGAACTACATGGCAGGACCTGGTCAATGACCTGAAGAGAGCTGGAACCACAGTCTCAAAGAAAACCATTAGTAACACACTACACCGTCATGGATTAAAATCCTGCAGCGCACACAAGGTCCCCCTGCTCAAGCCAGCGCATGTCCAGACCCGTCTGAAGTTTGCCAATGACCATCTGGATGATCCAGAGGAGGAATGGGAGAAGGTCATGTGGTCTGATGAGACAAAAATAGAGCTTTTTGGCCTAATCTCCACTCGCCGTGTTTGGAGGAAGAAGAAGGATGAGTACAACCCCAAGAACACCATCCTAACCGTGAAGCATGGAGGTGGAAACATCATTCTTTGGGGATGCTTTTCTGCAAAGGGGACAGGACAACTGCACCGTATTGTGGGGAGGATGGATAGGGCCATGTATCGTGAGATCTTGGCCAACAACCTCCTTCCCTCAGTAAGAGCATTGAAGATGGGTCGTGGCTGGGTCTTCCAGCATGACAACGACCTGAAACACACAGCCAGGGCAACTAAGGAGTGGCTCCCTAAGAAGCATCTCAAGGTCCTGGAGTGGCCTAGCCAGTCTCCATACCTGAACCCAATAGAAAATCTTTGGAGGGAGCTGAAAGTCCGTATTGCCCAGCAACAGCCCCGAAACCTGAAGGATCTGGAGAAGGTCTGTATGGAGGAGTGGGCCAAAATCCCTGCTGCAGTGTGTGCAAACCTGGTCAAGAACTACAGGAAATGTATGATCTCTGTAATTGCAAACAAAGGTTTCTGTACCAAATACTAAGTTCTGCTTTTCTGATGTATCAAATACTTATGTCATGCAATAAAATGCAAATTAATTACTTAAAAATCATACAATGTGATTTTCTGGATTTTTGTTTTAGATTCCGTCACTCACAGTTGAAGAGTACCTATGATAAAAATTACAGACTTCTACATGCTTTGTAAGTGGGCAAACCTGCAAAATCGGCAGTGTATCAAATACTTGTTCTCCCCACCGTATTTCTTTAAATCAATAACACTATGAGCGATAGCAATTGAGATCATCTTAAATTTACAATAAATTGTCAATTTTATAATATTTTTATTCAGCAAGGTCAAGGATGCATTAAATTGATCAAAAATTATATTTCAAATAAATGCTGTTCTTTTTAACGGTAGTGCAAGTGAGAAGTGAAAAGGTGTTTGAACTTACAGCCAAATGCAGTGGGCTTCTGGTTTGGCTGTTCTCCATCTCATCTGGATGGTTCTCATCTCTGTCCAAAAGCTGAAATCAAATTTAATCTGAATTACAGCTGTTCTCATTCAATGTAATTAAAAAACTAATCTAAATTTAACTGGAACACATTCATCCTTGGACTGACAAGTTCAACAAAGTGCAGGCATTAACACGCATATCATTTTACTACAAAGAATGAAACTTCAAACTGGACTAAATTCATTTGCATGTTAGGTTACACATTTAAATCCAGTGTTGTTGTGAAGGTTGAGTAGAGATGGAGGAAGTGGAAATATTTGTGTCCTCACCAGTTTCAGACAGTGTCTGTGGCCATACGCTGCAGCGTAGTGAATGGCACTGTAGCCTTGTTTATCTTTAAGTGATGGGGCGGCACCGTGCTGCAACAGGAACTCAAGACACCTACACACAAATATATAATATATATTTAACAAACTGACAAACTCGTATAACAAATACATACATACATACACATATACACACACACACACACACACACACACAAAACAGTTGGTTCTGGTTCTCAAATCTGATTGGCTGAGAGGCTTTTCCAGCCATCCGATATACTGCTAATATCACACGGAAACGGTGTCGGGTGGTTCTTTGCCTCCACGTCGTACATTAACATTGTTTAATGCATAGCTAGCCGTGGATTATCCATTACATGTATATGACCAATATCTCACTCGTAGTCATGCGATATGGCTCTATATCAGCACAGCTTTGACTGCCTATGGCCTAATAACAGCCGTACTGATATAGAGCCATATCGCACTCCTATTCGTATGATATTGCTCATATTCATATATACTGTATGTATACTTTTTGACCATTCTTCTAGAAGTGCATTTGTGAGGTCAGGCACTGATGTTGCACGAGAAGGCCTGGCTCGCAGTCTCCGCTCTAATTCATCCCAAAGGTGTTCTATCGGGTTGAGGTCAGGACTCTGTGCAGGCCAGTCACACCAAACTCGCTCATCAATGTCTTTATGGACCTTGCTTTGTGCACTGGTGCGCAGTCATGTTGGAACAGGAAGGGGCCATCCCCAAACTGTTCCCACAAAGTTGGGAACATGAAATTGTCCAAAATGTCTTGGTATGCTGAAGCATTAAGTGTTCCTTTCACTGGAACTAAGGTGGCCAAGCCTAACCCCTGAAAAACAACCCCACGCCATAATCCCCCCTCCACTAAACTTTACACTTGGCACAATGCAGTCAGGCAAGTACCGTTCTCCTGGCAACCGCCAAACCCAGACTCGTCCATCGGATTGCCAGACAGAGAAGCATGATTCGTCACTCCAGAGAACACGTCTCCACTGCTCTAGAGTCCAGTGGCGGCGTGCTTTACACCACTGCATCCGACGCTTTGCATTGCATTTGGTGGTGTATGGCTTGGATGCAGCTGCTCGAAAACCCATTCCATGAAGCTCTCTACGCACTGTTCTTGAGCTAATCTGAAGGCCACACAAAGTTTGGAGGTCTGTAGCTATTGACTCTGCAGAATGTTGCTGACTTCTGCGCACTGTGTGCCTCAGCATGCGCTGACCCCGCTCTGTAATTTTACGTGGCCTACCACTTTGTGGCTGAGTTGCTGTTGTTCCCAATTGCTTCCACTTTGTTATAATACCACTAACAGTTGACCGTGGAATATTTAGTAGTGAGGAAATTTTACGAATGGACTTATTGCACAGGTGGCAACCTATCACGGTACCACGCTTGAATTTACTGAGCTCCTGAGAGAGTTTGTAAAAGCAGTCTGCATGCCTAGATGCTTGATTTTATACACCTTTGGCCATGGAAGTGATTGGAACACCTGAATTCAATGATTTGGCGGGGTGTCCCAATACTTTTGGCAATATAGTGTATAAATTTATACATGTGTGTGTATATGTATGTGTGTACACAATGCATAATTATGTATGTGCACTACTGTGGAAGCAGAGAGGGGGAAAGCACATTAAGGTTGTCACAGACATTCAAATTATGAGGTTACAGATGCACGCAGACACAAACACCCAACGTTTTGGCATCAGAGCAGCGCAAGTATAAACAGTATGAGTGAAGGTGGGACATAGAAGGGGGACAGAGAGATGAGACTGAGCAGACATGGAGCGTTCTGCTCTTCAACTCCAGAGACACTCACAGAGCTGCCTCCTTCTCCCTCTCAGCTTGAACACCGTCACTCTCCGGTTCCAGGACCACACGCCGCCTTCAGAGAAAACAACATTTACACATAATCACTTCTCATTTAACAATAAATATTTTTCCAAAAAAGCATCAAATAAATACAAAATAACTAATATTACAATATTAAATGTAATCAGGCATGTGATCAGCTAAAGAATTTTTTTTAAATAAAAAAATATCTTACTATGGCAATAATATATACTATGTATTGTAAAATTAAAAATAAAGTATTTATATTTATATATATTATTATGATACTTTTAAGGTTGGAAAATACGGAAATCTGTATAAATACGAGGAAAAAAAAAAAAAAAAAAAAATCACATCCCTGTTAATTCAATATTAATCATACATATTTGTAATTAATAATAATAAAAAGTGTACATATTTATATAAATCATTTTATGTCTGTGAAATAAAACTGTGGTATCTTAGTATTAAACAATCAAGTTACAATTTATTACAGTGTAATTATACATTTAAGTACTGAGTAATAATACATTTACATACACAACTACATGTACTTACTACAGGGTTAGGCTTAGGGTTTGGTTTAGTGTTAGTTGCATGTAATTATGCACAATTTATAGCAATTACTATAATAACTACATGTAATAATGTGTAACAAGGAAACTGTAAAATAAAGTGTTACCAAAAATAAACTATAATAATTAAAATGGTACTATGGTACTAGGTTAGAAACTACAGTTACCAACTCATTACTCATTCATAATTTTTTTTGTGCCAGTGAAATCTGGCAGCTAATCTAATTAAACTAAGCACAAAGTTGTTTCCGTAACTTGACGTCAAACCCCTGTCTCTGCACACAAACTATCACAATGACATGAGACTTAAAAATAGCCTGTGGTTGCCATGGTAACATAGATATATGTTACTGAAGCTGCTAGCAGTCTCTAGAGATGAGGACTGGCAGTGCACTCAATTTCACCTGCTGTTGGACTACAGCTGCTGGTGTCTACATCATTTAATTGTGTTAGACATGCATCTACATCAATCAATTACTTGTTGTTTGGCCACAACTAGCTCCATTTGTGCACTGTAAAATATACATGTGGGGATGTTTTGACCCCCAATGTTAAAAGTACAAACTATGGTTAGGCTGAAGGATGATTTAGACTGATGAGCTGCAGATTTTTGCATTTAAACATTTCAGAATATCAGGCCCCAAAGAGCTCCATTATAAGCCTATTACTGAAAACGCGATATTTGTTTATTTTTACAAACTCAGTGACAAAATCCATTTTTTAACTGAATCTTGGAGGAGGAAAACACAGATGTTGCTGTTTATGTAAATGTGTATACCTCCTGTCCAGATCAGAAGCAGCAGCGTAGTGCACAGCAGAGCGCCCCCAATGGTCAGTGGCATTAATGCAGGTACCGCAGGACACCAGAGTCTCCAGGCACTGAAAGTGTCGACTAGCTGCCGCATAGTGGAGAGGGGTCCTGTCAACAGCCATGACAAAAGAGAGAGGTACAATAAAGTTCACAAAATTTAAGTATAATCTAAAAGTTTAGAGTACAAAAAAATGTGTACAAAAGGAATGATTTCATTTAACGTGTGTAGCAGGGGCGGTTTCTTCATTAGGGCGATAGGGCAACGCACCACCAAAGTGCCTAACTCTGTATTCAACCACAGAGTCACTGTCACTATTTAAGACTGTTCTGCCTCTGTATACAGTGGTGGTCAGAATTATTGGCACCCCTGGTAAATATGATCAAATATGGCTGTAAAAAATAAATCTGCATTGTTTATCCTTTTGATCTTTTATTCAAAAAATTCACAAAAATCTAACCTTTCATTGAAGTAAAAGAATTGAAAGTGGGGGGTAAATCACATTATGAAATAAATGCTTTTCTCCAAAAAAAGATCAAAAGGATAAACAATGCAGATTGTTTAGACTGTTCTCACAGACCTCCATACAAATAATTTTTTTTTCGAACTGCAGGCACTGCAATGCATTTTCTATGGGTTCCGGGAGGGCTAGCACTAACAAAGAATATAGAAGATACATTATAAGTTCTTTGGCACTAACCAGAGCCATAGAGATACATGGCTCTGGCACTAACGTGCTTTCGTCATCATATGTAACCTTAACTTGTGCAGTGATTTGTGGGAACAAACGTAACTTTATTAATAATCTTTAAGCTGAAGTGACATACAATAATTTCCTCAGTGCATAGCTTACATTTCACAGACATATTCTCATCAATAAATGTTAGAAAGTCAAGCAAATATTTCCATTTTGCTGTCAGGAGTGGACGAGCTCTCTCAAGCACAAACTTCTTTGCTTCCGTGAACGGGCGTCAATCAGACGGAGCGCAATAGAATAGGAGCGCAATAACTCTGACTAAAATATACATTTTGCTAAAATATTTGTTGTTGTTGTTGTTGTTGGTGAACAAAAATGTGCCATATGTAGAAATTCAAACTGTAAAGTGACTATTGTTACGGTAATCAAAATAGCCTAATAATTAGTCTGTGCTTTTGTTTTTATTTATTTTCATTATTAGTTTAGCAAATTTAACTTCTGCTTTAAAAAGCTTGATTTTGTTTTTAGATTGTAATGTTACAATGTTAGAATGTAATGCGATTTACCCCTTTTTTGCACATAATAGGCCTATTATATAGCATACACGTTACATTCACTATGTTTGTTTTCATAGCCTTCAATATGAACATTGTTCGTAGGACAATATTGGGCAGGATCATAACATTTTTTTAAATTAAATACAGATTTTTTAAAAATTCAAATAGAAAAAATGTAGAAAATACTGAGATTATACCATACATTGCCATTCAGCCCAAAAATACAGAGATATAATTTTCTGGCTATATCGCCCAGCCTACCTTATGGCATAACTGCTGAATTTTCCATATTTTAGCTAAGCAGTAATGATACATTATTATATCACTTGTTAAATGGTTATTTAAAAATGAGTACATTCAGTTCTGCATTAATAATTCGGTTTGTTGGCGCCCCCTCAAACATGTTTAGCACCAGCCACCACTGGTGTGTAGTGATATCTGTACTTGGAGTTTATACAAACAAACCAGTTGAGAAAATGTCTAAAAAAAAACCTTGAGATTTGAGTGTGAAAACTATTCATGAAAAATTATTTAATCTTTATCTATCATATATGACAATAAAATCTGTAATATATTACTTAAAAATTATGTATAAATGATGAAAAATGCTATGAATTCAATTGTTACTGTATTCCAAAAGTAACAGTTTTCCACTGAGCTAACCATTTAAAATACTTAATTATTGGTCTTAATGCAATTAAAATATTTAATTATTTTGTCTTAATGCTTAATTAATTAAAAAAAACATTGTTAATGATGGAAAAAAAAGAAAATGTATGATTTTAGAAAATGTGAAATTTGCTCACTGCTCCTGAATGCAAGATATTTTATTGTCTATGTAGAAGATTCAATACTTAACTGCAGCTGAAGTGAGCACAGGCATGAAAAGTGAATGAGCAATTATCCTGATGTAAATGTCTCACATTTACCAATAATTTACCTTCCATGTTTGTCCCTGCGGTTATGATCAGCTCCGCTGCTAAGCAGTAGCTTCACACATTCCACATTACTAGAGAGAGAGAGAGAGAGAGAGAGAGAGAGAGAGAGAGAGAGAGAGAGAGAGAGAGAGAGAATTTAGCCATGAGCTGGTATGCAGACACACAACAGGTCAAAAATACCGGCATTTGTCTGAACGATGGAAGACGGGGTAGTCATTGGTTTTGGTATTGTATTCATGCATTTTTAGGTATTGTATTTGGGTATATATATAAATTATTGACTTCTAAAGTTTGTATCACATTCCACATAATATAACTGTAGTTACAAAAGGTCCAATCAGAAGCAGAATAAGGAAACAGACAGACCACTTGTAGAAAAACAAAAGGGAGAAATTGCAATGCTCAATATGGCAGCTTCAGGAAAGGATGTCCCGCCTTTCAGTTAAAAGTTCCAGTCGTCTTATTGGTTAAGACTCTACCTAATTGTATTGCTCTACAATGTGTTTAATTTCAGATAAGCTAGATTTTTGAAATATGTTTTTGAAAAGTAAGTTTAGCCAACACCAGCACAACACCTGATCACAGGTATTTTTTCCCGCAGTCTAACAGGACTGTCTGCAAGACAGACAGACTCACCCGCCCGCAGCCGCGGCATGTAGACATGTCCTCCCGAGGTTGTCTGGCGTATCGATTTGAAAGCCTGCAGATAGGACCGAGTCATTATTGAGAGGGCACATTATGCTATACCTCCGTCCTGTAGAGGAATGGAAAGATGGGGAGGAAGATGCAGTGCACAGAAGAGGAAAGTGCCCCCACAACCAGATGCAGACAGCCACAGTGTCAGACCGCAGGAGGGAAAAAGAATGAAATGGGGAAAAAGAAGTCCAAAAAAGAGACGTCAGAGAAAGAGAGACAGGGAGAGAAAGTATGTTAGTGCAGGAAAAACAAAGACGGTGCACACAAGAAACACACATCGATCACACAGGTGAGAACACAAATGTGTGCAACCAAGCAGAACGGTTTAAAAGTATAGATCGACAGCATCTACAATCTAGTGTTTTCTCTACAACAATCCCATAATCAAGAGTCCAAGTTAAGCAAGCACACATAAATAAGGGCATTCCAGACGTCAGCAAAGACATGAGGAAAAAATCATGCCAATCAATTGCGAGACAAAAGATCTTTAAGTCACAGAATAAACCTAATTACATAAGGAAGAATTGCATTTAACACAAAAAGTCATTTATTTTTTAAAGATGAGGGTTGTCTGGGTCACATCAATTTGAGGGATACCTCATGGTTCAGTACTTGGTCCCCTTCTCATCTCAATATAGACAACAACACTATATCATCAACATTATGTGGACCAGTGATTACTGAATATTTAATTCCCAAAATCATGGGCCTCAATAAGGAGCTGGTCCTCCCTTTGAAGTTGTAACAACTTGCAGTTTTCTGGGAAGGTTTTTCACTAGATGATGGAACATGGCTGCAGGGATTTGCTCCCATTTAGACACAAGAGCATGTAAGGTCAGGAACTGTTGATTTACAAAACATGTCAGATGACTTAAAATCATCCAGATATGAAAGCTTTCTGAGGGAAATGGATAT
Source organism: Coreius guichenoti (assembly GCA_039654105.1). Lineage (NCBI taxonomy): Eukaryota > Metazoa > Chordata > Actinopteri > Cypriniformes > Gobionidae > Coreius > Coreius guichenoti. The sequence goes on along the minus strand of CM077172.1, from coordinate 17,018,643 downwards.
CAATCAGTGATCTTTTTAATTGCTTGAAAGAACATACAAAACAAGCCTCAATAATGAGTGCTCAAAGTCTCCCACACCTGGTGATTTGTGGTCAGTGACATTAAATCTTTACAAATAATTTTATTCGGAAAGGATTAATTCTTTCATTCAGCAAGAATGCATCAAATTGTTCAAAAGTGACAGTAAAGACATTTCTCATGACAACTCTTAGAGTGTTTGGCATGGTAATGGGTATGAGAATGCTGATATATTTGCTCTTGGTGGAATAGATCTGCTACGCTGCTGCTGTTATTACTGCTGCTGCAGAGCAAGTACAGGACTTGCTATTGTCAATACATACACGACAAGCTGCTGTGAGCAAGTAAGACATGCTGCTGCTGTACAATATAGCGTACATGAATTACCCATAACAGATCTATACAGGTGACGCTGGGGAAGGTGAAGGGTTTGTGAAAGCACGCTGCACTACTAAGGCAAAACCGAGTATTTGAAGGTTGAACATGCAAGCTCATTGGTTACTGATACATCAGCTGTGCCCTATAGAGAATTATGTGATTGCAAGCAGGTTAAGGACCTATCAGCCTGTGCCATGTAGAGTTTCATGACAGAACTTTGTATTTATGATGTTTCAAGAGATTTCTATTTCAAATAAATGCTGTTCTTTTGAATGTTCAATTCATCAAGCAATCCTGACAAAAATGTTTGATAATAATAATTAGGCTATTAATCAAATAAGCATATTAGAATGATTTCTGAAGAATTATGACACTGAAGACTGGAGTAATGGCTGCTGAAAAATCAGCTGTCATAGAAGGGATACATTACATTTTAAAATATATTTAAATAGAAAATACTTCTTTAATTGTAATAATATTTAACAAATTGACAGTTTTTACTGTATTTTGATCAAATACGTGCAGCCTTGGTGAGCAAACATAAGAGACTTCTTTCAATAGAGTAAAGTAAAGTACTATAGAGCGAACAGGAAATAATAGGGAGAAGTAAAAGGAATGGGATCAGGAAATGTCCAGAGCCAGATTCAAACTTGCATCTTCTGTCCTAATGTTTACGTTACATGCACATTTTAGGCAAAAAAGGTTTCCGCTAGGTTTAGAGTGTTATATAATTGCAGTGCAACTAGTTTGATTCAGTGGCATAGTTGGTACCTGAGGAGAGGAGTTTACGGCAGCAGTCGGAATGAGCATTCAGAGCGGCCAGATGCAAGGGGAACATGCCGTGTACCCCTCTTCTGCAGAAGAATATAGGGGAGAAAGAAATAGTCTATCAGAGACAACAAGTAATGATGCTTTACCAAGATTTTTTAACAAAGATCCAAATGCAGAGTCAAACCTGGTGCAGTCAGCTCCACTTGTGATTAGAGTGTTTATTAAAAGTTCATGGCCGTATCGAGCAGCGACGTGCAGTGGAGTGTTTCCATCCTTATCGACACAGTCAATCTCTCCACCTGTATCAAAAACGCTCAACTGTACTCACAGTGTACATGCAAATCAGTCGATAGTAGAATCAAAAGCAGTTTAGATTCAGACATCTTAGGGGCCGTACACACAGAACACGTTTTTCCATTCCACTGAGCTAATTTATTTTCGATGTAAACACGATAGACGGACGTGTTTGACCGCTGAACTTGTCTTGCGTCTTTTGCAGATTCTTGTGCATTACATGGCTTTCTAAAAATTAGGTGCTCAAGTTAAAAGCAGTTCATAAAAAACACATCTCTAGACTTTGCTTTTTTTATTCCACTGACCTGTGTCTCGCATTTTAACCGCAAAAACGCATTCTGTGTGAATGGTCCTTCAGCCAACTAAAAACAGCTTTACCGTTTTGGATGAGCGTCTGGGAGCGTGTGAATCGTCCGTGCACTGCAGTCAGATGAAGAGGGCTTTTCCCATCTCGACTCTGAGGAAACATCACAAAATGTTTATTAACATAAAGCACACAGGATTTGGACTGTCTGTCTATATTTAGTCGAAGTTGGGCATACCTGGACATTGACATCAGCGCCACTGTTAACCAGGAACTCCAGACACAGAGCACCATGGGTGGACGCAGCAGCAAAGTGGAGAGGTGTGAAGCCCTTGTTATTTGGCTGACTGACATTAGCACCATAGTCGATCAGCTCGCTGACCACTGCGTCCTGCCCATTAAAACACGCCACATGCAGTGCTGTGTTCCCAAAGGCATTGGCTTCATCTATCTACGAGTGAAGCATACAATGTAATGGTCAGCTAAAACTAGATGTTTTTTCAATGACCCCATGCTCCCTTCCCTATATGTATCTATTTGCATCCTGGGTACCTCTACAGCCAGGCTGAGCAGGTGTTTCACCACAGCGATCTGACCGTTGGAAGCAGCAGCGTGTAGAGGTGTGTATCCCCTCTTGTCCTTGCAGCTGATCTCGGCCCCTTGACTCACCAGTAAACACACTACATCTAAGTGACCTGCAACAGTATAGAAACGAGCTCATGAAAACATAAATGCATATATAGCAAATTAAACATAGTTCACCCCAAAATGAAAAATCTGTTATTAGTTACTGTCCATCATGTAATTTCAAACCATGTGGATTCTGTAGAACACAGAAGGAGGTGTTTTCCAGAATGTTAACTTCTTTCCATAAAACAAAATCAGAAAGTGACCAGGGTCTGTCAAGCTCAGAAAAGGACAAAAAAAAAATTGCGCGTAACATAATATAAGTCTTCTGAAGCCATGTGATAGTTTGAGGAAAAAACTATATGAATGTTTTCAAGTGCCAATTTCTTTTTGAATACTTGGAATGTGGGCATGCGATATTGACTAGTAATGATATCTCAATATTTTTGGCGATTTTGTTGATAATGACAATTAGACAATATTTTGCTGAGAGTATTTTCATGCTGGTAAAAAATGACTCCCGAAGATTCTAATATTCCAGTGTGAGTAAACTGTGCAGTGTTTAGTTCACAGCAGTAACAGAAATTATAAAGGGTCGATATTTAGAATAATAAAGCATTATAGGCTATTACCAATCAAATGAAACCAGTATCAACAAAAAGCATTTCTGCACTGATACCACAGTATGTTAAAACTAGTGTAGGAAATTATATTATTGAATTTTGTCATTTTGCTTTAAAAGTTCCACATATGGTATGGAAAATGTACATTTATATACAAAAATGCATTGCCATATTACATATTGCATTGCCATTTTGCATTTTACATTTCAAATTAAATATTGCTACCCATATGCTTCCATACCACAGAAGCTGCATCTGAAGTGATTTTTGGATGGAATGATTAGTTCAAAACGGCTGATTCATTCTAAAATGACACAGGTGACTGTCTTTATGAACGGGTTATTCACTCAAATGATTCATTCAGTAATGAAAGGCTGTTGTGTGTTGTTCAGAGACGTGCAAGAATTCAGCTTCTGACTTGTTTGAAACAATTTGTTTGTCATTCTAACTGCAATCTAACCATAACTTGAAGATGTCAGCTTGCACATCATTAAAACAACAACTACAATATTATTGTAGAGTTAGTAGTAGTACTACATGAGTGGTGATTTTATATCCTTTTTGGAGCTTATCAACCCCATCGTAACTGTTTTTCACATTTGAATGGAAGAGAGCAGCGTGAACAACTCCTTTTGTGTTCCACTGAAAAAAAAAGAAAAGAAAACAAGGGCGTACAAGTCACAGTTTTTATAGGACAGTTCCCTCACCCATATATGCTGCCCAGTGCAGTGCACGACAGTCTTTCTTATCAAAGGCATTGATGTTGGCACCCTTGGCCAGGAGAAGGCTAACCATCTGAAGATAGAGAGAAAGGAAAGTGAATAACAGTGACAAGATTGAGATGGAGAAACGGAGGAGAGAATGCATGTGTCAGTCTCAACAGGCAGTAAATCATGAGTCAATAATGTATCAGTAATTATTGGTCTCCAGAATTTCTTATTGTGTGCTGCGTGTTTGTGTCACAAGTCATATAATGACTTTCTAAACCATTCTGCATTGTTGAGAGCTCAAGAAATTTCTCTCTGTGTTGACAATGCAGTGCAGGAAATTGAGCATTTAGCAGCAGGCAAGTGACTTTGTATCATAACCCAGTTGGATCGTCACTGCCTGAGTCCTTTGGACTTGCAAAATGTATTTAGTTAAACTGCAGCAAAATAAAATATGATCTAATTCTGTATTGCTACGAATTAAAGGGATAGTTCACCCAAAAATGAAAATTACCCCATGATTTACTCACCCTCAAGCCATCCTAGGTGTATATGACATTCTTCTTTCAGACGAATACAGTCGAAGTTATATTAAAAAATGTCCTGGCTAATCCAAGCATTATAATGGCAGTGAATGGGAGCCCAAAATTTGAAGCCCAAAAAAGTGCATCCATCCATTATAAAAGTAATCCTCCGGGGGGTTAATAAAGGCCTTCTGTAGGAAAAATATCCATATTTATAACTTTATAAAGTAAAATATCTAGCTTCCCCCAGACCGCCTTCCGTATTCAACTTACGAAAAATGAGTGGCGTATGACGTCAGACGTAGCGTAAGCAGTTTGAACTGCGAGAGGCTTTACACTTTCTTCATAAGTTGAATACGGAAGGCGTCTGACGGAGGCTAGATATTTTACTTTATAATGTTTTTTTTTTTTCTTTATTAACCCCCTGGAGCCTCGTGGATTACTTTTATAATGGATGGATGCACTTTTTTGGGCTTCAAATTTTGGGCTCCCATTCACTGCCATTATAAAGCGTTTTGGATTAGCCAGGACATTTTTTAATATAACTCTGATTGTATTTGTCTGAAAGAAGAATGTCATATACACCTAGGATGGCTTGAGGGTGAGTAAATCATGGGGTAATTTTCATTTTTGGGTGAACTATCCCTTTAAGCACAAATATTTAGTCTCGACTTGCAATACCTCCGTGTGCCCATTGAGAGCGGCGTGGTGTAGGGCGGTGCGTCCCCCGCGATCTGAAACATTGACGCTACTCAGGAGCGGGATGATGACTTCAGCACAGCGCAGGGCCTTGTTAGCGGCTGCGACATGCAGTGGAGTCTGCCAGTTCTTATCCCGTGCATTAACATCAGCAGACTGACGGATCAACACGCGAACGGCCTCCTAGATTTGTGCAAAAGAAAATGATTGTCGACAACTGTGTCACTATATTGTGTACTTGAGCAAAGCTGTAGAAATACTGACGAATAAGTATCCAGGGTTGGAAAAAATAATAATAATAAATAAACTCTTCTAATCACACAAGAGTTGCTGCATATGATTAGCATTGTTTTAAAGGCATCCTGCCGCGTGACAACATCACACAACATCTGTTTCTCATTCAAACATGTCTGCGTGTTTAACAACTAAGCCCACCTCGCTACGTGATGCCACTGCCCTGTGGAGTGGAGTCAACCACATGTTGTCTTTGGCATTGACCCGAGCCCCTAAAATGAAATAGTACAAGAGTATTTCATTAAACAATAATAATTTTTAAAGGAATAGTCTACCTAAAAATTTAAATTCTGTCATCATTTACCCACCCTCATGTCATACAAAACCATTTTTTATGATTTCCGGAATAGAAAAGAGTAAATGATGACAGAATTTTTATTTTGGGGTAAACTATTCTTTTGAATTGGGGTTTTGAACATGCAATTATTTTCTATAAGATGCTGTAAAGGTACCATGGAAGGGAGGTGGGGAAGGAAAGGAGGGAGAGAGAGAGAGAAAGAGAGCAGCTGTACCTGACACAATGAGGAGCTCTATGATCTCAGCATCTCCGAGGAAGGCTGCTGCATGAAGGGGAGCACGCTTCTCAGCGTCCTGAGAGAGATTGAAAAAAAAAGAGTGAGACACGTAGAAAGAAGTGATGAAAAGATGATGTTAAAAATTAAATCAAATCAAGGTTTTTGTGGCTTTTACTACATGCCTGTAAGCTTTGAACCCATCTATATGCTACTGTAATCTCAAAAGCTGATACACATTTAGAAATTACAGTCTTCCTTTACCAGGAATAAATATTCATGACTGTTGTTCAAAAGTTTGGGGTCTGTAAGATTTTTTTATGTTTTTAAAAGAAGTCTTGTGTTCACCAAGGCTGCATTTATGATCACAAATACAGTAAAACAGTAATATTGTGAGATATTAATGCAATTTAAAATAACTGTTTTAATATATTTGAAAGTAATTTATTCCTCTGATCGCAAAGCTGAATTTTCAGCAGCCATTATTCCAGTCTTCAGTGTCATATGATCCTTTATAAATCAAGAAACATATCTTATTCTTATTATTATAATAATAATTAATATTATAAAATTAAAAACTTTTTTCAGGATTTTTAATGAATAAAATGTTCAAAAGAACAGCATTTATTTGAAACCGAAATCTTTTTTAAGATTGTTGTTCTTTACTGTTTTTACTTTACTGGTTTCTAGTAATCCTGAAGACCTTGATTAACTGGTTCAGTTGTGTTTAATTAGGGTTGGACCTAAACTCTGCAGGACATTGGCCCTCAAGGAACTGATTTTGACACCCCTGGTTTGAATGGTAGTGTATCTTGCACTTGGAGGTATACTTATTTTGTCTGATAAAATATCCATCAGATTCCATCTAATACCATCTACAACCACATAGCAAGAGCAAGCAACAAATCATATTTTGCAAGCTGTGGCATAAAAAAAAAAAATCTACTAGGTAATTAAAAAAAAAGGATGAGCCATTCTATATGTCTTGCCCTAACTTCCTGTTTCAACAGGAAATCTACATCAACACTAGAATGAAAATTGAGTCATTCAAACCAGACTCATGTGATCTAAACAGTACACTCCACTATTTTCAAACCTCAAAATCTTGTACATTTTCGATTTTTTTCGAAATTGAAAAAAAATGTACATTTTTCCCATTATGGACTGCAAAGCTTTTTACAGAAAATTGGGCATAAACATGGTGACTTCTAAATGGAATTTGCTGATTGGGAGTCATAGCAAGGGATCCTCAACAAAGGAGCATTGACTGGCTTTCTACAATCACTGATAGAGATGTCAGTGTGTATTAATGCGTTCACACACTTGCTGTGGTGACATCTCAACGTGTGTATTGTCTGAACCTGTTTGCACATGCAGCCTGAAATCATGACTTTGTCCAGCGGCCCTTTAAAAAACATTCGGACAGCGAGCTAATTCTTGCTGGAGCCATTGGGGCGGACACAGACAGACAAGCAGAATAAATAAATATTCTGGAAGAAGAATGGCCTTGAAAACTGTTTTGTGTCCTGTCGTCTTTACAGAGACAAATGTATATAAATCTCTGGCAGTTTTCCATGGGGTTTCTCGACTATTGTGCTGCAGGAAACAAAGAGATAGAAGAATAGAAGAAACTGATTCATACCAGTGCATTGATGTCTTCAGATTTACATATGAGCACACGAATCTCATCAGGGTCTCCATTAAAGATGGCTTGAATGAGGGGTGGCTGTGAAAAACAAGAGATTATTTAAAGAATAAAAGCATGAAGCATTGGTTTGCAATTGACTCTGTTGCTACACTATTGACTATAGATAAATAGACGATTCATATATTGGTACACTAGTACTGACGATAGATAATTGACATTCCTTGTGACTGCACCTTTAAGGTTACAAATTTAAACAAAGCCCAAATGCTAGCAACCACCGATAACACAGCAACCACATAGGAACACACTACTCAGAACACCTCCGCATCATACAGCAATGTCCTTGCAACCACTATAACATTGTAGCAGCAAGTTATGCAATGGTAAGCACCACATTTCCTTCAGAAAATGCAACCATCTAGATTATCCTTGTGCTGAATACACAAACGCAATGTTTATATCTACTGGAATAACTTAAAGTTTGTCATTCAGTTCAAATGATAAGTTCTTTGAATCTGTTTCTCAGCATAAATCACTAACAGAACCAGACAAGTAGGCTTTGAAACCACACAGCCTCACCATTTCCATAAAATGGCGTCATTACAGGGAGGCCAAATCGGGTCCCAAAGAGCCTCAAGGAAGCTTTGCACCACACAATGAATTAAAGTCATGCTTCCTCTACATAATTAACATCTTCAATACTTGTTTATGGAGAGAGACTAAAGACTAAACTGATCCCAAATATATTTATAAACTCTATTTTCTTGAATTCAAGCGCCAAGTTCCAAACATTAAGGGCAGTGCAATGAAAACCATGATAATCTGACATATGCGTGGGATAAGAGGCACAACGACATAGAGGTGGTTTGAGCCAAACTTGGCTGCATCTATACTTCCAGTGTCTCTATCTGCAATAACCCCCACATCTCACTTCCTGTTGCTCTTTTTCACCTTCTCAGAAGCAACACAGAGGAAGCGTGGAAATCATTTTCACTTCCGCTATACAACAGAACACATGCAGTCAAGCCAACATGCAAATTAACACATACTGTGTTTCAGGGTTTAACACTAAGGATGAGGATTGTGTCAACTTTTAATGTCTTATAAGTATATCAGCATACTGTACATTGCAAACCCTATGAATTGATAGCTGTAATGGCATTACATTATGGTTTTTTGTAAAGAAAAGTTAAGTTTAATGAAAATTATAAATACATTTCTCATACATGTTTCTAAGAAAAACTTCTTTCACTCTTTGACTTTCTCTTTAACATTGCACGCACGCAAACAAACTCTCAATGTAGAGACAACAGGAGATGTGTTGTTGAGATCTTCTCTATTTTCAGCTGCAGAAACAGGCCATCTAACACCCACTCACTTCAAACTCATTTCATCATCCATTAAAAACGATCTCTGCTGTGCCAATTTGCCACAAGCCATCAGTCATTTCTGTTAGTCATTTCAAGTTACTCATCTCTCTAAAAGAACCAAAGGCAGAATACATTTCATTTTCATGCATCTTAACATATCATATATTATGTAATAAATATATATTTTATGTCCTATTGTAAATGAGATCTCTTTACTATCTCAGTTGTTTCCTCTACACAGCAATGAAATTAAATGGAGAGCAAATGGCAGTTAAAATGACAGATATTTCAATATAAACTCAAACACCAAATTATCTGAGCAATGTGAAACAAATCTTTTAGCTCTGTATTTTTCAGGTGCAGTCAAAAAAAAAAAAAGCTCTAATAGTGTATCGATATTTGAAGCACAGCTCACACATAGAAGTCACTTTTGAATCAAGCAGCTTTCTCAACACGTGACCAACTTGAACCCGTTGCAAAATCTGCGTGGGGAAATCTTTCGCCCTCACGAGAAATTCCAGATCATGTGGATTTCTATTAAAATGGCCCAGATTTCACCTGCTAATTTTTTTTTTTAAAAGATACATCTGAGACATAGCTGAAACATCTCCTGAGCGATGAAAGAGCAAAATCTGAGCAATTACACTTTCATAGAGGATTTCATATAAAAAAAAAAAAATACCCTTTAATAATTAGTTCACCATTGAACCCCCAAAACTTTCTTCTCTTGGTGACATTTAAATCAGAAGAACATTCAATAAACCAAATATTTAAGTTTGCAAGACATAAAAACACATGCACAAGATCAACAAATGGAAGATTTACAACACAGAATTGGCCCAAACTCTCTCACGCTGGCCCCGGGCCATCCTTATTTAGCTCTTTTATGAGAGCATTGAATCTATGAGAACACAATGTTGAATTCTCTTCACTATGAGATGTTGCCTCTGTTTTGATCGCATACACAAGCACACATCTCGTCTCTCCCTGGAAAGAGAACACAACAGCTGGTGACAACAGTGCTGTCTGTGTTATGGCACCGCAAAGCTTCAGGATGAGATTGCTGAGTGCTGGCACAAGCAGGGATCTGGACGGGGTTCATCACAAATGAGGACATTCCCCGACCTCCCAGCGCCACTCCATGCCAAAGCCAAACGCTCAAACACTGAAGCCATTGTTGACATGCATTTGGCTACACGGCCTCCCCCCAACTCCTCGTTCCCATCATCTAACTCTACGCCCAATAGAAGTGAGCTAAATTTCCTTCTTAGCCAATGAGGGCTGAGGTTTCTCCACTTTTGACACTGCAGGTTCTTCTTCAAAACAGCAGAAATGAGGAACTGCTGATGTATCATTATAAATGAACTATGAAACTGAAATCTAGTTCCTTGTGACACCGTTTTTCCCAGATGTGTAAAATCAGCATGAAATTGAAAGCATGCTAAAAGCATGTTATCGATCTTATTGTGAACAATTCATCCCTGCATAGGTTTCATTTTTTAAATGTTTTTTGAACTTGTAATTTTTAATCAAACTTGAACTTGTCTACTTAAACCTGCCCCTTTCTTACAATCAACTGCAAACTCGGTCCAGACGACAACTGATGGATAGAACCAAAGCTATAACTAAGATCATTTCGGTAATCTAAAGTGAAAAAATCAAAATCTACTGTTTGTCATGAAGAGCATAACTGAACCATCTAAAATCTTAAGCACTGATGTATAAGTAGCAAACACACTATCCTCTATTTCCTCCCTCTCGGACTCTCTGAACTTGTGTCATGTAACCCTCTGAGACTACAAAAAAGCATGGGAGAGGGGAATGTTGAGATTCAACAACTTCCTGTTCTTTTCCTCTTTGGAGCAAAGTATGGAAATCAAACTGTACACAAGACCAAAATGACTGTAAACATTACTGACGCTCTGAACACTTAGTGTCACATATTAACTTTCTAAATAAATGTCATGGATTTAATGGAAGTTAAACTTTCTAGGGCATGGTGTCAATTACCACACAAAAAATAATTTCAACTTGTGTCTAAGTTTGTAAAAACAAACAAGAAATGCGTTTACATTAATGCACTTTCAATGGAAGTCTAAGGGGAAATGCAATGTGCCAGAATAAACGTTAAAATACACAGTTTTTATTGCCACAAGACTTAAACAACTTTACAACATTATACACTTGAGATGTTCCTCATTTTAAACTGCCAATCTCTGCTAAATAAATTAATGTAAAATCTAAATGTGTTAAAGTATTATCCAATCTTTCAACTCCTGTCATGACACAGAAAAAAAACTGCTCTCCTCAGTAAATTATTCCAGTACCTACATTTACACTTTATTTCTGAAGCATAAACAGAAGTACACTAAAGTTCATCCACCTAAAACGGTAGCACCACCACTAAAGATTGATTTCAAACTTTTTCATTCTAAGGACCCCCAAGTACAATGATATCCTTGTGAGGGACCTCATTGATAAATAGAAATGCAACTGTATATTGTTATGTATAATAAAAATCCATTTACAGTATGATGAAAATATTAAATTAAATTAATATTAAAATTAAATAATTGTTTTCCAAAATTAAACAGTTAGCATTCACATCATCATTTTACTCAAACTAAATATATTCTGGAAAATATTTACTTGTTATTAAGTACATATCTGAGATTAGCACTTGACTTTATTTTTCCCAAAAAAATTTGACTGAGAATTTTTTTTTTTTTTTTTTTTACTCTTTGAAAATAAAAATAAAAATAAAAATATTTGTGGAAAAAAAGATAAGTGCTAATCTCAGATATGTATAAAATTATGTATAATGTATAAAATTACTGCAGTTAATGCAATGATTTTTGACCAGTATAGAAAGCAAAATTTTCAATATAGTGAATGTAAAAAAATAACATACTTCATTAATATCTTAACTGCATTTTGTAAAGCATTACATTTTGTAAAAAAAAAAAAAATATGAATACAGCTCAAATATGAACATGTACGAACAAATTAATTTAAGTGATGTGTCAAAAATATGATCTGAACACTTCTGCTTTTAAACCCTCTGGAATCTCTTACCCTTTTTTGTAAATGTTTTACTGTACACACAATTTTTGTTTGTTATTACAAAATGAAGGACAAGTTGGTGTTATTTTCTGTGGCAATCAACAACATGAAGCTGTTGATAGATGAACTTGTTTGAATCCGAAACATTCCTTTAATGGAATGTTTAGTGTGCAAAGATTTAGTACACACTTAGATTTAGTCTCTACAGTCTCACAGCTGAAAAAACTTCTTGACCTTGACACGAAGTCCATGGGGCCCCTGATAGACATCAAGTTACTTGTTGCAAGGACAACCTCCTAGAACATTTGCAATAGTGTCTAGATATGAGGGCATCACATGACCGTTAGGGAAGTAGGTCTACTCTACACAAAAACTAAACCTTCTCACTTTTTGCCCAACAAATGACATATGAAAAACTAACAATTAGCAGAGGTGACTAGACTCAAGAGATGTAACATGTCATTCCAAGTGTGTAATATAGCTTACATAAATATAGCAGCAGTACTCAATATATCACTGATAAAATCAGATGACATTGAAATCAATCTTTTACTAACTAGGCTGCAAACAGAAAGCATTGTTGGAACCTAAATTACTGCCATTGTCACAACAAAAGATTCAGTGAACAAGCATGATGTTCATGACAAAAAGGAACTTGACTATCTGAGCTTTAGCTGGGTGGAGCTCAACCATATATTGGTATTCAACTTACACTAGTTAAAACAGAAAACTGACTAGGTGTGCTGATTATGATATAATAGCTGTTTTATTCTCGAAACTCGGTGTGCAGAGATTTAAGATTAGATCTAGAGCCATATCAACATCAGCATCACTACAGCAGACAGCAGGAAGTTTGTTCTCTCTAGATCAAAGCAGATCCTTTTCCTTACACAAGTTATGCAAATGTGAACAACGACTTTTACCGTTTTTGACTTTCAGTTAGACGTTAATCTTCCAACAAGAATAATGTCGTTTTAGCTAAATGCATGACAACAGAAACAGACTTGCATGTGCTGTCAAGTTTTTTTATATGGCTCATGCAATGCATATGCTGCACATATATCATGCAGTTTCTGCAGCAAGCATATATGGAGCATCACATTATGCATTCATTGAAAATTACTTTTAATCATGTGCAAACCCCTCAGTTAGATCCAAGCAGCATGCCATCCTCCAAATAAACTGTTCAGTTTGCAATCAAAAATATATTAATTCAAAAAACCTTGTGCAATTACCTGGTCGACTAGTTTAAGAACAGCCATATCATGTGAAACAGCACATCCAAACTCCTGAAAAGACCTAGAGGTGAAGATTAATAAAATCCAGACGAGCCTGTTCGCTTTTTTCACGAGAGGATGATGCTGCACAATGATGTGGCATCAAAAGCTTGCTTCCTGCTTTTGATGTGGATCGCACCCTCCAGGGGCCCGGGGTGATGTGACGGCCGTGGCCGGGTCTCCAGGCGCTATCTTCGGTCAGCGGGAGCAGCTGTGGCCGCTGCCTCACCACCAGCGCTCCGGCGCTCCGGGAAAGAGGAAAAGGGGAGGGAGGAAAGGATGTGAGGGCTGCTGTAAACAATCCGCATTTACAGCAGTGGCAACAACAGCGATACCGATTTCAGATATTAAATCTCACTCGCTTATGTTCTGCGTTATGTATTCATTCGTTATAAGAAAATACAGGAAGTCAGCGTTTTTTGTACGCTTCCCCTTTGCTGTTTTCGGGATCCTACTATGGCGAAGGCCTGACTTATGAATATTAATAACGTCCCAAATTTGCAACAGATTGGCTGAAAGGCAGACCCTGTCAGAGTGGGCGCTGTTGAGATGACCAATTAAAGAATCCTACTGCGAATTTATGAATTAACTACTGTTTCATAAATATTAATTAGGATATGTGACTGGATGCTTCAGGGAGAATAGGAAGTAACGTCACCAAAACCTGATTGATATTCATGAACTATTCCGTCACCATAGTAGGTTTTGTAATTTCGTTTCTCTGTATCTGATGCACAGGATTGTCAGTTCTTTCGAGGGGCCATCGTCATCATCACCATCATCATCATCATCGCCTAGCTGATGCCCTCGCTAGTCTGACGAACGAATGAATCATTCTAATGAATCTTCTTTTTAATGATTCGCCCAGTGAGTGATGACTCCAACGTATACGTGAATCGTTTTAGTGAACTTGAACTGTCCGAACGAACCGATTTGCTAAAATGAATCAGTTCTCACCGCTAGTTCTCTCTGACTTCATCTGCGCAGAATACAGCTATCCCATCTGAGTGAATATTGATTTGTTTTATAACTCAGATTAATAAATATGTCATTAATAACCCTGCTTGGGTAATTAACGTCTTTAAACTGCTATGACCTGTTTTAATAACATTTGATTCATATGAAATACAATTTACTGTTAATTATTAAAAACAGATCAATTAAATTTTAAGGTGCCCGACTTTCATGAAGCTTGTACAGTTTATAATTGTCACTGAACCCTTTGATTTACACATGAACACTTGTTTGATTCGATTTTAAAACATTGCTTTATTTTGCTGCTCTTCTGTCTCGTTACCTGTGTAGTTAATAAATGACAGCACCACATTCTTCAAGGAATGAAAAACAGGAACTTGCCCACAACGTCACTGGAAGCAAATATCAGTGTTTGTTTGTGCTCTGCTGGATGACATCACCTAACAGACTCTGTTACTGACTGATACTGAGGCTATATTTAAAGAGGCATGAGAGTTTGGCCTGACAGGTCAGGAGGAGACCACAGGAAGTAGCTGTTATGTATTTACACAGGAGGATATAGTGAAATTAAAATGTTTTAGAAAATAATAAACTGAGTTCAAACATTTCAAAACTTATTTTGGAATGAACGTGGAGCAAGATCAGCTCAAACATATAGTGCAGTACATGATAAGCCCCATTGTTTATAATTTCATGGAAAAGAGCAGATGTTATCAAAGGGTGGATGTAAAAAAGATAAATGGTGTCTGAAATTCTCTACTCGAGTATAGCCTCACATTTTTTCAGACTGAGGAACTCCAGGACCCTCATGCTTGTGCAGAACCACAAATGAAAATCTTCCCTCCACGTCTGCTGTTATGTCTAAGTAGAATGTGGGAAATAATCAAACAAAACATCATATAATGGATGCATTTAACTAAGATCCTTCCACAAGGAAAATGTAAAAGATAAATATTGTACCAAAAAAAAAAAAAAAGTCAAAATATGGTAAGCTTTTATTAAACAGGTTTAAAACGTCTTCATTTAACTACAGGTAAAAGCTAGAAATATTCCTCGATTAAAGGTCTTTGTTCACGCTACAGTCCAATCTGATTTGATTTTCAAATTCAAATGTTAGGAATGACTTTCCAGTTGTCATTTTGCAGGTGATGAAATGTAATCAGTTTGTTCAGACAACATTTGAAAGGATTTTAAAACAAAAAAATGTAGAATTAAATCAGGACTTAATTTGGTTGTGCGTAACCATTAAAAACATCACAGAGGAGCTCAATGACTTTTAATACACAAACGTTTATTCAGCCAAACTAAGCAACATTATAATAAGAACAGATGTGACTGAGCAAGAATGAACTTGACAGACCAGCACAAGCCTCAAGTTAAAAGACTTTCTAAAGATAAATCACATTCCTCAAACTCTGCTACTACCTTTACTGTCACTGTGCTTGGTGCCACGCCGTAAAAACAAACGTCTAATCCAAAGATCTAAAAGCGCCACGTTTGACATTCTTTTTTTCGACATTTTCCTGTTCTTTAATAAGAAATTAATTTTAGACCACAGAATCTGTGGTACTGGTTGCAATCTACCAGAGAACATAAAAAAAATGGACCAAGTCCTATAAACCATGAATTAGACAGATATAGGTGGAGAGAGAGTGCACATGTAAGGGTAGACATATTCACAGGTAGTACTCCAGCTCATAGCGAACGTATGAGTTCTTCTCATCGTTGAAGACAAGAGGATAATGTGCGATCAGTGCGTCCTGGGAGCCGATATAGATGGAGTTGTAGATCTTCCAGTATACGTCACGCACTTTGCGAGCAGGATGGAACAAACCCTATTAAGGGAGAAAAACCAGAGCCATTAGATAAGTCTTCATAACTCAATGGAAAAACTAATAAACAGCAAACAAATGTGCAGATTCCATGTTGGAAGTGAAACATACCTGTAAGCAATACTGCAGCATACGGCAGGGTCCGATTGCCACCCGCAGACCCTCGAGGGCCCCCATTACAGCTTGGATGACATGAGGAGACGTTTCGAAGACATTGGGCCAAACATAGTTGAGCAAATGATTGAGAGAATCTTCACAGCCAAAGCCATAAACTCCCAGAGACATATGCTGCACCACAGCACTGGCTGTTTGCCTGTGTACGAGATCCCTGCGACCGAGAGCAAAAATACAGGAGGGTTAGAGTACTATTGAGAACAATCTGCATGCTTTAAGTGGCAACTGTCTTGTGAAAAGCAATAATCTACTTCCTTACCTATCCATCAGAGCATCCTCCAACAGAGGTGTGACGGCATAGATATAATCTTTGCCCATTTCACCAATATACTCAAACAGGAAAGACAGAGACTTTAGGACACCGTTCTGAACATTAAGCTCAGGTACACGGTACTCATTCATCAATGCAGGAAGCACAGTGAATGGGGAACACGTCTCGGCCACGATAGCGATTGCTACCGTTGTGCACACACGGTTCTGACGCTCCTGCACCTTCAGATTGTTGAGCAACGTCGCCAGCACATCATGAGGACTAAAGAATTAAGAACAGGACAAATTAAAAACCAACATTTTCATACCTCTAATAACAGATTCTGAGAGAAGGATTTTGTCTTTTACCCAATGGCCTTGGCGATGTAGCCGAAAGTGTTGACAGTAGCTCTGCGGATGGCCTTCTTATGGGCTTTCAACAACTCCAGCAATTCAAAACAGATACGCATCCATTCCCTGGCAGACACGTACTCCGCACCCCTGGAAAGGACACAATGCGTTTAGGAGGCATTATCAAAATTTTTACATTTCTTAAATTCTGCAAAGAACGATTGGACTGACCTGTCAGCGATTCTGCCCACTAGATCAATGCAGTTCTCCTGCACCTTCTCATGTCTGTTCTTCAAGATGGGAGTCAAACGTGGAAGCAGGTCTTTGATAGGTGGTGTCATCTTGTGCATACCTGAGAACGGGACATTTAAACATTTATTCAAAGTCAAAAGCAAAGCAAAGCAATAGAAAACATTCAAATTTATCAAACACTGATTAAAACAAAATGTAATGCACCAAAATGAATTTAACAAAATTCAAATTAAAAGTTTCCATTTAGCCGAAAACCAATACCAATTTTTTGGGGATAATTGGGTAACTGTATGCTGTTCATGTTGTATTTTCAGTTAATAAATTAAACCAGTCATAGTAAAGTTCCTCTGCAACGAGATGCCTCTCGATATTTCAGTTGAACACATTTTACATACTGCTATAGTGACAGTAACTGTTGTAGCTTATCCACATTGTGCGTACAAAATACATGCTGAAATTCAAAAAGCGCCATTAGAAAGTGCACTAACTAATAATTACTTTTTCGGTCAATGATTTCAGCCCTTCAAAATGATTTTGGTGATTTTTGCTGCTCTGGATGAAAATTTTTGATTGATGAAATTGTTTTGGGTGCAACACTAAAAAGTTTAATACATTGGATTAATGCATAGATGCTAGCAAGCACAACTAATGAAGTGCTTTTGCCGACACTCACCAATGACATTGACGATAGCTTTAAGGGCTCCAAGAATGCTACCCAGCACTTCTGGGTATTCTTCTCCCAGATACTCATACAACACCACACCCAAATGGCCCATGAGCTTTTCCTAAAGGGAAATGTCACAGCAGAATATATATTACTAACTATAAGTAGTTTCTAAAAAAAAATATATATATATAAAAATAAATATATTTTCCAGTCCATAAATAAACATAAGGGTTTCCCTCACCTCTTGACATGTCTTCATGACCACTGCTGTGCGAGAAATTAGGTCAGCAGCCTGTTGACGGACTTTGGCGGATTTGTTGTTGAGACGCCACAGTACTGTACCACAGATCTGAGGCAAGTACGGTTTAACTCTCTTCCCCAGAGCATTCACCACCGTACCAAAGCCATTCAGCATCACAGAGTCCTGGAGATACAAGCAAAATGATGATGCAAGAAGAGTAATGGAGCAGGATTGTTTAACTGCAGCAAAGTCTGAAACTCACCTCAGTGGTCTGTTCCTGAAAGGCGTACAGGATGCCGTCAATAAGCTGCTCCTCCAGTTTGTGATCAATGTCAGCGGCGCCAAGGTTGCCCATGATTTTCTCAATGGTCTCCATCACCATCTTCCTGTACTGCTCAGCTTCATCCTTCAAGTCATCCACGATACGGGAAATAATCTCAGCTGCGCCTACCTTATTGGCCAGCTCCACTGTAGTGTCCACTAACTGTAAAGCAGGTAAAAAGACAAGAAGTTAAATGTGTATTGACCATGGTTATAGTTATTCCCAATTAGGTGATGATCTCACAAACCTGTCTGTAGTTGCGCCTATCCAACGCCATTCTGTGCTGCCAGAAATGTTTAAAGAAGGGGGGCAAGATCTCGGTTTTAATGTAATTGGCTTCCACACCATCTGTGCCACAGCACTGCTTCACCACCTACAATGTATAAGAAAAAAAGGTTAGCCTAAAATGTTCAGAAAGATCATGTTTTTAATAGTTTTTCCCTGACGCACCTTGAGGACAATCTTCTTCATCTCCTCGTCAGGAGACTGGAACTCTCGGATGAGGATAAGCATCACTTCTCTGGTGTAATAGTTGGCATATTCAGCATCCATAAGAGGAATCAAGTATCCAATAGCTTTCAAGAAAGCAGCAAGACCCTGAGAAGACAAATAATAGTGTTACAAACATTTAACACAAAAACTAAGTTTGAAAGCAAACTTACAGTACAAATAAAACACAACGTAAATTTTCCAATGATCAAACACATGCTCACCTTGCCTCTGTGTTGCCTGATACCTTTCCAAAGAGGTTTCAGCACAGAATCAAAGGACTCGATACCGTACGGTGTAGCAGCTTCAGCCAGGGCAGCGATAGCCAAAGCACTGATGGTTCGCACTTTCTGCTGCTCATCTACGAGACCTGAGGGAAACACAACAGATTGAGACTGGCCCATATAGCAGACAATGTAAAATAATTTTTGTATACCCACATACAGATGGAGTCAGACAGACTTCACCAAAATGCCATACTAACCATGCTCGATAATCTCCACCAAGCTGCGGAGATGGGGCAGGATAGCACAGCCCATAAGAATAGCGATCTGCTGTACAATCTTGATTCCTGTGTGACGAGCTTGCCAGGATTTCTTGCTCTTACAAACAGCCTTGAGGAAAGGCAGGAGAGATGGAATGCCCAGGGCAGACGCCACGACGGCAAAAGCACGAGCTGTTGTATTTCTCACATACTCGTCCATGTTGTCAATGTCAGGCCTCATGGTGGAGATCATGGTGGCCAGACCGGCAGCCTGAGAAAGAAATGTAGACTTGATTAAGGCCTAAATAATTTCAACATTAATTCAAGAACTGTTAACAACGTGATACGGTTATCAACCAAAGATGATATTTGCTATTTGAAGTCAACCATCTTACCTTTGCCAAGTTGGAGATGATCTCTCTACCCTCTACTCTAGCATAGTAATCTTCATCAATCAGCAAAGGCTCAATCACCACAAGAATCTGCAAGAACAAATAGGTATGTTAGACCAGACAATTGAAAAGGAATACATTTCTCCACTCATATTTCAAAATTGACGCTTACAGGTAACTCCGACTTACCTTGTGGACGTATGGTCGAACCAAGTCGTCAAGTTTGTAGAGAATACGATCAATGACTTTCACCAAGAGATGACGCTCTTGGTCCTCCAGTGTAGGAGACATCAGCAGTGGCAGGATCTGGTTAAATAGGGGTCCTGCACCAAACTCTCTGGCCTTATCTGTGATTTGACGAAGAGCAGCCTGAAAGGACAGAACTGGTTAAGAGATCATATTTGCAAGATTACATGTTACAGTCCATTAAGTATGAGAAAGGATACTAACCTTTCTCATGGGAGGTGTTCCATTCTTGATCTTCAGAAGAAGCTTCATGATCTTACGCTCCTTCTGTTCTTCTGGACTGAGGGTAGACTCATCAACTTCAACCTGCAAACAGAGATGGGATAATCAGTCAAAAAAAAAAAAAAAAATTATATTTGTATTAATGTGCTTACAATAATAATAATAATAATAATAATAATAATACAAATAATAATAAATTATTGAATACTTCCACTAGTGATCATGCAGCTACTACTAGTGCTAATTACTACTAATGTAATATTTTAAATACAAAATATAATTTATAATAATAATAATAATAATAATAAATAAATAAATAAATAATTCTTTTTAAAAAGTATCCCAATATTATACATAAGATATCCCTGGTGTACATGTGACTCACCAGCAGTTTGTCAAAGTACTGGATGTCATCTGGCTTGAGGAATGGCAGGTTTCCAGAGGGCTGGTCGTTGACTTGTTTCATAGATCTGTCTTCTGTTTGCATGTGGAAGCCAGTCATTCCCCCGATGGGGGTGGGAGTGGCGGCTAACTTACGAGCAGGAGTGCGGATGGGTACATAGCCTGCTGGTGGGGGCAGTACCTGGAGGAATTGGCAGATGAAAACCAATCAGCAACCAAGGAATGTCAAATTCATTTTCCAGACAGAAACAAAAGGTGTTCTGTAAATGTTAATATAAATTACATACTTTGTATCCTTCTGGAAACATGGCATCAAGTTCCTCATCAGTCAATGGGCGGTTCCTTTCATCAATCTCTCGCTCCCAGCGCCAAGCCTGCAGCTGTTCTGGAGTCATGCTCATCAGGTGACCTGCAAAATGAGAAAACTTTACAGAAACGTCCACAAATTGATGCAAAAAACATTACATTCAACAACAATAGAAATAAACAACAGCATTGGTCCAGTACCTGGAGTGGGCGTGGCCATATTCATGGCAGGTGTTCCCAGAGGGGTTTTTCCAGGGGTGAGCAGAGGAGTTGAAGAGCCCATCTGACTGGCTGGTGTTTCATCCCATCTTGACTTCCTCTTGCTTGCACCCGGGGTGGGTGTCTCACCCACTGATTCATCTCCTCTATCTGTACGTGGAGTCTCAGCCCAGCCACTGCCATGACCAGGTGTCTCTAAAACATAAAATAAAAACTTCAAATCACTCTGCTTTAAGTGTCTACTATTAGAAATTGTATCACAAAATGGACAGAAAATAAAAGACCTCTCTCTGTCTTTGGTGTCTCATCCCAACGGTTCTTGCGCACGCTGGAAGAGGCCCCTCCATGTCCGGGAGTAGCATGTCCAGGGGTGTCTCGACCAGGTGTGGCAGCTCCAGCTGGAGTGTGACTCGGTGTGGGCTCCCACATACGGGTGCTCGGAGTGGCTCCCGGGGTCTCGCTACCTTTGGCACGGCCAGGTGTCTCATCCCAACGACTGTTGGAAGGTGTGTGTCCCGGTGTATGTCCGGGTGTCTGGGTAAAGAGAAGATCATGATTAGTAGTGTATTTGGGTAAGTGGCCTTGTGATAACGTTGCTTAGACTGCAACAACTAATTGATAAAATCCATAAATCGATAACGAATTTGAATATTCACATTGTGCACAAAAATATCCACCAGTTACGTCACTTTACAGTAGTGAATAACGCATTTGTATGGACGAAACGCATCTGAAATACAGCAAAGGAGACCTTTTCCATCTGCTGTGGGGAAGGTGCATGAACCAAGTTAACCAAATATGAGAATGCTTTATATTATGTGCTTTAAACAAACTCGTAAGAATATGTTTTACAGACTGAGCGCAATAAGTTGCAGCCCTAATGTTGTTAGAGAAAACAGACTCACTTCAGAAGATCCATCTGCCTGGTCCCAACTGGACATTTTTTTGGGTGTGGAGTTGCTGGGGGTTTGGTCAGCTGTCTGGTCCCAGCGACGTTTGCGTTTGGCCACAGCTGCCTGAGAAGCAGCAGAGCCGTTCACTGCTTTCAGCTCTCCAGATTTTGCTTTCTCTACCATCTGCAGCCTGATCTCTCTCTGTAGAAAGTAACATGGAAGGTTTTAGTCAAAGGAAAATCTCTTCATTTAACTTAAAGGTTCTTGTGACTTTTTCAATCAGTAACATCTTATAAACCAGGCTTCACTAGAAGACAAGCACAAGGATGTAGAGAAACATTCACCTCTTCTTTGGACAGATGCTGCTCCTTCATAACATCCATGTACGTCCTGACCTGCATCTTGGGGTCCGGTGTTTTGCCCCCTATGCGAAAGAGCACCAACAAAATGCGAGACCGTCAGTCAAGTGAGTCTCAAAACCAGTGTTTTCACACACAAAGCACTACAGTCAACTGTCCCTGAATAGATGGCCTTAAATGTTTAAATTACTGTCCTCTCATAACACAAAACAACCCTAGACAATAAAAGCTAAGCACTCTTTACAGTCATACATTAAGAACAGGCAGGTACAAAGAGGTTTCTGTTGCTTTTAAGAGGAGATAAGGAGAGGATATAGCCATCACTGATGCAGGGTCCTGGGCTGCGCTCTCCAGAATACGTACACTTTCAGTGCCAAGGGTCCCTCTGCAGTCAGACTTCAACCGGCAGAAAAGAAGCCTAGAAAATTTCTCTTTACCATTAGTAACACTTTGGAAAAGGGTTTGAACTCACACACACAATTGCATACCACCTGTTCTGCTCTTGTCACTCATTTATAAACAAAAAAGGGAAAAAACCTTGTAGTATTCAAAAACCGACTTCTAAAATAATTTATTTTACTATACGTGTTGCAGCCAGAGACACTGAACACTTTGGGGAATTCTAATAAAATCTTTAAAAAATATATCAGAAACAAATTAAGGATTTAAATTTGTGTGCATTATTGTGCATCTGGTTTCATTCAAAAAAATGAAGCTATGATGAATTGGTTAAAAAAGATGAAATGAGAATGGAGGACATGAAGTTGAGAAAATTGTCCTTGATGAGGCTTTAAAAAAAAAAAACAACAACTTCATAAAAGTAAAAAACAAAACAAGGTTTCGTGAAACCATGGTGGATTCCCCTGAAAGGCCCTCTGGCCTCACACCAAAGCAAAACTACCAACTATGGTCTTGATTTATCTGATAAACACGCTTCTTTTTGTTGACCATAACCTACACAGGACGAGTTGCTGCACCCTTAAGAGAGTGCAGACAGGACTGGCATAGCAGTACTGCTGTAGGAGAGAAATTAAGGACAGTTAGTATGGGCCTGTGGAATCTTGGTACACAGATTCTTCAATAGATATATCTCTATTTTATGATAATAAAATAGAAATATATTTACACAACAGTTTTGTAAAGCTTCCTCTGTCTGGGACTACATGCAAGACGTTTTGCCTGATCCAGAATCAATTCCCTCCCATAATCTGATCCCGAATGTTGCAGTTTTGAGAGTGTGCAGCCTGTTTAAACATGTTCTGAACTTCCTAAACTCCTTGCGAATTTGTAGCGGTATGAGCACCCACAGGCCATAGGTTCAAAGATACTAAATAGCTGGAAAACATTTCAATGGATGTTCAGTTTGGCTTTGAAAGCACACTACAACTGGTAAACAGTTAATTGTAAGGTTTGTCCACAGGTGGCTCAAGTTTATCTAGAGTTCCACTCTTGTTTGGAAAAAATATTTACTGACTTTGACATCAGGGGTGTCTAGCAAACATGCCATTGGGCAAATATCTAGAATATATTATGGAACAAGAGAAAACGGGAAAGAAAACTGTAACTGCACAATGACATTATGCTGCAGCCTCTGGTAATAATAAACTTTTGCTTATACTTCAAAGTGTCTGTGTTGGAGGTGCCTAACTATTATATTGCCTGTTTCACACACAAAAAATACATTAACCCTTCGAACAACACACCTACCTGCAACCTATGCCTTGATGGGACAGATGACACCACCCAACCAACTGTCTCCCAAAACCTTTGCTGCCCAACTCATTTGTAACCATTAATCCATCAAAATTAGCTTTCAGTGCATTCCATTAAATGATCTGTGTTTCACTGAGACAATCTTACAGGTCAGTTGAGTCCAAGGAGCAAGCTGTTGGGTGGTGTTCGAAGGGTTAAGCAGCAAAATGGAACTTCATGGGCAGAGTAAATACTGATCGGCATGGGCAGATAAAATAAACAGAGGAGAATGATGGTGTGAAATTTACCATCAGCAAACGGGTCGTGACGCTCTGGGGAGATGATCATCTTTTGCCTGCGTTTCTTGTACTCGTCCTCGCGGTCCGAAATCTTCTGTGGTCTGTGTTCAGCAAAGGGATCATACTGCAGGGTGGGCAAAACAGAGAATATATATAATCACAGTTTTCTATACTACAACAAATGCATTTGGGAAATACATAAAGTGAAGCTTCACTGAAGACAAACAAACAAAGAATATTGGAACTTGAAGATGTTAAATCTGTTAATTACCTGCTCATCTGACTGAGGGATAGAATTGAGTATTGCAACCGGTGCATGATATCCTGGTTTCTTCTGTCCAAGCAGACTAGTGGAAGAATCTTCATCATCATCCTAAAATAAAAATAGTAGGGATCAGAAACGCCACCATGCAGTACTTACACATTCTGACATTGGTTCTTCTAAAACCATCAAGAGCATTATGTCTTCGCTTACTTCTTCCTGCTCGTTGGCAGCAATTGAAGTCACATATCCAGCAAAGCGGCTGTCACTGCCTCCATAGATCTCCTGGTCATAATATCCAGTGGAATCAAGCCCGACCCCCTGGTCAGCTCCCTCTGCCAGGGCGGCTTTCATCCCCTGGATTTCCAGGATCTGAGCCTCTATGTCTAAGAAGAAAAAAAAAAACAACCAGAGGTCAGAACCCCAAAATACCTATAAACTGCTTAAACTATTTATAACCATCAAGAGAGCCATAATTTCTATGACCATATACATACATATACATATATATATATATATATAAATAAAATAAATGTACGTGCATACACACGTAGCAATCTACTAATATAAATATGAGTGCGTAAACAAGTATAGCCTAATATGTTGTTGTTACATAATATAAACGATACATGCGTTTTACATAAGCACAGCAAATAACTGGACAATGATTACAACTCATTTCTACAAAGTGATAGAAATAACCACACTCAATTTAAACCTCTATGCAGATAACCACATAATGGGAAAAGTTTTGTTCTGTGTTTGATAGTATGTTTGCAACGCCATTTTGGTTTCAATACATCGGCGTTTAACCAGTGTATTTGAACATTTACACAGTAAAGGCAAATTACATAAGAATGAATACGTATTTCTGCAGATGAATGTTAGAAATAACTCCGCTATATACCAAAATACAAATCTCCAGATGGAGGATTTGTTGATATTTCTCTTGTGCGCCACGGGCAGGGTTTTATTCAACGATAAGACGCCATATTCTATTCACCGCCTCAAACTGGTCTAATTCTGCTTATTTCTCGCTAATTCACTTCTCAAGACTAGAAATTGCACCCCAAATACAATATATATCTATGAACAACAAAAATGCGATATATTCCTAAGAAATAATTGAATAAATTTACCGTCATGTGTTTTGGCGATCTGCGCCATTTTCGTGCTGTTGTGTGCGCCTCAGTACCGGAAGGCCTTTGACTGCACATCCGACTCTACTGCGGTCACAAGAACGCGCATGCGCAGAACACACGCACTAGGCGTCAACACAGCTGGCAAATGTCAACATTCTGTTGTCTACCCCTCACTCTGCTTGAGAAATGTAGCCATAGTAGCTTTTGGAAAATTTCTGTGTGCGTGCATTTTTATTGCAGACTCCAAGATATGAGTTATCAAGATTAAATTCAATGAAGCTATTTATAACACACCTTAATTAATGAAATATTTATGTGGCAAAGACCACCATGTCATCAGGACATGTTATACTTTCTATTCAGAGATCCAACTACAGTTTTAAAAAAGCATTATGGGGAATAAAGAATAACGTCCATTTCCACAGAAAATCTTGTGGAGTAACTGGAATGCAAAACTTGAAAAACTGAATAAAAGAACAAATGCCAAAATTCAGCATTTACCGATATAAACCAAATAATGGACCTGGAAGAAATACATAATATACTTGATTTTTAATCATTTGTATAATTATTTTTTAAAATGGAAATATTCTAATTATTCTAAATTAATAAAGGTGAGGTCAGAGATCAGCTGCCAGGCAATGAGCATTTTCTTATCAAAATTTGATATCTTAAAGGGGAACTTAGAGAGACTGTATAATAAAAAGGGGGAGACCACCTACTTTGGAAAATACATCGTTGGAAAAAGTGTTCCAAATTGGATCAGGGCTAACTTATATCAATTTCATTGATGTAATGACAAGCAGTCTAAGTCAGTGTAGCTCAGTAGTATCTTTATAACAGCCATAATACGGGACAGACATAAGGGTGAATTCAGTTTGATTGGAACACTTTTTCCAAGTCATCTCAATGGCAAACGAATCCCAATCACCCTGAATTCACCCCTATGCCTTTTAGACTAAAGGTATTTTCCTCAACTGTATCCGTTTTTAAGTTTTTTTTTTTTTTTTTTTTTTTTTTTTTTCATACTTATTAATGCTTTTACATTGTGTCCTCAAACAAATTTAGCTGTAACCTTTACTAACTATGCACTGTAGGTCGCGCAGTCTGGGCAACCCAATCCCGCATCCCGTGACAATTCTGCGCACGCAAACCCTCTGCACAATTAAAACACTTACGTCAGTACACTCACTATGTGACGGACGGAAGACTGAACCAATCCGAAGCCAAGAAAAACAGCCTCAGCCAATGAGATCCTAGGGCGGGTCTCTGAGAAGGCTGGTCTTCGAGACGGGAAAAGAGTTCTCGACGGGAGGCGAAAAAGAGGTGAAGTGAAGATGGCGAGAGGCTCCCGGTGTTTGAGGAGAGCGGTGGCGGAATGTATCAGAAACTTACCGTCCACAACCAGTCGAGAAACACCGGGCAGGAGTGGAGTGAGGTAATTAACGACGGTTTAATGTTTCGCACGGTCTGTGTGCGGTTATGTGAAGATCGAAGTGATTAGTGAGAACTCGCGAGCTGCTGACGATAGTTGGACGGTTAGTTTCGCTCTTACAAGTGGATACAATTGAAGGCCAACGTGACACGTTTGTGTTCATAAAACCTTTATTTATTGTCCTACAATGTATTAATGCATTTGACATACTCAAATAAGTGTGTAAAACCACACTAACTTTAGGTAGGGGGTGGGAGGGAGTCACATATCTGGTTGCCAGATAAGTGACAGTGGCATGGTTAAGATATTATGTAATTGACCAGGTGTATTTAACAAGAGCTTTTCTCATTTTTGGTACAACTGATTATCAACTGCATGCAGTTGGTGTTTATTCGAGTTTATTTATTTTATTAATATAGCCCCAAGCTCAGATGCAACCAAATGCTTTTATAAGGGGAAACAACAAAAAGTGTGATTTTTCTCTTTTTGGAAAATCTGGTCATCATCTGCATACAGTTATTAGTGTTAGTTAAGATTTAATTATTTAATATAGCTGCATATCAGATGCAATCACATTTTTTATTGGGGAAATAACAAAATACTAACAACATTTGGCACCCATCATGTAACCACATATGTATATAGTGTAATAATGATTTCATTAATAATTCTTTCCAGACACCTTTGCAGGTATGAGTTTAAATATTTCTGCAGAATGTGGGACGTCACAAGCCAAGCTGTGACGTTTATCACCTGTGGCCAGAGACGTAGTGTACCCATACCAAGTGCTATAACTGCTTGGCATAAGGCCATCTAAAGTGTCTGTGATCTGTTCTGTCACCATCTGCTGTCACAGTTACGCAGTGCTTGACAGCTCTTGCGCCGACATGAATGAATTTTGGTGCCGCTCTTTCCATTGAGGAGATATTGTGCCATTTTTAGAGCAAAGCCCCATCCCCTTGCGTTTCAGATATCTGTACGTCTTGACATTTATGTCTTGACAAATAGAGGGCAGGTTAACGTGTCATGGATTGCATATCCTATATTTCCTTTTAACCATGCTCCCACAGCATGAATGCGCAACTCCATAAGGTTTTATAGTTTAATGATGAACTGTTTGAATCAAGAAGTACACTTTCTAGTACACAACAGCTGTACGCAGCTTGTTTTGTGGATTGCTTGTGTGGTCTAATTTGTAATGCTGGTTGCATCACAATTTAAGCCCATCATTAGCATTTCAAAAGTTTGTCATTTAAAGCCTTTGCTAATTAAATTAGCCAGTGCATAACAATTAAAACAATACAGGGAACTCTTAAATACATTTTTACACACAATTCCACATAAAATTTGCACAAATGTGTTATGATAGAGCATTGTACATAAATACTGTGCAACCACATCTAGGCTACACGTACTTATCACATGCTGTTTGGATTTTGGAAAGGTTGTTGACAGCTGTTTGCCTTTTTTTTTTTTTTTTTTCAAATTCAAATCTTAGTAACAAAAGTAACAAAGAGTTTCCATAATTATAATATAATTTATTAACAATTGTTCAGTTGTTTGTTAGGGATGCCTGCCTCAAGTAATTTAGTAATGATGAGATTGACATCACTGAAAGTGATTCAGTGTGTTTATCAATGAAGGACTGCTATCGTCAGACTGCTAGATCATAAGTTTGTGAATCTTACTGAATGATTTGTTAAAAGAACTGGCTTCAAAGAGTCGTTCATGAATTAGACTACAGTGGTTGTGCTATATGTTTGTGTGCGGCCCACAAGGACAACTCAATTTTGCAGTAGTCTGTTTTTTTTTTGTCTGAGAGCTTATGTTATTGGGATTAGATTAAGGTGAGCGAGCAGTTGTTTTCACTATTCTTAATCAAGGCTCTGTCTTGATTGAGAGTCCAAATCTTGTTAATTGCAAACAGCTATCTATGTCGTTCATAGATACACTCTTATCTGACTTGTAGGAGTCGTCTGCTATCTTGACACATCCAACAAGCAGATAGTGCCTAAATTATCACACTAACAAAGTACACAAAGTCTTGTAAAATGCCACTACCTGTCTATGTATAGGTACTAAGTATGCTGTTGCTGAATGACATACTTTCACCCTGTTTTGTCAACAGATATCTGTCTTCATGTGGAATTCTGATGACCAGAGTGCCGCCCCTCTTCAGGGCTGTGTCAGGTCGTGCTGTGGTGGCACCTGCCAGGAGCTTCTTCAACTTCTCTGAGTCCTTCAACAAGAGGAAGGAGTACTCTGAAAGACGTATCATTGGGTATGTTCCCAACAAAGCTGGATATGGTGCATGATCTGTTGCTATTTTTAATTTTTATTGAGGTCCATGATAACATTAGCCCCAGTGTCCTTGCAAATGTTGTTTATGTAACAGGGCATGGGAATATTTATTGTGTCAGCTTTCTAGGTATCTGGAGTTATTGGAATATGGATCTGTACTGGTTATCTCACGTCATCACAAGTTACTTAAGAACCGCTTCTCACAACTGATGCCTGAAATTTTAGAGCAGAGGATCAGCTGTCCTGCAGAATAGAGCCCCAGCACTAATGCAGCACATGTACACATACTAAATTTGACGAAGAACTTGTCTACAGTCTATGAAGTATGTTCTGTAGGTATGCAGATGTATAGTAAATGCATTCCAGGACACACTACATCCACCATGTTGGCATCCTCCTTTGACCCATGTGTTCTTTGACCTATGACATACTAACAACAACCTAAACAATTCACTTTGTTGTTACTTACACTTGAAAAGAGAGCCACCTAGCTCACAGCACCCCCCCCCCCCATTTATTTATTTATTCTGAAAAGCTTTTCAATTTTATTTAATACATTTGATGGTTTTCTTTCTTTCTTTTTTATTAAATTTGATAGTTCCATTGGCCTTATGGAATAGCAAAATGTCTATATGTTGCACACTTCACATTCTCAACATGTAGTGTGTTATCCAGGTATTGTTCACCTACTCAGATTTTGCATACTGTGTAGGAGTAATGCTGCGTTCCAGACGAGGTTGGACGTGGGAATATCCCAAATTAAATGTCCCACTTCAGACCCCAGTGAGTTCCAGGCAATCAGACGTCATGTTCACACGTTGACCGCATAATGTCGCCACTACTCAACAAGAGCATATTCTGTTTTTGTGTTAATTATGGAAAAAATAGAATACAAACAACATAAAATCGCTTTGAAAACAGCAGACGAAAAGCAAAAACAAAGGTATTATTATTACTTAATGTCTAATGGTAAAGTTTGTTTTCACGTTTAAGCAGAACTTGTCGACATCTTGGGGTTAATCGATGGACCACAGGTCACAGGTCGAATGTCCGACTTTGGAACGCAGCATAAGAACTAGTCTTAAGAACTAGTTTGTCCAACTAACAATTATCCAAGGAGTAATCAATCAGGCTTACTTTTCAGATTCAGATTAGACCAATCTAACTTTTTATGACCAGTCTACATTAAGACTTCTACAGGATGGTAGTTCTCCTGAGACATAGTATTGGTATCCAGAAGGCTGTAAGGAGTGAGCCATGAGAATCACCATTGTACCCTTGCATTGAACCATACATTGCTTCAGGGGAAGTCCTTGTAATAAATGTACCATCAGTAGCTTTGGATAAAAGCATGTGCTAAATGATTATGTGAATATCCAGGAAATAAACTAAGCACCTGTGTAGTCGACCTGCGTTTTCAAAAGTATCATAATTGGTTGGATTGTGGTTTACAAGCAAATGGTGAGGGACATTTTATCTTATCTTTCATCTTTAACTTGAAGGTCTTAAAATGCTCTAAAATGAGACCTTAAAACCGAGGTTGTGTCCACATTTACCTCTGATGGACCCTGTGTACAAAAAAGTGACTGTAAACAGTGTTTGACCTTTCTTCTGTCTTGATTCCATTCTGGAGTGACTCAATCCCACACTGATATCTGTGCCTTCATATCTGATTGGTTGTCTGAATCGACCATTAGAAACATGTTTTAGTGACAGCACTAAATCCATCTTCGTCTTTAGCAACAACCTTTTGTTTGGGTCACACCTGTATGGTGATGAGTTATATTT
The DNA here is from genome assembly GCA_039654105.1 of Coreius guichenoti. Lineage (NCBI taxonomy): Eukaryota > Metazoa > Chordata > Actinopteri > Cypriniformes > Gobionidae > Coreius > Coreius guichenoti. The sequence goes on along the minus strand of CM077172.1, from coordinate 16,987,541 downwards.
AAATCATCCAATCTCCTTTGCAGTGAGGTTATGTGCTGCCATGCCCCTATAGTTAGATTTATAGGAAAGGTCATTGCACTCTTCAGACTATAACTGCAGATTCTGTGGTGTGACGTAATGGCTAAAGGATCTCAGGGCTGGTAATCAGAAAGTTTATGAGCTATCACCATTGTGACCTTGAGCACTTAACCCTGGATTACTCCACTGTATTCAGTGTACTGTAAGTCACTTTGAGTTAAAGTGTCTGCTAAATTACTACTTACTTATGTAGAAAGACCTCCTCCCCAAGAGATCTACTCCCAAAAAAAAAAAAACAATTGGTGTGATTTACATAGAACATTATTATATTATCTTGGCTAACAGTCTTTTCTATGGCATGCAGGTACTCAATGCAGGAAATGTATGAGGTTGTGGCCAAAGTAGAAGACTACCTGCTGTTCGTGCCCTGGTGCAAGCGCTCAGAGGTTGTATTCCGCCGCACGGGATTTTGCAAGGCCAAGCTGACTGTGGGCTTCCCTCCTGTGGTAGAAAACTACACCTCTCTCATTACTACAGTCCGCCCTCATTTGGTAAAGGTATGTACATCTTCATTTTCTTTAATATAGATCTGTTTTATGAATTGATGGCAGTGGTTTAGTGGCATATACACTGCGTGCAGAATTATTAGGCACGTTGATTTTCTGATCATATTTTTTTTTCCAGGCATATTTGACCAATTCCAAACCACATTAATCTTAATAACCACTATTAATTTTGTATTTAATCATTTATAAGTGATATATAATTGTTCATGAAGGCTGGAAATGAAAAATATATATCTTATATTCAGGTGTGCAGAATTATTAGACAAAACAGGCAAAAACACGTGGCGAAGAAAAGACACGTTAACTGCAAAATAATTAAGAATTAATGTGAAGAGTTAAGTGTGAAACCATCAGGAACCCTTTAGTCTCCAGCGCCACCATTTTCCAGAACTGCAACCTACCTGGAGTCTCCAGAAGTGCAAGGTGTCAGGATCTCAGAGACTTAAGTTAGGTAAAGAATCCTAAAAAATGACCCCCACTTAATAAGAATCACAAGCTGAAGTGTTGTAAAATACATGAAGAAGTGTTGTGAATACAGAAGACTGTTTTTTTTTTTGTTTTTTGTTTTTTTGTTTTTTATATAAATAGGCTTTATAGACAGATAGGTTGAGAGTGACTCTTGAAGGACCAGCACCACATCCTCTGTACCACTGTTTCAAGAATTCATCTTCCAGAATTTGGCAGTAAGTTTTGGGAGTTCATTTTTAGTCCATCTCTGCAAAATGGACTTTAGGATAGGAGATGGACTAAAAATGAACTCCCAAAACTTACTGCTAGATTCTGGAAGATGAATTCTTCAAACAGTGGTGCTGGAGACTAAAGCGTTCCTGATGGTTTCACACTTAATTCTTCACCTTAGTTCTTAATTCTTTTGCAGTTAACATGTGTCTTTTCTTCGCCACCTGTTTTTGTCTGACCCTGCTGACCCAATGAGCATTTCACTGTCCAATGGTCATGTCTTAACTGCAATTTCTAGTATTGCATTAGTATTGTATCCTTCTCATAGGCATTTAATAATTTTTGACTTTTCAGTCTGAGTTAAATCTCTTTTATCTGTAAAAGTATCTGTAAAAGTAAACGTGCCTAATAATTCTGCACACCTGAAAGGAGTTTTTCATTTCCAGCCTTCATGAACAATTATATATCACTTATATATGATTAAATACAAAATTAATAGTAGTTATTAAGATTAATGTGGTTTGGAATTGGTAAAATGTGCCTGGAAAAAAAATATGAACAGAAAATCAACGTGCCTAATAATTCTGCATGCAGTGTACAGGGTTATCAGACTTTGTTAATCTAGTGTGTGAGCTACAAGTCATTTCTGACTTCTTCTGCTCTTAAGGCATCTTGCTCTGATGGGAAACTTTTCAATAACCTTGAGACGGTGTGGCGGTTCAGTCCTGGTCTTCCTGGCTACCCCCGTACATGCACCCTTGACTTTGCTGTGAGTATTACAAACACAAACTGGTTTATCATCCTCAGGTTAAGCTGCACTGACTTTGGGAGTACTTTTGAAACTAAAATTCTTTTTAGTTTACTCAGCATATGAAGATGGAACAGAAGAATAGAGCTGAACCTTTGTAGCAGTCTTAAGTATATTTAGTGAATATTTAATCTTTAATATTATGTCTGAAGTATATTTAGGGGTGTTTGCAAATGCTACTGTTTTACCGTTGCTCATACTTAAATATTTAAAAAATGAAAGTTTTGCCATCATTTATTGACCCTCATGTCATCCCAAGCCCTTAAGACTTTCGTTCATCTTTGAAGCATAAATTAGGTTATTTTCAGTATTTTTAATTTCTTTCCCTCCATTGAAAGTTTGTTAAACTAAAACACTTCAGACTCTGTTGCTTTATATGATGAACAGATTTACTTTAGGCCTTTATTCACATATAAACATTGATCAACACATACATGAAGCTCATCAAATATGGTAAACGGAAGCTGAAATGTACTTGCCTGACATGCAAGAACAAACCTCATTGGTTCTTGTGTGTCAAGCAAGTACATTTCAGCTTGCTCAAGAACCAATGAGGTTTGAGTCCCATTCACCTTCTCTTATATTTTAGAAAAGTCTTAAAATAAAGAGTTTTGAGCCTTGAACCAGCTCTGAGATGAGTTATAACATTTATGAATTACAACGTTTGATAACATTTGATTCAAAAAGCAGAAATTGAAAATCAGTAAGTAAAATAAACTAAAAAAGACTGTAGTTCGCTTCTATTAAGAGGAAATGAAAAATCTACTCATTCCATAAAGCACTGCGAAAAATGTAAATAAATAAGTTTGTGCCTTGATTATGGTATCCTAAGATTTCATAACAGTGGCTTTGCTGCAATGCTGAATCAAGATCAACCAATCAGTTTCATTGCTTCTGGTGTTTGACAGAAGCACATTTTTGTAATTATTTTGTTTATAAGTCGTCTCACTGACTTTTACACAAGCTTGTACCATCATTTAACAACCTTAGAGCTTATGTTAGGTCTCTCTTGAAAGGTTTATGGGTTTTACTTAAGGAACTTTACTTGTGAGCTTTATTGTGAGCAGTCTGTGATTCCCTGCTTCTGTCTGTTCCTAGATTTCCTTCGAGTTCCGCTCGCTCCTGCATTCTCAGTTGGCCACCGTTTTCTTCGACGAGGTCGTGAAGCAGATGGTGTCAGCCTTCGAGCGGCGGGCGTCCAAGCTGTACGGCCCAGAGACACAGATCCCACGTGAACTCATGTTCCATGAGGTCCACCACACGTAGTTCATTCCACAGCTTCAGATGGATGGGGAGGGGGTGTCGTTCAGGGAACTGGGGGTTTTATTGAACGCATACATTTAGAGTATTATCAAGACAGTCGGGAGAATGTGAACACTGTGTGCCTGAATATCGTCAGTGCCTGGTCCAAACAAAAGAGTTGATTTAAAAAAAATGTTATGCTAAAAAACATGTGGCTGGATCTTTTTATGAGGGGCTTGATTGTCCCCACTGAGCCCTGCCCCACTACCTCCATGTTAACTTTTTAAAACCCGCTGTCAATATGGCGCCAGGAGCCGTATTTTTTTATATGAGGACCTTGACATGGTTTTAAAAACAGCTGCCAAAAACCATAAGGGCTTCACGAATGGCACAGTAGACAAAGGTCATGGGTTTCTTCGAAAGGACATTATTTTGAGGTATTATGGAAAAATTGTCCCTAATATGTTACACAGTTTATGTGACAGGTGAGTGATGTATTTATTTAAAAGCTTTTAGGTGATCCTTTAAGATTTCAAGAAAGGGATGAGGGGACTCAACTTGAGTGCATGCGTCACGTGCAGAAGACTGACAGTTACTGCAGCCAAATGCACATAAATCGCTAAAAGGGTATCAAGGCTGCACGCCGGACTCAGGTCTCTTGTATTCTTGCATACCAGCACAAACAAGGGCTTGAAAAACAAACGCTAAGAGGCTGACAAAAAACTACGCTGCCTTGCGTTATACAAATTTGCGCAATGTATTTGTGGCGGTGGCGCTCCAGTTCATTCCTCCGATGGGAGCGAAATCTCATATGATTTTAGGTGTCTATATTAAAGACTGCTTTTCTCTCCTAGAGGTGTGCAATATATTTGTATGTAGTTTTTAACAGACTGCTCACCCATCTACGATATCCACTTCTTCTAAAAGGGCCCAAACTCTGGGAACAGAGAACATACTGAATCTTTCCCAGAGCTCTCATCAGATTGTAGTGAGGTATCCATCACCACCGACCTTTAAAGATTCCAATCCACACCCTGCTCGCATCCTCATGCTTACTGCCTTTTTACAGAGAAAGTTACATATTATTTATCCTTATCTTAAAAACATGTATGCGTGTATCCTATATTTATTTTGGTTATGGGTTAACCACGTGTACATATCTGATGTAAGACCACAGACTAAACTTCAGTGCACAATTGAGCTACAAAAAACAAATGAATCTTTTTTTCTTCATTTCTTTTTGGGATCTATTTTTTGTTTTGTTTTGTTTTAATTGAGGTGTTTTAATGAGTGTGTTGTGGGTGAATATATATCCTGCCTGCATGGTTTATAAACTATTTTTATATGTAAAACCTAGCCTTGTGTCTGGTGTGGTTTGTGTGTTTATCAACATATGGTTCTGACTAGTTTCTAAACTTAAAATAGGTTGATCATATGAGGGTTAATATTAGAATGCTTCCAAGTAACCCATTTTATGACCCCTAGTGGCCAGTGTCAGTGACCGCTCTAAAGATCTAATTACATCACACTGGCTGTGTTGCAATGGAATATTAGCGTCATGAGAATGTGCAGATTTTTAGATTGTGTGTGTGTGTGAGAAAAGGAATTAATTATGCAATGGTATAAATATCAAACTGTAGCATGTAACATTTGTGTTAAGACATTTTACTCAGCAAGAAATGGTTATTTTGCATTGTTATAGAATACTACATTTCTAGTATTATTATTGCACAGAAAATGTGCAAGAAATACTGCTGTTTAATAGCATTAGTATAATAGTATTATGTTATTCACAGACTTTGGATCATTGAAGCAGTCATTTATTATCCTGAGAAGTTTTGGTAACACTTTATTTTACACTGTCCTTGTTACATATGTTACATGTACTAACTAGTAATAACAGTAAATCATGTATAATTACATGCAGTTAACTCTAAATCCTAACCTTCACCATAAGTACATGTTCTAATGTTACTCAGTACTTAAATGTATAATTACACTGTAACAAGGACACCTTATATAAAGTGTAACTGAAGTTTTTTGCAAAGTACAGGAACATTCACAAAACTATTATTGGTAACTGATCACCGAAAGTTATTAAAACTATTAAATGTTACGTTATAATGCTTGCTAACTGATCAATGTACAGTCAGATAAAGTTATGAAGCTTACCAAGGCAGCATTTATTCGATCAAAAAACAAAATATTTGAAAGTATTATTACAATTTAAAATAACTTATTTAATAATATAATTTATTCCTGTGATGGCAAAGCTGAATTTTCAGCATCATTACTCCAGTCTTCAGTGTCACAGGATCCTTCAGATCTCAGTCTAATATGCTGAATAGGTGCTCAAGAAACAGTTTTTATGTTGAAAAAATTTTCTCAGGATGCTTTGGTGAATAAAAAATTCAGAAGAACTAGAAAACTTGTAACGTTATAAATGTCTTTACTGTCATTTTTAATCAATTTGAAGCATCCTTACTGAAAAAAAGTTTTACGTTTCTTTAAAAAAAAAAATCTTACTAAACCCAAACTTTTGAAAGGAAGTGTTATAGGAAATACTGAACTGGATTAGTTTGCCCAAAAATTGGAATTCTGTAATTTACCTCAAACCTGTTTGGAGATATTTTATGTTCTTCATGCAGCTCTTTTAGACACAATGTTAAAATAACTGTGACCATGTGCTGTCAAGCTCTAAAAGGACAAAATGTATCATAAATAAAAATCAAATACCCCAATAGTAAAGTTTGGATTTCAAACCAGCATCATTTTCATGCAAATAATTACTTTAAGGACTTCTTATTAAAGTCAAGACTCAACATGAAATCAGAATGAACCAATTTCTTCTTGTTCCTGATTTCTACCAATGTTCCTGGTTGCATCAGTGCATATTACAATGGAAACAAATGTTTGTCTTTGTAATCATCAAAACATAACTTGCTTCATTTTCAGCTGATGTCCCTGCTGGTGTTTTGAGGGGTATAGTCTAGTATGGAATGCCCACTTTTCACAATCCAATTAATTCTTCAGTGGATGAAATCAAGTCTTGAGTTTTGAGTGCTGTTTTAAGTCAGTCCTAGTCAGGCTATCGGTACAAGAAGTTTATTACTATTTTAAGAGGATTATCTTCCTGAGAAGGAAGCCACTGATTGGCTAGGACATTGACAGGATAAAAATGTTTCTTTGTGAACACTGAATTTTATTAAATAAAAAAAATACAGAATTAATAACTATATTGTACAAAACATTGTTGGATGATTGTTGCACATTCATAGAGAGAATGTAGCTTTAAAAAACAAACAAGTAATTCTCTTAATGAACAGCAGTTTTTCAAATACGATTCTGTACCACTAGACTACTCAAGAGTTAGATCTTTAGAATGAATTCACACTAATTGTATTCAGTATATTGTTGGGCATATGCTTGTATAGCGGTTTTAAAACTGCTGTGCAACAAGTTCACCCATCCCTCCACTCAACCGTCCTACCAAACTCTAGTCTTGGCCAAAAGATGTTTAACCCTCATATTTTAAAATAGTTCACCCACAAATAAAATGGTCATCACACACACAAAAAAATATATATATTTACACATCTTCAAGTTAATAGGGTCCAATATTGTTTTGGACCCCATTGACTTTCAAAGTATCAACTTGGTGTTTCATAGAAAATGAAAAAAAAAAAAACAAGACATACAGGTTTGGAAAGCCAAATAAATGAACAGGGTGAATAAAAGACAATTTTCATTTTTGGGTGAACTATGCCTTTAGATATTAAACCAGAAACAAAGGAAAACAGCACACAATTCTTCAAGATGAAATATTTCTATTCAGTGGGAAAAATTGTAACAACTGAAAGGCAAAACAAGTACAAGCTTTGTCAAAGTTGTGTAATCCTCAAATGAGGGTTTTATTTTTTATATGAAACAATTAACAAAAACCAACTGATCAATGAAGTGGAATTTTTTTTTTTTTTTAGATACAACTGGTCAAAGTTTCAACTATTTTCTTGCTCACGAAGGCAGACTTTAACTTTAACGCCTGGCTTTTTAAGCCCCTGCAGATGGTCTGATTCAGAACCAGCTATAAATCACAATACAACAGCATGACAATTTGTAATTTGTTAAATGCACTTTCCCATTAGACATTGGTGAGCACAATGTTACAGAACAAAGGCGAACAGACTCATTATCCTTGGTCACATGATCAGGAACTTGTCTTTAAAGAAGTAGGGTAACATCTTCAGCCATGAGTAAAGAGATGAGATCGGACATGGTGGTGGAAGGATGGGAGACTGTAACGTCCATTTTTTTTGCTCCATGTTCAGACCACCAGCACTCAGTTTCGGCAGGTTTTTCCAAGTCGAAGGGGAGGGGCAAATCATGTCCCCTGCCCACAACCCTTCTACTAAAGTCAGTGCAGATCGTTTTAGAATCCCATGCCACCCATTCCGCCCATGCCTCCCATTCCACCCATTCCACCAGCCGGCACTTCCTCCTTCTCCTTCGGTAGCTCGGTGACAACGGCCTCAGCAGTAGACAGCAGAGATGCAACACCTGCGGCATCTAGCAATGCCGTCCTCACAACCTGCAGGGGGAGACAAATTTCATTTTAATAAGAGCATTATGTTTTTGTTAGGGATGAACAGATGTTACAATTCTGGCAGATACTAATAAGACAATTATTTTCATGTTATGGCCAATAACTGGTAAATGACAAATATTAATTTAATACTATTTTGTCTAAATTAAAAATAACAGTAAAAACAAAAATAATCAATTTAAATGCTACAAATTAATTTTGGCAACACAATAGAACGTATTAGGCATCACAATTTTTTTAAAGTATAGGGTCAGTGCGATTATTATTTTTCTTAATACTTTTGAGCAAGGACTCATTAAAAACATCAAAAGTGACATTAAACACTTTTATAATGTCACAAAAGATTGTTTATTTCAGATAAATGCTGTTCTTTTGAATCATCCAGAGAATTTTATCAGGATTTCCACAAAAATATTAAGCAGCACAACTGTGTTCAACATTGATGATAATAATAATAGTAGTAATAATAATAATAATAATAATAATAATAAAAAATGTTTCTTGAGCACCAAATCAGCATATTAGAATGATTTCTGAAGGATCATGCAACACTGAAGACTTATGAAATTATGCTTTTTCATGACAGGGATAAATTACATTTTAAAATTTATTCAAATAGAACACGGTTATTTTAAATTGTAATATACACAATATTACAGTTGTTCCTGCAATATTACTGCATTATTTTTACTGATCAAAATAAATGCAGTATGGGTGAGCATAAAACACATAAAAAAAAAAAATAGATTGACCAAGCTTTTGAACGGTAGTGTATATAAATGTCAGCCAATATGGTCACAATATATTGAACATGTCAGATATTAATTTAGAAACCGCGCTCTGATAGATTTGTTACTGATTTAAACAAATAACTTCTAAGTTTGTGAACCACACATACACACCTTTGTGGGGTCAATAATGCCTCTTTCGACCATGTTGACATATTCTCCAAGCATAGCATCATATCCAATCTCTGGAGTGCCCTGCAAGATCTTCTCCACCACCAGAGAGCCTTCAACTCCTGCATTCTTGGCAATGGTCATTGCAGGAATACGAAGAGCTCTGCGAATAATGTCGATACCTTAAAGAGCAAGAAAGAAAAAAAAAAAAGTCAGTTTTAAGAAGTTAACACAGGGTTATTTCTTACAGGGTCTGTAGGATGAGATCTCCAGGCCCTACCAATCTTCTGATCGGAATTGGCTGGCTTGACGTTCTCCAGGGCTGGGATGCAGCGGAGCAGGGCGCATCCTCCTCCAGGAACGATTCCCTCCTCCACAGCAGCTCGAGTGGCATTCAGCGCATCAGTGACACGGTCTTTCTTCTCATTCACTTCAACGTCACTTGTTCCACCAACCTAACAAAGAGAATGGTGATTTTTGATGACAGACAAAAAGCAGATAAATACATTACACTAAGCTACATGCTTCCTGCTTTCATACCTTAATCACAGCCACTCCATCAGAGAGCTTGGCCAGACGCTCGTTGAGTTTCTCCTTCTCGTAGTCACTGTTTGTGCTATCCAGCTGTTCAGCAATCTCATTCACACGCTTCTCAATGGCTGATGGATCACCACGGCCTTTGAGGAGCATCGTGTCATCCTTTGTCACAATGACCTCGCCGACCTTGCCAAAGTCATGTGACTGGATATCCTCAAGGGCCAGACCCATAGCTTCATCACCAAACACCTAAAAACAGTTCAGGAGTGTTAAAAGACTGGGCGATGGCAACTACCTCATGATATGATACACGTCACAATACAATATGTTGATGCATCACATAAGTGAGACATTTTAATGAGTTAATTTATAATCATGAATACAGATGAAGACAAGATCTTAAGAACATACCGTGCCTCCAGTGGAAACTGCCATATCCTGCAGCTGGTTCTTCCGGTTGTCCCCGAATCCTGGAGCCTTGACTGCCACGACCTGAAGTCCAACCTTCAACCTGTTGAGATTTAGCACTGACCTTTAACCCAGAACCTTTAAATAACAGGCTATTCTTAAACATCAAAATGACCATCCATTACCAAAAAAAGGGATTTCCACCAAAATATTAACATTACTACAGTAGTTACATTTTTAATTAAAAAAAAAAAAAAACAATATATATGGTAATGTACTGTAGTATTAGTCGAAGTATTAAAAATATTTTATAAAATTTTAGTAATAATATTTTTATAATTATATTATCTATTAAAACATTTTGAAGATGTCATTTACTCAACTTTTGTGAGGGCCAATGTCATTAAAAAAAATAAATATATAAATAAAAATAAATTAATATTATTATTATTATTATTATTATTATTAATAATAATAATAATAATAATAAAAGATCACAATCATTTATTAAACATCTAACACTATAACTAAAGTGTTTTTATGAAAAACAATGAATACAATTAACATGGTATTATGTGTGAGGGATGGGAATCAAAATCAGTCAGTAAATTGACTTTTTTTGAAGTTCCGTTTGAATAAAACCCAGTTCTTTCATATTTATCCATTTCACACATTTCTTGGGGACTTGTGCGAACATGTTTGAGAAACAAACCTGTTGAGGACCAGAGTGCTGAGTGCCTCTCCGTCCACATCTTCAGCCACGATGACCAGAGGCTTGCGATGCTGGTTGGCAATTTCCAGAGCTGGTACGATGCTCTGTACACTGGAGATTTTCTTCTCACTCAAAAGCACATAAGCGTCCTGGAACTCACACTTCTGGCCTGCAAGCAGAGAATAAACACTTGTCATTCCAACCTTAATACTGGTACAAACACATGACCTTCTAATACCAAATACGCACCTTTAGAGGTGTTGATGAAGTAAGGAGAAATGTAGCCACGGTCAAACTTCATGCCCTCAATGATCTCAAGCTCATCATGTAGGGTTTTACCATCCTTTAAACAAGAATAACAGTTCGAGTCAGATATTTTAAGGACCAAACCATCCTTCCTTCTGTACTAAGTACTACTTTCACTGTAGCAGCCTACCTTCACTGTAATAACACCCTTGCGTCCAACTTTCTTCATGGCATTGGAGATGATGTTACCAACTTCAGTGTCTCCATTGGCAGAAATAGTGGCCACCTATATCAAAGAAAGATTGACAGAAATTAAAAGGTCCACATTTAGTACATTTATAAGGTTAAAGCCACCATTAAAATCAGAATTGACCAGTCTCATTTCTTTTATATGGCTGTTTTTATTATAAATGATCTTTTTTTAATTCATGTGCTTTAATCAAAATAACTTCCCCTCCCTCATGCAACGGCATCTCTTTACTGATGATGTGTTCATCGACACATTTTTTCTTGTTTGAGAAGTTGTTTCACTTGGATATACATTACAATAGGCAAGAAAAAACTATTGCAACTTCTATTTCAAGTCAAATTTAAGACCACTTTTTACCTGAGCAATTTCCTCTGGTGTTGTGACTGGCTTGGAGAGTTTCTTGAGTTCATTGATGACTTCTTCCACCGCCATCATGACTCCTCTACGGATCTCCACAGGGTTTGCACCTTTGCTGATGGTGTCAAATCCCTCCTTGGCAATAGCACGGGCCAGTACTGTTGCGGTTGTAGTGCCGTCTCCAGCCTCTTCATTAGTGTTGTTGGCCACGTCCTGTACCAGCCTGGCCCCGATGTTCTTATACCTATCTTTCAGGTCGATACTTTTGGCAACTGTGACACCATCTTTGGTGACTTTGGGGCTTCCCCAGCTCTGCTCAATGATAACGGTGCGACCCTGTGGGAAAGAGGCCAATCTAGTTGTGTTTGTTCCATTAATGATTACAAACTTGACTTTAAGAGTAATAACATGTCTGTTGTTTATCTAGAAACATATCAAACTTAGCATACCTTTGGTCCCATGGTGACAGCCACAGCATCAGCCAAAAGGTCAACGCCCTGAAGCATGAGGGCCCGGGCATCTGCTCCAAACTTGACGTCCTTAGCATACCCACGAGTCAGGTGTGGGGCCAGCGCCCTGCACACTGGCCTCATCTGTTTCATTACACTGGGTAAACGCAGCATTTCTAAGAGAAAGAGAGCAGAAGCATAACATTCAATATTCAAAAAAAAATTTTTTTTTAAAAATCAAGGTGCAAGTGACCATTAAAATTTTTCAGAAACACTCCAATCCTTTAGACTACTGGTTCTCAACCTTTTTGACTCTGTGATTCATATAATGAAAGTCAATGGGTGCCATCACTTTGAGATTCAAAAAATCTGAAGGAAAAAAAGTGCCACCTACATCTTGGATGGCCTGAGGGTTAGTAAATTAACAGAAACTGTTCTTTTTTGGGTGAACTACCCCTTTAAGAACCATTCGTTTTAGACAAACGGGTAGCCCCGCCCAAAACTCACGGCATTGGTTGAGGTTGGCAGACAGCAGTTTCTGATTGCCAAACAGTCACCGGCAGCACTCGGTTACTTTTTTGATTTACAGAGCCTAGTCACATACTAGTGTGATTTTCCATAATTTTTGTGATATCTGTCACGCAGTAAGGACATTTTATGCATGGCATTCAAAGAAAAATAAAATACTTTAACAAGTATTTTAATTTAATTAAGCCACTGAAAAAAAGTCTGTTGTCGAGGTCCCATGATAACAACCCCAGATTCCAAAAATTAGACTTTGCCCCCGCTGGTCCTTGAATGGATTACACTGCCTGATTCTTTCATTCGTTAACCTACTCTCCTTATACTTAATGTCCTAAATATCAAAATGTAAATTCCGTAAAATGTTATAATTATGAGCTGGTAAATGTGAGGAGATAATCGATTTCATGGTTCTCATGGACAATGTTTCGATAAAAAAAAAAAAAAAAAAAAGAATAATAATAATAATAATAATAATAATAATTCAAAAGCGGAAAAAAGGTTTTAAAAAGCAGAGCTAAAAGGTCAACTAAACTGAAATGTGTTCACTCAAAAGCCTATAGATGCAGTGAGTCCCTCATCTACCCCACGTGTGTTCAGGGCGTCCGTCACAAGGTCAAAATTACTCGCGTCACGACAGAGACGGAAATGATCCCTTTCATCTCCATGAGTTTGCGTTACTTTCCGGCGTATTCCTTCTGTTTTATTAAAACTACCCATTGTAGCACTCACACCGATTAACTATTCCATACATATATAGTATCCTTAGGCCTCAACTTCATAGAATTTGCTATAGTTAGCATGCGAGCTATCATCACTATATTTCACTTAAGACTACGCTTTACTTGTTTTGCTTGTCAAACAATAGTCAAGGCAGCAGATATAACACTAATGCAGTATAATTGTTAAGCAGTGCATATGATGTACGAAACACGTTTGTTACTCTAATGCCAGTTATTCTAATAAGCACAATCTGCATCTGCAATAAATATAAATGTACTAAAAAATATGATTAAATGAAAGCTAATTAGCCATTAAACATGCACGATGTTACATTCAACACCAAAAACTAACAGTTATAACATTACATGATCATGTTACGTATCCGCCTGTTTGATCTCATTAATTTCATCTTTATATTACCAGACCAGTAAAAAGCGGTATGCAATGTAGTATGTTCATGGGCTTTTATGAAGGAGGATAATGCTCTAAATGACTTACTGCAGAGTGGTCTGGAGGTTGAATGAATGGATGCTCGTGTCCGTCAGTACAGGAGACTGGATGATATAAGAAGAGGAGCCGCTTTAGAGCTGCTGCAGTTACACTTTACGCGCATGTGTTCTTCATCCGGGTAACCTCCCCGCTGCCCTGACATCTGAATAACACAATACTCTCGTGATAGACAGGCGTTATTCTCTTTAAAATACATATGCGCTTTCATTTGCTTTTTGCCTCAATGTCATTAAATATATTTATTTGATACTGAGGGAAAATACAAATAAAATATACTAAAATTGGCCATTAAATTGTTATTATGCTCGTTCCTGGGTGTCAAGTTCGAGAAATTTCGTAGATTCTATTGGAGAAAAAAGACGTCAGAGGTCAGGATTGTGCAACCACAGATTCTATTGCGTTTTACAAATGTCTATGAATTTGTTAATAGTTATATTATATAATTATTAGTGTTTATTATTATTTATTTTATTATATAGGCACTTTTACCATTTATTCAAAACCTTTATTTTGCTTTTTACTATTTCTTTGGTTATTTGTAATCCACTTCAGTTTTGCATTTTTCATGACAAGTACATGTTTAAACACGCAATTTCTTAACCAAATGTGCAATTTAAATATATATATATATATATATATATATATATATATATATATATATATATATATATATATATATATATATATATATTAAAATGTATTTGTGTAACGTTTAGGCGATCGAGGAATGTTCTAGATTGCAGGACTGGGACGGTAAGGATCGTCATTTGGCGCATGCGCAGTGGCCTTCCAGACATTTCTTCTTCACGTGGATCGCAGGAGTGAAGTGATCCAGTGTGACTGTCTTATGCTGCTTTGCCGGACGCACATTTCATAAAGATCAAACAAAATGGTAAGACGCGTAAGATAATTCATCTAGCTGCATCATATGAATGAGTTGTTTCAATAATTATTTGATCTTTGTGACTGAGATAGCGCAATGTTTTATAATCCTCCATCATTTGCAACTGCAAGGTCACGGTTAGTAATGTAGTCATGCTCTGAGTTTATACGAGATCATGATGTGATGCTAAGTATGTTACTTGGTGCATGTAAAGTACGGGAGAAATGGTTAAAAATTGTGATTTTCTGTGTTCAGGATTGGTGATTTCGTTTAATGAAAAGATTAGATTGTGGCTGGTTTATAGACAAGTATATAATCTTAGTATAGTATTGTTTAAGAGGTGGTATAATTATTTTACTGCATACATTTTTATATGACAATCTGTAGTATGATAACTTCTGTTCACGCTTATAAAGTATATTTGTCTTGCAGGTATCTGTCACATCTTGTTTGTGAAAACTGAACATATTTCCATCATAACTAGATAACGTGAATCAGGTTTTCGCTAAGCTCCAAGACCAATAGCATTTAAGCAAGATATGAACTTCCGGGTCATTTTGAATGGAGTGCACACGTGTGATTTGTGATGTACAGTAACTGTGATGCTTTTGCCTTTAGTTAGATTGAGGCATAGAGATTCAAGTGTTTCTCTTAAGCAGGGCCGACTATTTTTTTTTTTTTTTTTAATGTATTAACCCTTGTAATAAACTGCCATGACGTAATAAAGTATGCTTATACTTCAGTAGCAAAAGTCATTTGTGACTTGAATTATGAATTATATTGAAATATATTATTAGGCCAGGTGAAATGCACAGTTGATTCATTCTGGAATCTTCTACGTTCCCGACCGTTCAGCCTTGGGGGGTTATCTTGTCGCCCGTCCTTTTGTCCTTCACCAGGATGGTAAACATTTACAAAACCTCCAAACTTTTCTCCTCCCCTACATGAACCCTCAACATCTCCTATGTCCCATCTACCCTCCCTCACACACGACCTTCTCTCAAGGTCACACACACATCTGTTCTCAGACAAGCAGCTGCTTGTGTCTTTGAAACTGTAATACAGGGTGATTGATGGTCAATATTCTTTCTCCCAAGTTTTCTGCTTCAAGTATACGTTTAGTTTAGTAGCCTAAAATTTGTCGTCTTTGAAAGAAGGTAAATAACCGAAGTCAAGAACTTATAGGAAAGGGAAAGAAAAAGGCTTGTGATGAATTAAAACTATTGGTTTTCGCTTTGCTGGTCTGTAACACCCCCTGGTGGAGGGCGTTTTTTTTTAAATTTTTTATTTTTTTAGTGTTGCAAAACATGAATTGATTGACTATTTCTACACTGCACTAAGCATACCTTTGCCCCACAGCAGGCTTTCCGGAAATTCCTTCCCATGTTCGACCGTGTGTTGGTGGAGCGGCTTGCTGCAGAGACCGTTTCAAGAGGAGGCATCATGATTCCAGAAAAGTCTCAAGCCAAAGTGCAACAGGCTACAGTGGTAGCAGTGGGTCCAGGATCCACCAGCAAGGTAACCTAATCAAAGTCAATCATGTTTTATGATCTGACTGAAGCATCTTTACAGTGTGTGTGTGATCTATAGGTTCTACTTCAGAGTTTAAATGATGTCTGCCTTTCAGGATGGGAAAGTAACACCTGTCTGTGTCAAAGTTGGGGATAAAGTTTTGCTGCCTGAGTACGGAGGAACTAAAGTTGTACTTGAGGATAAGGTTAGAACATTTGCCATGATTAGATCATCAGATCATCTAAGTTCTTTCATTATGTATTTCTTATTAACAAACATCTATCCATTGTTTTGCCATTTTTGTAGCTCTTGGATTTTTAGTATAGAAGACATGTAACTAAATTATATTTTTTATAATTTGTATAAAAGTAACTTGATTTTACAATTTTCTTTTGTAGGACTACTTCCTTTTCCGGGATGGAGATATTCTTGGCAAATATGTAGAATGAAGTCTGATTGTTCAACCTTGTTCAACTGCGTCATTCTGGAGTTCATAGAACGAAAGGCTGTTCCATGTTTTTCTTTTTTCTATGTCATTTGATTGTAAATAAGTATGATCATGTTTTGTTAAAATAAAGTGATCTTGATGTTTCATCTTTGCTTCATGTCACAGAACAGTTTGGAATTGATTATGTGAATGGGCTGTCTAAATTGTGTGTATTAGGAAACATAATATGAATTCCAATGACTTCATAGTCCATATTCATGAACAGTCCGCTTTTGAGTTTGGTCAAATATTAATTATGCTCTTTAATTCTTAACTTTGGGAGTTTGGACTGTGATTATAAAGTAACTAGTGAATTACTAATTCTAGGGTTTGAAAATAAATTTGTTTTACTGAATATCTTTTATTTCCCTAATAATTTCCTTTCAATTATGAATATGTGATCAGAAGGTATAACTAAAATAATTATTGTACAGTGCCTTCTGAAAGTAATCAGACTCCTAGATTTTTTTTTTATCACTATATAATTCATTATATAAAAAGTGTTTTCAACTGACAACATTTTTATTCATTAAAAATTGAAAAATTCAAAGAATGGCCTTTTCTTATTTGACATGATATAGAATAATCAGTAGCTAAGTACACACATAATGTTGTTGAATAGATCTAAGAAAAATGGGGAAAAAAACGTAGTGTACCCTAGGAAGTTATGTTTACCTAGGCTATAACTGAATTACCTTTAAAAGGAAAAGCACCAAATTAAACAAAATATGAATGGACCCAAGGCTTTTTATTTATATAAGAAGGGCTTTGAGTCATTCAAAAAAAGAACAATGGATAATAATCCTTGCAGTACTCTTTTTAACTATCAGGTCTTTGTGGACTGGCTAGATGGAAAGAGTAAACATCATGAGATGCCACCTGAAGTTTCCCCACTGGGGCCAGTTTCATAAGCCTTATTACAATTTAGTCATTAATTATTTTTTTTAAGACATTTAAAAATTGTCAAATTTGAGAATGAAATGTTCATTGGCTAACAGCTAGTTGGTCAGACTAGTAGTTCTAAAGACATAATGGCTGTGTTAAAGGGATAGTTCACCCAAAAATAAAAATTCTGTCATTAATTACTCACCCTCAAGTTGTTCCAAACCTGTATAAATTTCTTTGTTCTGCTGAACACAAAGGAAGATATTTGGAAGAATGTTTGTAACCAAGCAGGTCTCGGCAGCCATTGACTACCATAGTATTTTTTTCCCACTATGGTAGTCTATGGGTGCCGAGATCTGCTTGGTTACAAACATTCTTCCAAATATCTTCCTTTGTGTTCAGCAGAACAAAGAAATTTATACAGGTTTGGAACAACCTGAGCGTGACTAAATGATGAAAGAATTTTTATTTTTGGGTAAACTATCCCTTTAATGCAACTGGCTCCAGGTCAGTTAAAACCTGAAAGTATCAGTGCACAATGGTCTTCTCAACAGCAAGGACTAGAACACTAGAAAGGTTTTAAAATAATTACAAATTGTTTTTGAGATGCAATGCAATGACATACGTTTTGTCCAATATTTGTTGGGGTCACTGTATCTGAGCTCTTCCTGTAGTAGCTCTACTCGTCCATTGGGGGCGCGCGCTGTCAATCAAACTCTAAATCTGTCGAGATGGTCATGGCGGAGGGCACAGCTGTTCTGAGGAGGAATAGACCAGGCACCAAGGCGAAGGTAAAATGAACAACGAATAATAATTCAAAGCGTTTTCCAAGCTCAAATAATTTCGCAAGGTATATTGTAATGTAATAATAACATAAAAATGATTTGTTCTCCTGTTAGCGGAAGCCGCAGATATGCTAAAGAGCTAAGCTAGCAGTTAACCGAGAAAACTAATGATTCTCAAATTAAGGGTTTTAACGGAATATTCTGTAGTATTTATCGGGTCATGATAGGATTTATTTTCTTTTTTTGAAAGTAGGTGAATATGCAGCGAAATAAGAGTCAGAAGGTGTCCGAAATGGCAGGTTTTCATGATCTAGTTATTTGGCTAACAGCAGTCAGCTAGCAGCCATTTGAAAGTACCCGGATGGAACTGCTGATGTTCATATAACTACATTAAATTATTGTATTTAAAATGCAGTTAAGTTAATATACCATTATATAGCCGAGTCGTGAAGCTTTCTATTATTATAAACTGCTGCTTTGAGTCACTAATACTTCATGGAATTCACATAACCATTGGGACATTTTACCATGGGTTTACTATAGATATAAATTATGGTTGCAACGTAAGAACTGTAGTAAATTGTCCAAAAGTCCCTAGAAGGGTATATCTATCAAACATGTACTGTCAACAGCAACTACTTCTACAGTATATAGTTGTATTGATTATTCTAGTGCTGGCCTTATTTTTAAAACAGTGTTTTTGTTTTAATCATTAGGACTTCTATAACTGGTCTGATGAGTCTTTTGAAGAGATGGACAGCACCCTGGCAGTGCAACAGGTGACAGTATTTTCTTACTTAAGTAGATCACAAAAGAAGATTTTTGAGAGGTGCTCTTTCCATACATTGACCCTGGCTGCCAAGCTCCAAAAAAGCACTGCAAAAGTTGTCACTATGATTATTGGCTTTGATTATACTATATTCTAAGTCTTTTAAGCAGTACAGTAAGTTTACATGAGGAACAGACTAGGGTTATTTGCTGCCGCTCCCATTTTTTACCGGCGCAAGGGCAGGGCAACCTGTCACTCACATGAGATTGCAGCAATAGAAACCACAACAATCCAACAAAACAATCAATTCCCGATGGACAAAATCAAGTTCCGCACTACATTTATTCTTGTTCAAGAAGCTGTTCACTCGTGTATATATATATCACAATAGGAAAGAAAAGACATGCATCTTCCATTTCTTGCTGACTTTAAAATGTTATTGATAGTCTTTTTTTTTTCTTTTCAGTATATTCAGCAGAACATCCGCTCAGATTGTTCCAACATAGAGAAGATTATGGAGCCCCCAGAGGGACAGGATGAGGGGGTGTGGAAATATGAACATCTCAGGTATATTATTAGTCTGAACGTCAGCTGTTTGATCATTTCATCCTTCACATCGTCTAGTGTCGTAATGACTCATCTCAATGTACTTATGTGTATTCCAATTGTTTTTGATGACAAAATGGGTCCTACTTTATATTAAGTGTCTTTAACTACTATGTACGTCAACAAATAATTCTAAAGTACAGTGTACTTATTGTGTTCTATGTTGTATTGCAAAGCACGTTTTCTGCTATTGAGGTAGAAAAGAATGCGGCTGTGATTACATGCAGTTTTTTTTAAATTATAAGTACAACATAAACATCTATGTACACAATAAGTGCATTGTATCAGATGAGTAATTTAGATGTTAGTACATAATAGTTAAAGACATTTAATATAAAGTGGGTCCACAAAATGTTATCATATACTCGTTGTTGCAGTGTCCCTGGGAATTATGTTAATGTTAATATTATGTGCTTTTTATTTATATAGACAGTTCTGCTTGGAGCTCAATGGCTTAGCAGTTAAACTGCAGGTAATTATCTTTCTTACATCTACTACTGTTATCGCACAAATAATCCAAGTAATCTGTATTGCACTATTAATTTAATTTAACGTCTCCTTGTCATACCAGATTGTTTTAGTTGACAGCCTTTACAAATGTCTTAAAATGGTATTTATGAAGACAATGATGTCTGATGCCTTTGCTCCATAGAATGAGTGTCATCCGGACACATGTACCCAGATGACGGCCACTGAGCAGTGGATCTTTCTGTGTGCTGCCCATAAGACTCCCAAAGAGGTGAGTGTCCTCTAGGGTTGGAGAAACGAAAAACTTATGGTCAGGAATCGGATACTTGTTATAAAATTTAAATTTTGATTCCACTTATCGATTCCTGTGTGTGTGTTTTAATGTAGTTTTAAACCATTCAAGCGCAAGAGGACATGAAAGAGAACTCAATTTGGTACTCGCACGCTGTTTTCTGTGCTGGGCACATCCAGAGCGCATACATAAAAAGCCGCCTCTCATATAGTGCACGAATACTGAATTGAGTTGTCTTTTGCATTTTCTTGTGCTTAAACGGACAAATACACCTATTATTATGTCAGATATCCTCGTAAACACAGCAGGTTATGTCTTAAGTGAAGGTAAACATGGTAAATCCTAAAATACCTGCTGCAGTCTGTGTCATTACTGTTAATCGAACAAAAGAAAAAGAAAATCTTATCTTGACTGAATAACTTTTAGGTAACTTTAAGGATTAATCTATATTTTATTTATAAAAAGAAAACTAATCATTGTTAATTTTACATTTGATTTCAACTTTGTTCAGTTGTATTTATTTGTGCTATTGCTAATTTGTTCTTATTCTATTACTGACTGTATACTTGTCTTAAATAATGTTTGAAATTTATTTTAATCCAATTTAGTCGTTCTTTAGGCTGCTGATTTTTGTTCATGGTATTCAGCTGCAACAGAATGTTTTGCAAAAAGACACAGAATAAATATGTTTGATATCTAAATGTTTGAATTTTTTTTTTTTTTTTTTTTTTTTTTTTTTTTTTAAACCATATTGGAATCAAACTGGAAATCGATTGGCAGAATCAGAATTGAAATCTAAACTAAATGCTTACTTTAGAAGTTAGTTTTGTTAGACAAAATTAATTGTATGAATTTTAGGGCTTCAACTAACAATCAGTTGATTATGTCTTCAATTAATCGGATAAAAAGGCCATATTTTATTTAATTTTTTTGTGCGCAGAATGTGTTTAATCAATTTACATTTGTTGTTGGTTATTTTTTATTATTGATTAGTTAGTTGTTGCAGCCCTAATGAATTTGTGAACAGACTGAGCTGGAGAAACTAAAATATAGATGATTGTGTCTTATGTTGATTTGTTTGTTTACTGTGGATCACAGTGCCCTGCCATTGACTACACAAGGCACACCCTCGATGGAGCTGCGTGTCTTCTCAACAGCAACAAGTATTTTCCCAGCCGGTGAGTTAATGAACATCTAATCCATTAAAGCAGGGGTGTTCAGTGTTCCTCCTGGAGATCTGTCTTCCTGCAGGGTTTAGTTCCAACACTGCTCGAACACACTGGATAAGCTTTTATTCAACCCCAAAACCTTGATTTGTTAGGGGTTGGTAATACAGCCATGGGCGAAAAATTTTCAACCCTGTCATTTATATGCATAATTTAATTGTGGCAGTGATACACATCACCAAATAGTAATTATGCTTGTTACTACACTAATTTTTTATAATTAAACAATCTTACAGAGCTCATAACTCATACCTCAAATTCAAAACAGATTTCCTTATCACTAATGAATTAACAGCTTGCTCCAACTACTATAAATATATCCAGCTTTATCCATATACATGCAGTACACTCACATAAAGCGCTATATACTGTATAGCAAAATCATATGAAAATTATCCTATCGCTCAGCTAATCTGCAAAATGTGACAAGTAATCATATTACAAACATTAATATCATCAATTTCTATAAAGATGCTTTGAGACTATATTGTAAGAAATACTATACAAATAAAATTCAGGTTTATACAAATCAGGCTATACAAATTAAGTTTCAGGTGAGGGTTGGATCTAAACTACCTAACAAGGAAGTTCTCTATGAGCAGATTTGAGCATCCCTGCATTACTATGTTCATGTTTAGGATTTTCTAGCTGTAAACAAGCCACTGATCCTCTCAATGCTTTCCGAATATAGTGTCAGCATTAAGGAATCATCTGTGGCCAAACTGGGCTCGGTTTGCCGTCGCATCTATAGGATCTTCTCCCATGCTTACTTTCACCATCGCCAGATTTTTGACAAGTATGAGGTAAGCAAAATTATTTCTTGCGATCCATAAGCACATACATTTTATAAAACAAAATATCGGCTCTAGTCCAAAACCTACTTCACTACCTATTTAGGCATCATTTCACACTTGAAAAATAGGAAAACACACTTCAATCAACTATTTTACCCAAAATTTGTGCGCTGTATTTTTATGCTAAACAGAGCAATTGTGAGTTTGTGCACCACAACAGGAATTGCTGGCCATTAGGAACGTTTCCAGTTGGTCACTTAGGAGATTTCAATGGAAGCTTCTTTCCGCCACAGAATAAAAAATAAAAAAGGTAATTGCAACTTTTTATCTCACAATTCTGACTTTTTTTCTCAGAATTGCGTGATATAAAGTCACAATTGTGAGATATAATATAAATATCCAAGTATGTGATACAGCTTTCATTCTTTAGATCAATAATATATTCATGAGGGAAAAAATCAGTTTGATTAAGGAAAGTGATATCTTTGTCATAGTATCCTTTCAGTGGTTAAAGTTGCCACAGTCATTGCATGTGCTGCACTTCATTTGTACCATTTTGTTTTATTAGTATATTATTATTTATCTGGGTTTTTTTTTTAGAATTTGAAAGACAAAGATATTGTTTGATAAGTGAGATCGCTGATCCGTGAAAACCAAAAAAGTAGTGCTTAAAGTCCTAAGGTCCTTGAATTTCATTTTACAGTATCTGTACGATCCCTGCAATTATCTTTTAAATTGTTTTGTTTTTTTTGTGGCGGAAACAAGCTTCCATAGATTTCTATGAGGTTTCTGTCTTAGATGTTTTTGGAGCCATTACTTTAAATTAAAGTGAATGTTAAACATAATAATGACAGTGCTCATGACAAAGCAACTACTGTTCATGCAAGCAACATTTCCAGCTATTGTCAGTAGGAGGCATTTTCAGACAGTTTCCTAAAAAGGAGTGACATTTTACAAAGACTATCATCTCTCTCCCACAGAATGAGACTTTCTTGTGTCACCGCTTCACTCGTTTCGTGATGAAGTACAACCTCATGTCTAAGGACAACCTCATCGTGCCCATCCTGGAAGAGGAAGTCCAGAGTGCCACTGCTGGGGAGAGTGACGCCTGAGCTGTATCTTGTGCGTTTTCAGCCTCTAGCATCCAGACAGCAGAGGCATACAACTTTAGTCATGTTACTTTTCCACTCACTAATGCTTTGTTTGATCCAAATCTCATCATCCAGCTGTAACAATCAAGCGTAACATTAGCAGCTCCTTGTACATATCTCACTCTGTCTCCATTGTAAATCCTGCTTTACCAATAAGAATTTCCTTTCTTTTTTCCCTCTCTCGACTATAACAGGTCTGGTGATATTCACCCTGTCTTTTCCCTTGTTGTTAAGTTATTACATGGGTGGAGGGCTCTTATCTGGCCCACTTTGTCCTTTTTTTTTTTAATGAACTAAAATGTATGGTATTTTCATTATGTCAATTGTTAATAAAAGACTTGTACCTAGTTTACGTTTATGTGTTAGCTTTTTATGTCGTGCTAAGTGACAACACAAACAGCCACTTTAATATGAGGTAAATACCCATTTAATAAAATATTACAAAAAATGGTCTGAATCGTTCAAATACTACAGTTGGTAAATAATACTGATCAGTTCTGGCATATTAGAATATAAATGTTAAATATCTGAGTTCAGCTTCTGGATTCAAGAAACATCTTATTCGGTTCTCCATGGCATCAAACATTTACAGCAGCTTGATAGTCTGTTTTGTAAGCTAAAATGTGCTTATTCTATTCTGCCATTCCTCAGAGAGGGATAAACATTGTCAAGGCAATATAAGACATAAAAAGTACAACACTTAATTCAGTTACAATCCTACAACTTACAAATGAATAAGGTGGCACAAGCAGCACCATTGCAACTCAATTTGAAAAATCCAGCCCGATAAACCTAATTTGATCACCGGACTGGGGAGAACTACAGTCAGTTTATACTAAACAAGAGGAAGTACCCTGCTCATAGTCCCATAGCAGTTCCTGTAAAAATGAAATGCTGCCACTTAATTAACATGCAAATCTGAGTGCATCACCTTCCCCTTTTGGATAGCAGAAATTCCTAGGAGATTAACATACAAATTCAACTCTAGCACCACTTGAGCTCATGGCACAGATCAGATAAATCAAACTACAGCATCAAGTCCAGTATTTAGTAGTACAGGCTAATTCATGGGGTCCAGCCTGCAGCGTTGTACGTGTACAGTGCATATGCATTTCCCTTAAACACTGACGTCCCAAGCTGTATTGAACATTCCTGATGTTTTGACTCCAAGGCCTGAAAAATATTCAAAAGAAAATCTCAGCATGTCCCAAATATGCACACCATATAAACGTCTGCGTCCTGCAGAGGCTGTTTGGACACTCAGTTCCTGCGTTCGTCACACTGAACCGTTGCAGGTGTTAGAACAAACAACTCAATTGTCAGCTGGTTTGAAGTAAAAAAGGAACAAGGAACAGGAAAATGAACAGCAGAAAATGAACAGTGAGGAAGGACACTGTGATGTGGAGAAAAGAAAGATTTGGTGAGGTGTTGCAGCCTTTTTCTTATTTCTGTTGTGTTGCTATTGTGCTACAAACGTGATATGAACTGTACATGTAGCGTGTGTGTTGTGCGAGTGCTGTGAAATACTGTGGTTGCAAATAACAGTGACTTTCAGTGCCGTTTTTGATACTTTGTGTCAAAATAGGGAAGGATTGCACATACTTTGTGCTTTTTAAAATAAAACTGACCTCTGATACGTTATGGCTTGTTAAAAAATAACTTACAAAAAGTTAAAAGTGCTATGAATCCGTTTCTAATACAAGAATGCCAATCTCTTTGTCCTTGGGATGTGGTAAATTCTAGGGCATTGCTGCAGCTCGTAACCATCAAAGGTTTCTGTTTTAGGGTGACAGCTTGTCTTTGAGTTGGTGTGTCACATACAGGTGACTTCTGCAGCCCCATCATCTGGCTCAAATCCTCCCTCATCTAGATGGGAGAGTGCACTGGGATACCCTCCTCCAAACACAGGGAAACCACCGATCCCCCCTGAACATGGAGACGACAGCTCTGTGTGCGCATCCTCCACACCTCGACTCAAAGAGTGACTGGACACCTCTCGCCGCGTGGATCCCTTGAAGGGAAAACAAGAGGGTTTTAAAAAAGTTTTGTTAATTGATATAAAGCTAAATTACAATAAAATAAATATTAGATGAAAAACTTAAACCAAAAAAAAAAAATAATAATAATAGAAATGTTATTTTAGTATCATTGATATACTATGATAGTTTTTGTTAACTTTTTTATATTTTCTAGTTTCACTTTAATTTTAGTTAAAGTTTTAGTAATTTTGTTGTTTTTGTCATTTTATTTGGGATTTTTGTTAACACTTTACAATGTCTGATTTGTTAACATTAGTTAATGCATTAACTAGCATGAACTAACAATGATATATTTTTATATATAAATATATTTTTACAGCATTAACTAACGTTAATAGATACTCCTTTTGATATTAAAAATGTATTAAGTAAATGTTGAAATTAACATTAATGCAGTTAATGTTAACAAATGAAACCTTATAAATTGTTACCTTTTATTAAATTTCTATATAGTTTTTAATAATATTTATTTATCAGGTTTAGTTTATTTAATTTTAGTTATGTTAGTAGGCCTACTTCAAGTTCAAATAAATAAGAAATGTTGCCTTGGCAACTATCTGAAATAAAATAAGTTTTATATATATATATATATATATATATATATATATATATATATATATATATATATATATATATATATAAAACTTATTTTATTTCAGATAAATATATATATATATATATATATATATATAAATATATATATATATATATATATATATATATATATATATATATATATATATATATATATATATATATATATATATATATAAGAAAGGTTAAATAAAATAAATATAAGTTATTTTATTTAACGATTATTTTGTTTCAAGTAATGAAAATGTTTTTTTATGGTTTTAGTTTAAGTTAATGATAAAAATCCAACTGGCAACTAACTGAAATAAGCCAAAGCAAAAGAATTATTCACTGTAAATAAATAAAAACTAAAACTAAAATAAATTAAACCTACATAGTAATATTTAAAAATAACTAATAAAAAAATGACAAAAGCTTAAATTACCAAAAATTTTACATTAAAATGAAAACTAAAAATGTAAAAATAAAAGCTAATTATTAATAAATACAATAATGCTATATAAATAACACTGGCTTGTTTGAAAATAAAAGAAAACAAAGTCTCTCTCACAAAAATACACTGTAAACAATGGCATTTAATTATTTCTGACAGAAATTACAAGAAAAGAAATGGATTTGCCAATGTAATTGATTGAACTGACACTGGTAAACAGGTACTGTACCTGGTTGTGCGGTGGTACCGATTGGCCTTTGACAGGTCTTTGCAGAAAAACAACTTGCTTAGTGGCGAGATTCCCTTCGCTGCAGGAAAGGAAAAACAGTCAGCTTTGGAAACGGTGATGGGGTGTAAATAAACAATCATACAGCTTGTACTTTGAGGGTCCCACCTGTCATGGCGAATAATTGGGGTGGGCAGCACACAGGTGAGCAGCCAGCCGAACTCTGCTAATGTGTGGAGCAGAGGACCATAGTCGGTCTTCACATCTGAACCCTGAGACACAAACCGGAAACCAACAAGGAGAACATAAAAATGCCATTCACAACACACTTAATGTGATAATGTGAAACCTTTCAGACATTTCATACATGCAGTCACACCTCTATAACAGTCCACTGTTCCACTACAATAGTGTCATTGGCAGGTGGCGCTGTGCTTTTCTCCTCATAGACAAACAGCCCCTCTAGAGACCTGGGCACTGGCTCACCTGTAAAAATGACATGATACTGTAAGAACTAGTATATGACAATTCACAGCTAGATTTTACCTTATGTTTGTACATGTATACCTGTATATTCATTTAATTGTTCAAATACCTAACCTAAAGCATGAGCAGTATTAATGATTTCCTTTTAGCATGATTACTCAGATCTGAACGTTATAAGTGGCTGTTTTTAACTAAGAAGACTATTAACTATTTTATTCTGATGTATATAGTCACCCACTGAACCAGAGAGCAATAATTTGTAGGTCTCATTTAGCCAGTGCTGGAAGTGTGTCAATGACCTACAAAAGATAATGAAACTGAACTACTTATAAGACAGCAAGACAAATCCATGTGCACCAACATGTATGAGAGGACAAAGAGAGAGAGAGTAAATGAGATTATAGAGCCAACACTGAGAACGTGTATTTCAACATTTTCTGTATTTTTGCAGCTAAACTAAATAAATAGTTAATTACATTTTGAAATAGGTTAAAGTGTCCCTATTATGGTTTTTCAAATATTCACTTTCATGTAGTGCATGTTTGTGAATTTAAATGTTCTGCAAAGTTGTAAAGTCGAAAGTACACGATAAATAAAGTTACTGTCTCCCAAAAGAAAGAATCGACTCTGAACCGTCAGTACGAGTTGTTTGTATTTTGAAATCCTACTGTGTGATGGTTCTACGTCACTAGAAAAGACATTTGCATAATGCCCGCCTATGTTGTACGTCGTCCGCCCGCAAACAACTTGACCATCCCTCAAACACGTCATTTTACTGACGACTGCTTCTCAAATCTCAAGAGTTCAACGTGGGATTCCACAAAACGCTTGCACTTGAAAGATGGGTCAGTACTCAGTTCATTTGGACCAACTTTCTCCTCAGAATCACAACCTGTAAGTATGAATAATTATTGATGTATATATTTTCTACTGGGTCTTCAAAATACATAGTTTTGTGTTTTATATTGTGCAAGTTTCCAGCTAATCCGCTAACTCATGTTATTACGGTCTTACTGAAATACTTCTGCTAAGCAGCTGTGGGCCACTATTACCTAAAACTGTCTATTAATGCAGATTGTCTGTCATTCTTACTACTTTGAGTAAAGATAAAGGATGGAGCAAGATTTGTTTTGCAAACTTTAATGTTACATCAGTCATTCAAGTTAGTGCTCGGCTAACGTACTGTATGTGCTGTTATTGATACAGTTCCCGCATGTGCACCGCAATAAATTAGAAATCGTCCATGGGTTTGTTGATGGACATACACTTGTTAACGCTGATGGTGAGGAATTACAGCTGCAACATCTCATAGGGCGTTAACTTCCGACACACGCTGTAACCAATCATAAGAGACTGGGCCATCTGGCCAATCAGAGCAGAGCAAGCTCACAGAAAGGAGGGATTTAGAGAGACCGATTCATCCATCGAGTCTTTTGAGAATCGTTGAACAATGTGGTGATGTGCAATGTATATTATGAGAAAATGAAACTGTTTTTTGACCTGTGATGCATGTAAACCTGTTGTAAGAGACCTCCAAAACAAAATTAGGAAACTTTAAAATAGCGCAATGGGGAGTTTTGAATTGTAATAATATTTCACAATATTACTTAATTTATATTTTTTATCAAATAAATGCAGAGCCACATGCAGACAAAGATATATTGTGGCCACAAATTAAGAATTCGTTCCCACGATTTATTAATTCATTCCCTCATTTTAGTAAATCATGGCCATGTTGAACTAATTCGTTACCTCATTTTGATTTAACTAAAACAAAAGAACGAACTAGAACAACGTGGCCAAGATTTAGTAAATCGAGGGAAGTAATTGTTAATTAGTGGCCACGATATACATTTTTTTCCCCTGCATGTTATATGCGGGACTCCGTACAAAAGAGACTTCTTTCAAACATATTGAAAAAATCTCGACCCTAAATTTTTGAATCGCAGCGCATGTATGCATGCATGTGTATATATGGATATGTACACAGTACACACACACACAGTACATACAGAGGGTATAGAAATAGTGAGCCCAGATGTCACAAACACCCACACACAAACACACATCTGATTTAGCTCCTATTAGCCTGGTGCGAAACAGGAAGCACGGTCGTGAGGTTAGGGATGTGGGACTCTAAATTTAGTTCTGGTGGGAGACGGGAGAAGGGAAACATGGCTTTAGTTAAAGAGAGAGATGTGGAGGGTTTAAAAAGATGAGGATGAAGAACATGACTTCTGAGAATGAAAAGATGTACTTGGAGAAAATGAAGTTTAATGACTTCCTTGGGAAGAGCTAAAGAGGATGTTAACATCTTTCTTTCACAATCAGAGAAAAACAAACATGGCAGCCAGATGAACAACCAGCTCAAGGACTCACTCAAACGACAGTCAAAAACAAGTCAGAGAACTACCTTTAGGTGTGTCCCAGTATACAAAGGAGTCGACCAGTGACCAGCCCTTGCGGTAGTAAGCTGCGGTCAGTTCCAGCCAATCAGCTTCCAGGGCACTGACAACTTGGCCCTTTCTGGACACGCGCATGGACAGCGCCCCCTGGTGGTAACAGCAGGCGAGAGAGTCCAGTGGGGCACAGCCCGGGGCCCAGGAGTGAAACAGCACCAACAATCTCAGGTCTAAAAACGACAGTGACAGTTCATGCAAACTAGAATGCAAGCTCAAATTTACTGGCATATTTCAATAAAATAAGTCAATGATCATTGCTTTAGGAACCATTTTTATTAGGTCAAACTAGCAGTCCATCTACCATAAATAATAAGTCTAATGGGGCAGAGAAATGAGGTACAGTACTCGTGTTAAGACGCTAACAGATCTTAATCTCACTTGTGGCCCCAAAATGGTTGACATGGAGAATCAAGCAGCTGGTATGATGCCCAGAGGGTGAGGAGGCACTGCGGCTCCACAGAGGGCAAAAATATTACAGGGTTAAACCAAAATTAAACTGACACCACTCAAACTGAAAAGGGGGGGGACGGGGGGGACGAAAAAGACTCTTTATTACTCTGAATAAGGTTACATATAGGTTATACAGACTGGTTATTATTTTAACAATGCTATATTTTTGTCTTTATGGTAAAAAAAAAAAAAAACTTCACTTGCAAAATATAATTTAGCTTTTTGATTTAAGGCTAAAATATGAACAGTTCTTCCAATCATGCATTACTGGGTGAATCTCAAAGCATTTACAGTTCGTCCGTGCAGTCAAACCTCATTGTATCTGATTTAAAAGTATATTTAAAAAAAAAAGTTGAATGATTGAGACTTCAGATGGTCCATAATGAGGTTAGAGGAGAATCTCACCTGGGCTGTAGCCACGGCCTTCTAGATCTCCGTCTCCGGGCGGTGTGCGAGGTGGGGTGCGGGACGGGGAGCGGCAGCCCCTCCTGGGACTGGGCACTCTACCGTTACACCCCCCTCCTCCAGCCTGCTGAAGCACTGATCCCACAAACCTCACACCACCCCGGGCATAGCTGTTCACCTGAGGATGCACACAAAAAAAACAAAAACATATGGTTAGTAATAATATGTATGTCTAAACCCTCCATGAGGAATTGAAATTTATACATTTTTGCAGAAAAAGACCAATGAAACTTAAAGTCTGCATGAAATGAAAATTCACCCCATCTATTTTCTAAATGCATGTTATTGATCTTATTGTGAACAACTTTTTTTGAGCTCATAATTTTGAATCAAAATGTCATAATTCGATATAAATTGTCATAGCTTCTCCAATCATTTAGCCAGCGTAAACCCCACCCCTTTCATACAATTAACTGCAAACTCACAATCAGATCTGCCTCCAACCAATCAACAACCAACAGATAGAACGTCCCCGTCCTACATTTTCTGCTTTTCCGATACTCCGTTATACTTGGATGTACATCACAATACAGAAGAAAAAATCTGTCACTTATTCCATTACAATGTGACTTCAAAATTGCCAGACATTATGCATTTTTGGGCACCAATATTACTTCGGTCAATATTACTTTTTGGCAAAATCTTGCGAGTTTGCAAGAAATGGGATTGTAAGAAAAAAGTCCAGCATTTGTCGAAAAAAATTAAGCATATGCTGACATAGATGACTCGTTCACAATAATAATAACAAGTTGCATTTACAAACTGGTTGAATTTCCAACTTTAAACAGCACAGAACCCACGGGGGGGGTTGAAGACGATTGTGATTATAATTGTGCAGCCCTATTAAATATAGCTAGCAAATATATATGAGGTTGTAATTCTTGAAATTTAGTTTTGTGCATTTGTTCAACCTATTTATTTTTGTAAAAGCAACTTTATAAACCTAAACATTCAATGAAAAAAGTAAACATTATTTCTAGTAAATATAAAAATACACATTTATTGTTTGTTTTGTGGTGGGGAAAAAACAGACCCTGTCTATGAGCAGTTTTACTGTGTCACTGGTCAGAGATTCTCCAGGCAGTGGCCACTCCTCCACTCGCAGAACTGGCAAGCTGTCAATCATCGGCACTGCATGATTACTGCAACCACACAACACAAACAAAAACAAATACACATCAGTTAAGGCAGTTGTGTTTTAAACTCACTGCATGAAAACATTATGCATATTTTATAACTGTTGACATTTGCTATTCTTCACATGCCCTCCATTAGCAAAGTATAAATTTGCTTAGCGGTTTAACCCTTCTGCCCCTAACTGACCGCATCAGCTGTGTTCAAAAATCAATGATTTAATAGACAGCTATTCTGTATGAAGCCAACACTAAAACTGATTTCAGACATGCTTTCAACAGCACCATAACACCACATTTAATGATCTGGAACTGATTCAAGTGAGCTTTAGATGCAAGCAAACACTTAATGACTACAATGCTTACTTCTTGGCAGAAATAGGTTAATTAAAAAGCCATATATAAATAAATTCCTATCAAGCCTATTTCTAGCCCATCAGATAGCATTTTATTCTTTCAAGCAACCACTGAATCACACAGACAGTACTGATGGGTATCACAGGATGCAAAAATACTTCTATGCTGCTTTCCTACAAGAAATTACCACATTTAGGCATCTTCGTAGACAGGAAGTTAAGCAAACAATGGATGTGGATATGTCTGGATGCCACTGCCTGAGAAGGCAGCTTTTTGCGGGTTTCATTGCCATTGTCTCTGCTTGAAAGTGCATTCAAGCTTATGCTGACTGGATGCAGACATCATTCATACAGTATTCACAGGAGTTGGCATTACACAGCTCAGTGTTTTTCACACCACAATACTGATAACACACTACAACTGTCCCAGACTTAACTTTTGAATAATTTATTGTCACCTAAAGCCTCATAGTTGAAATTAGCCTGTCCTGTTCATCCACTGCTGCTTTGCAGGTTCTCATTGGTTGCTGAAAAACTACACTGTTGTCAGGGCATTTTTATAACTTAAATTTAACCCACATCTGCACCCTAGTCTGACTTCACACAAGCCCCACCCACTCTAGCTAGACTGTCTGACCTCCCACTACTAAATATTCATGCTGACTCATTAAAAGTTAATTATTATTTACTTGGAAGGAGCTTGTCTGGGTTTTTTGGGGTCCAGAATAGGGGGTGCAATGATGAGGTATGCACATGGTGAACATTACCTGGATCGTGGGCGGACCAGAATGGCCCTGTAGAGCAGGCTGCAGGGCAAAGAGCGGGTCCGGCCCACTGAGAGGATGATGGGATGCAGGGCGGCCAGTACATAGCCTTGGGTGTAGTAGGACTGCAGGGCATGGGGCAGCTCACACAGCGAGGATAGATACTGCACTGTAGGCCGACTGCCTGTGGAACACAGCAGAACTAAAACTTACAACACACTCAGCGAAAACCCACCACCATTTAATGTTAAAAGACACTGGCAGAATACAACAAGCTGTGCTAATATTGCCAAGAGAGCGAAGGTTTATCTGATAGACATGGAAAGTGCCCAGTCACAGTTTATTTTATTATCTGTGGGTAGTTAATTTTTTAGGGGTGGGCAAATGTGAAATTGCATCTAACTTTTTTCCAACTCCTGAAAATTGTGTGAAGAACAAGAACACTCTTTAGAAAGCACCCTTTCAGTGTATCCAATATACAGTTCATATGAGGTTCATCTGAGTCTGACGGTTCACCACAGCTGATATTACATTATACTATATGCATTGTTCCAAATGTGGCATGTACATTACCGTTTAAATGTATGGGGTCGGAAAAACTATTAAATGTTTTTGAAAGAAATCTCTAATGCTCACCAAGGCTGCATATATTTGATCAAAAATACAGTAAAAACAGTAATATTGTGAAATATTATTACAATTAAAAATAACTTGATTTTTTACTTTAATATATTTTATACAAAAAGTAATATAAATATAAATGTCATTTATTAGCTGAATTTTCAGCAGCTATTACTCCAGTCTTTAGTGTCACATGATCGTTACAGTATTCGTACCGAACCGTTTCGGTACATGACTTCCGGTACGGTGCACGTGTGTACCGAACGGTACCGAATGCAATCTTTAACAGTTAACAGTAGGCTTGTTTTACGTGCGGAACATACTTCAATCCGAGTTCCCACACGAACATATTAAGTATTCTGTCCATTTTATTCAAACGATAAATGCCGTTTTGACGCTCTTTAATGTGACGTTACAGACTGTATAGTGTATAGACTGTATAGGGGCGTCAGTTCAAGCGGCAGCGCGGCGCGCGAGTGAACGCGATCATTTCTTCCTAGTCGAAGAATAAACATGAATTAACATCTTAAGGTATGTTGAGGATACATTACAACTTACTGAAACGTATCATATGTCGTTAATTGCTTGTAAACAATGTCACGTAGCATTACATTTACCTCAGGCAAGTCATTCAGTGTCCACAGTTGGTTAGTTTACTAGAGAAATGAACTCTCGCTAAATATATGCACTACATTAGCCTATATATTAATTATATTCTACTTAACCTGTTAGTGATGTCTTGATTGTTTAATGTATGTTTAAATAAATCTGTCATGAAAATGACAGCCACTGTGTATAAATGATTATATTTCAACAACGAATTGGGAGTAAAACATAATTTTATAATTAGATATAGAAGTTAATGCAAAAACTGCCTTATGTTAAGTTTACATGTTTGCATACAATGTGTTATTTGAGTGTTGATTATTATATCTAAAGATAAATAGCAACTGAATTTAGGCTAATAGTTTGGGCTCTGTTGTTAACCTTTAATATTATAGTAATGTGCAAGTAAGGGCTCCCTATATAGTTTACAACATTATCTTTAAGAAACTTTTAGTTATAATTGAATTGATTTAAGGACGCAATTTGTTCAGTAAACCACGTTTACCCCACCCACAGTATTAACCACAGTAAACCAATGTCAGTTTTATTGAATCCAAATCATTAAATACCTAAAAGTAGTAATAAAATAATTACTTATTATATTTTACCTAATATTTGTGCAAATCTTTATGCATAACAATTTTAGTCAAGCGCTATTTGTATAATGCAAACTGTTGCTGCCCATGTACAGCATTACATTTCCAAGTTCCATTCCACTTAGGATGCTGCCTATGTAAGCAGCAAACAGCAAGGCCGGCCACTAGGTTTTGGAACAGAGCCTATGTTAAGGTTTCTCCAAGCGGCTCTTCAATAGCGTGCTACCGTTTAGTTGGCTTCTCTTCCTCCTGTCTGCAGCCTCTGACAGAAGATCACCCTGACGTCTCCCTCCTCTCCCCCAACCCCCCCAGCACACTTCCTGTGTCCACAAAGAGCTGCTGTTCACAGGGAGGCCTGGCCCCATGCCACACACACTCAGCCTCGCAAACACAACATTCCACCACCACACACACACACAACACAAACATACTCACGCAAACATTCAGTCTTTCGGTTCCCACATTGGAGCAGACCCGAATTTTAAACTTCACATGAGAGACAGTCTCTTGGACCACATATCTACTATCTAACTTTCTTAAACAGCAGAATGAGTTTTCGATTCTCATCCAAGTCTGATTTGGCAGCTATACTGAAAGTTTCACCATCCCAGTGTCTGTGGCCACTAAAGGGCTTTAACAGGCACGTATACATGTCTGTCCTTCACACTGAGCTTCAGAGACACACCACGGACACAATGACCCCCAGGGGCTGGGGAGAGCGGTGGCTCGTTCACAGAGACACAGACCTTAGAAAGGCCTGCAATTTGTCCCAAACCCTTGAACCCCCCTCTTGTCAACTCTCACACAGAGGCCTCTGTTCTCCATAGAGACAGAGAGTGAGACTGTGTGTGTCATTTATAAAAAAGAGAATAAGCAGAATGGATGAATAAAAAGAAAAGGGGTGAGAAGAAGACATGGAGAAAACTGAGAAGGAAAAGAAGAGTTTGAAGGTGTGAAAGCTGCAGAGGGAAAATGAGAAACAGATAGACTGGGATATGAGAGGGAGAGCGAAGGAATTTATGGGATATTTTATGACCCAGAAAGGGTTTAGGGGAAAAAGATGTCTTGTGTATGGAAGGAGACATTTTGAGAGTGTGAAGGAAATGTGGCAAATATTCCAGAAATGCATTACAACAGCATGGTGATGTTATATTTGCCATTATATATTTCACCCTAAAATCAAAATATTTATAAAATTTATTATAAAAGATTTTGTTTTGCATTAACTTAAGAAAAAGAGAAAGCATCTTGGTAGTATTTGCTATACTGAATCTGATATAATTTTCTAAAAAAGTGCTTTCCTTCCATCCAAAAATAATCTTGCAATGCAATAAATTATTTATGGCCTAAAAATAGGATTTATTTACATTATGCAAAAAACTTTCTTCCTTTTATTGTTTATTTTGGTGTAAAAGACCAAGGTATGCAAGGTCATAGTAGTTCATTTCAGTTACAGGCCTTGAGAGAACCCGAATAAGAAGTTTTGCTAGATTAAACTACATTGACTGGAAAATCATTTTAATACTCATAAATCCATCAGCATGCCAGTATGAGATTAACCAAAAGAGAGATTACACCAACATACCTTACATGTAGTATTCAATTCAATGCTCTGACAATAATGTTGTATGCTTTCATTTAAAGGAATATTTCACTCAAAAATTAAAATTGTCATCATATACTTATGCACACTTATGGAGAAGGTGAGAACATTATGAATTTTCATTTTTGGGTGAACTAACCCTATACACTCACCTAAAGGATTATTAGGAACACCATACTAATACTGTGTTTGACCCCCTTTCGCCTTCAGAACTGCCTTAATTCTACGTGGCATTGATTCAACAAGGTGCTGAAAGCATTCTTTAGAAATGTTGGCCCATATTGATAGGATAGCATCTTGCAGTTGATAGAGATTTGTGGGATGCACATCCAGGGCACGAAGCTCCCGTTCCACCACATCCCAAAGATGCTCTATTGGGTTGAGATCTGGTGACTGTGGGGGCCATTTTAGTACAGTGAACTCATAGTCATGTTCAAGAAACCAATTTGAAATGATTCGAGCTTTGTGACATGGTGCATTATCCTGCTGGAAGTAGCCATCAGAGGATGGGTACATGGTGGTCATAAAGGGATGGACATGGTCAGAAACAATGCTCAGGTAGGCCGTGGCATTTAAACGATGCCCAATTGGCACTAAGGGGCCTAAAGTGTGCCAAGAAAACATCCCCCACACCATTACACCACCACCACCAGCCTGCACAGTGGTAACAAGGCATGATGGATCCATGTTCTCATTCTGTTTACGCCAAATTCTGACTCTACCATCTGAATGTCTCAACAGAAATCGAGACTCATCAGACCAGGCAACATTTTTCCAGTCTTCAACTGTCCAATTTTGGTGAGCTCGTGCAAATTGTAGCCTCTTTTTCCTATTTGTAGTGGAGATGAGTGGTACCCGGTGGGGTCTTCTGCTGTTGTAGCCCATCCGCCTCAAGGTTGTGCAAGTTGTGGCTTCACAAATGCTTTGCTGCATACCTCGGTTGTAACAAGTGGTTATTTCAGTCAAAGTTGCTCTTCTATCAGCTTGAATCAGTCGGCCCATTCTCCTCTGACCTCTAGCATCAACAAGGCATTTTCGCCCACAGGACTGCCGCATACTGGATGTTTTTCCCTTTTCACACCATTCTTTGTAAACTCTAGAAATGGTTGTGCGTGAAAATCCCAGTAACTGAGCAGATTGTGAAATACTCAGACCGGCCCGTCTGGCACCAACAACCATGCCACGCTCAAAATTGCTTAAATCACCTTTCTTTCCCATTCTGACATTCAGTTTGGAATTCAGGAGATTGTCTTGACCAGGACCACACCCCTAAATGCATTGAAGCAACTGCCATGTGATTGGTTGATTAGATAATTGCATTAATGAGAAATTGAACAGGTGTTCCTAATAATCCTTTAGGTGAGTGTATAAGAATATTAATGACTCCTAAATGGACAGGAAAATTGATGAAGGTTTTTCAAATGATTTAAGGCCAAAATGAGACATTGAAACGAATCCCTTTTTCGACCTGACAGCAATGAAACTGATCCAAGGTAGAGATTAAAGGGGTCATGAACTGAGAAATCAAATTTTCCTTGAGCTTTTGACATATAAGAGGTCATCAAACTATAAGAATATCCTGTAAGTTTCAGAACTGAAAACTTCCTTGTTAGTCCAATAAAAGCTTTTATTGACACCAGGCCCAGCAAACGACAGGTTTTTCAAAGTGGGAATCTATGACGTCAAAGGGAGACAAGCACCGCCTCTGCAGAAGAAGATCAACGCCTACTTCATCACTGCCTGTTTAGCCCCGCCCACCGATTCACGCATGACATGCAATAGAATAGGTAGCCTAAAAGTAACATAGGCCTACGTGGTGTTAAACCAGATCGAGCTACCAAGCAATAAACATGCCGTTGAGGATTACAAAATATTCTGCAGTGCCTGGGCTCGACAGTAATGCAGCATGTAAGTAAGCGTGTTAATTCTAATGCCTGATCTGAAATGTAATTATTCATGTACAGTCAGATGTTCTTTGTCTGTGTCAGTAAATCAAACTAGTGACTAAACGTCAACTTGCAGTGTTTCTCTTAGTAGGATGAAAATAATCTGTTATTTAACAGTGATTAAATTCTATAAAGAAAGCGATCAAAGAAAGCTCCCTTTGCAATCGTTGGAGCAGCGCGTGCTGGAGCTGTCAATCAAATGGCGAGAGTTTATCAGTGACGCGTCTATCAGTGACTCCCGTTTTATTCAACGAATCTCTTAACTATATCACGTTTGCACTGTTAGTGAAGATGAAAGCATTTGTTAGTGTACAGAAACTGAGTTGCAATGACGAGATCACTGCTTTCATGCGCTCAACATCTCTGTGATCGGCTACAATGCTCATCTCTGCAACCTTTCATGCCACGATCTGAATATAATGCCATAGATCTAAATATAATGCCATAGATCTAAATGTAATGCAACACTTTTCACGATTAGTTAACCATGGGAGCTGTAATAGTAAAAACGCGCTAAAAGAGAGTGTAATACTTAGCTATTTCAAATGGAAAGACGTTAGCCAATCACAGCAGTGGGCGTTTACACTGAACTCTCACAGCAGACACGCCCCTTAAAACAGCGTTCAAACCAGAGGGCTAAAATCAGGGTACGAAAAGTGCCTTTTATTTATAAATTATGACAATATTTGATGTAAAAAGCATTCTAACATTATAAGTGCACCCCAGGAAACATCATAAAACAATAAAACAACGCAGTTCATGACCCCTTTAAGGCCACTCGTAATTCTGTCTGCTTCCTCTGCAACATGAACATCTGGCTTCCTACAACCAAACACCCAAATTAAGCATCAAGCAAGCTCCTGTGCATGCCAATAGCCTCACATTTTTTTCTTTTTCTTTTTAATAAATGGTCTTTTTAGGGGGAGGGGAGGTTGGTTAGTGAACTTTACATACATTATTTTCTTGATATGTGACTCCTTTAGCACATGATCAAAAGTCATTAACCTTGTCTCATCCAAATGATACATAATCGAGTATCCAAGAGAGCCACACATACTGAGCACACCAAACCTTGGACCTTCCCAGCAGCACCCAAGTAAGAGGAAGCACCCTGGAGGAATATCCTTTAGCTTCCCTCTTGCACAACAGACAAGACCTCTAAGATTATCTGACAAAACAGTTTACACATTACAGCCCTACTTAAAAATGAAGGTTCTTTATTTGGCATCTATGGGTCCATGAAGACCATTTAACATCCATGGAACCTTTATATTCGACAAAAGTTTCTTTATAGTGGAAAAAAAGTTTCTTAAGATTATTAAAATGTTCTTCAAAGTAACACTAAGAAGAACCCATAGGAATCCAAATGGTTCTTCTATGGTATCGCTGTGAAAACCTGTTTTGTTTTTACGAGTGTAGAAACCAGCATTGTGCCTGTCCTGACATGAGATGCAGGACAAGACAGGTCCAAGTGAAGAGTGCATGCATGCAAGCTAACAACAACAGTGGTATTTTTCACAAGTGATACAGTTCTACCATGATTTTAGGCAGAGATAAGTGTACTTGTCAAGCTGAGGTCTTGCAAATGGCTTCAAAGAAGAACCGTGTTGAAAGGTATAGCCACATCATCTCGTAACCCTTCAAACACGCACAGGCACACAGCCGAGGAAGAGTTTCCACAGGTTACATTCGATTTGCAGATAGAGCAAGGCAAAGAAGCACAGCCTGTGATGCAGATCTGTCTAAATAATGTGAGCGCTCCAGTGAGCAGTGTCAGACACCGTCGCTTCAGGCATCTGTACACCAGGTGTTCTCAGCAATGAAAGGCTAGAACAAAGGGGGCGCTGACATGCCAATTGACTTTTCCCTCAAATCTCTCACTACCGCACCCGCAGACAAGTTTATGTTTTGATAAAAAAGTCCAACATCTGGCTGAATGTGTTGTATTAAAATATGACTTATTGTTCTGTTATATTGAGGCTTTTCACGTTGACCAGCTGACAACAAGCCAGGTAGCCTACTGATTTAGCTCAGTTTCAGGGAGAGCAAATAATTTTCTTCTTAATCTTCTAAAGTGGTGGATTTGAGGCCTGGGCAGGTGGAGACACGTGACCTGCATACTCAACATACACTACCATTGCAAAAATGGTGTGACCAACTAGATGTGTCCATCAATTTTGACTATATTTCTCCATACTACAATTTTATAGTCTTCTCTTGCTGCCAAAGAAGCATTATCTACAGAATTGGAAAACTGCTCTATAGCTTTCTCAGATCTGAAAACATTTCATATTTGACAGCTGTTTTAGGACAGAAATGTTAAACAACCGAGAAAAATAATCAGGCAAATTAATAAAATTGTCTAATTTCGCCATTTTTAATTAAACATATGCTTATAATTGACGTGATTCATGTAATGTAATAATTAGTTACTGTCAATGTGAGGGGACAAGAAACATTAAAGCTGATTTCATCAGATTAGGCATAAGATAATGAATATGTACATATTGTGAATTAATTTAATAAACTTATTTACCTAGCGTTCGTAGCCTTCAGCAAATTAACTTGTCTAAGAAAATAATTAATAAAACATATAGGCTAAATATCAGTTGACCCTATGTTTACTTTCTTCACTGACAGACGAAAATGAAGACTCAGTCAAAGCTCAGCTTTAGGAGGGGAAGAGACAGGGCAAGACAAGGAGACTGAGAGAAAAAGAAAGAGTGATGGAAATGAGGAGAGAGCAGGTATTGACAAATAATCTACTGCCCACTGACATGGTTTTAAAAGCTATTTATTATTAATTTTTTGGACTTCAAACATCTTAAAATGCACATATGTAGATCAGAGAAATAAAAATTTTCTCGGTGGAGCATGCCCCCGAACTCCCCTAACTACCTCACATTTCGGACCTCTGTGATTAGGCAGGTAAACCCTGCCTACGGCCCTGTACAGAAGCATTCCGGAAGATTAAACGTCATCACGCCGAACAGGTAGGCTAAGCTCAGTCTGCCTTTACAGCCTCGTTATGCTTATAATTGTGCTTTTATAAACTATTCTAGCTCAATCTTTTTGGGAAAATGTTTTTAGATAAAAACTGAAAGAGTTGTAGAAAGCTTAGTGGTGGTGACGTTAAAGTCGTGCGACTGTGGTGTAGTTCGTTTATAGCCTACCTTTAGCTTTTTACTTCTGGCAACTGCATTTAGGCTTCAAAGTTCATAAAAGTTGGACAAAAACGTGAAAGTATCATAAACTTTTGTTGATCACAGAGCTTGTTTTTTGTGACAATCCAAAAGCCTATGGAAAAATCCTATTGGGTTTTTGTCGAGGGACCAGTGTGATGCTAACTGCTGGTTGGCCTACAAAGTGACTTCATACCTGCACCACTCTATTCACAAATAAATATTGTTCAGCAGA
Source organism: Coreius guichenoti (assembly GCA_039654105.1). Taxonomy (NCBI): domain Eukaryota; kingdom Metazoa; phylum Chordata; class Actinopteri; order Cypriniformes; family Gobionidae; genus Coreius; species Coreius guichenoti. The sequence goes on along the minus strand of CM077172.1, from coordinate 16,945,958 downwards.
CATAAACAGAAGCTCAACCGAACATACTTGACCCGCAAGAACAAACCTCATTGTTTGCGGTGTAACACACGAGAATGAACCTCATTGGTTCGCACATCAAGTGAACATGCTTGAGCTTCCGTTTACCATAACTAATGTGTATGTTGATGACTGTTTATATGTGAATAAAAGTCTAAATTCAATCTGTTCATCATATAAAGCGATCAAATCTCTTCATAAAATTGGAACAAACCTGCTCAATTCATATGGATTAGTTTTACGATCTCTTTATGAACTTTGAAGCGTCAAAGTGGTAGTTGCGTAGCTGTCTATGGAGAGTACAGAAAGCTCTCAGATTTTATCAAAAAGATCTTCATTTGTGTTCCGAGGACAAACGAAAGTCTTACGGGTTTGGAACGATATGAGGGTGAGTAATTATGACACAATTTGCATTTTTGGGTGTACTAACCCTTTAACGAAAATAGTTTCAACGCACAGACTGAAATACGGTCTGGAGCAGAGCACGTGAGTGAAATGGAGCAAATGAAGTCTCCATGCTCAAAGCGTTCTGTAATCATTCCAGGTTTTCAAAATGCAATACGTGATTTTTATTTCCCGCTCCCGGTTGGCTAGCGAGAAACTAGTTCCGCACCAACTTTAAAACAATCCGCTTCTCCTCCAGGCAAAATAACACAACACTACAATACACTGACTATACTATACTATGCTATACAAATTTGATAAATGTGGGCAGTACTGTCCTGACTGAGTAACAATGCACATGGTTCCTTCAAACTAAGAAAAAGGCGCTTATGAGAAATTCAGATAGTGGAAACTGTTGCACGGAGGCGAGTCTGAGCATGAATGTCATCTTGTGCTGCCTGTTGTGCGTCTCAGACGCCGTTAATGAAGGTAAAAAACCACTGACCTATTTCCACATGTGATGAGGCTTCAGCGCTGTTGCTGGGTAAAACAGTATAAGCTCTCACGAACTCCAGGACACACATGCCAGTTTTCATGTTTATTCTGACTAAACCTATCGGTCTTTATACTTTTTTTAAATATATCTGTTATTCTTAAATGTAAGTATGTGTCTTGTTATATTTATATGTGACTGGAAGCTCCAATACCAAGGTAAATTCCTTGTGTGTGCAAGCACACTTGTCAATAAAGCTCTTTCTGATTCTGATCATGCTAGTTTGAAAGTGAAAATATGGTATTTGCTCAAATCCTCGTGAGCTGCCTGCCTAGGGAGCATTTTTGGGCATCACTGGCACGTGCCACTATTATCTAGGCAGATTACTAGGTTGTGTGAGACAGCCGAAAGAACAACAGGAGCTCTTCTCATTCATTACACCCTTGCAAAATGAAAAAGTACCATGGAAGGCGTAAGTTTAAGCAAAACACACCATTCTTACTTAATTATTGTTAGTACTCTAAAAAGCTTTCAGAAGTTGTCAGTTTATTTAGTTAATTTGGCGGCTAATACCAAGTTAATGCAGTTGTATTGTATTAAGAATAACGGAAATAACTACTATTTTAATGGAAACTATTGTTACCATGGCATTTTTTGTAATCGAACATCACATCCAAACTTTTGTTTACCTTCCAAACTGAAGTCCAGAAGCACATACTCGTACACGGTTTCTGTTTTGGTCTCGACCTGTGGTCTCTTTAAAGTGGAGTAGATTTTCCCCGGGCTGCTGTCCTCCGGGTCCTCCAGTTTCCTTAGTCCGCATCCCATTATAACGGGATCTCCAGCACACGCAAGACCGGACACGGGGCGACCCACTCGGCCACACAGACAGATGACTCCCGTTCCTGTGTTTAGTGGGTTTGCTTCATATTCCCACAACTTAATCCTTTGGGAGTGGCACTGAACTGAGGATGACGTACAGTGTGTCCGATCCCCTTTAAGAAAACGGGTTAAGTCTCAATAAACAAGCAAAGATCACCAAGTCCTGCTGCCTGCGAGAGGGTTTATGAAACAAAATACTTTCTGAAGTTGATGTGCAGTAAAGAAATCCAGATTTCCCTTAAAACCTCTACCAGAAAAACCACATCACATCCAGTCTCCCTAAATGGCCGCGAAATAATAAAGCAAAAGTTGTAGTGGGCTGGAAGCGTGCTGAAATTAATGAAGGGGCGTGGCGAAGGAAGAACGGGATTGCTGAATAATTAATCAGGGCGAGACTGCATATTAATAAGGAGGAGGGGCATGCATAAATCATAAATGTTAAGGCAGAAAACATAACGTACTTCTAACTACAGTAAGGTTCCGTTGGGATATTCTGGTAACCAACTCTTAACGTATTTTGAAAAAAAAAAAAAAAAAATTTTTATATTTTCAGACAGAGATTAAGAAAGGAAAACGATAACTATAACACATTAAAACACATTGCGATAATAGTAAAACGGACTCTCACTATTTTGTCCTCAAATGGTTTTCCTAAATTGGCAATTTTATTTTTATTCTATAAATATTAAAATGACTTTTTCTATAATTATTAATAATTGCTATATAAAAGAATGGAATAGTCCTTTTTTCCTCCTCCAACCATAATTCATTCATCCATCCATTCACCAGACCGCTTTAATCCTTTTTGCAGGGTCACATAAATGCTGGAGCTAATTCATATTAATAATTTTAAAATGAATTGGTGAATAATTCATAATAAATTTAGCAATGAAGCAAATGGCTTTTAGGTCACTTTCTGGCACTTTAACAAAGTAAAGCAGGCATGGAAACTCTATAAAGTGACTTGAAACCACTTTAAGTGAAGACCATATGCACTAGAAACATCTGTTCAAACTAAGCGGTGAGCTAAATTTGTTCACCATACCAAACTTGTGAAGCTGAGTAGAAAATTATATGTATGAGCATGAGCGACAGACTATTTTATTTTAAAGATTAATGTCTAAAATACTTGATTTACTAACCACATGGCCATTTAGGCCTATTTAAAGAAGTTTCTTTTAAGTGTTACTGTATTTTATATATGCTCATGGCTTTCATAATTTCAGTTACCTGTTGGAAGTCTACAGACTTGGGAGTGAGATATTGTGTCATATGTGGGCCTTACTGTGTGTCAGCAGCCGTAATGCAGTCCTAATGTTGAGGGCGTGTTTACAGAGCATCTGGATCTTATTTGTGCATTTAATAAGTAGCACACAACTGAAGCACAAACATAGACACCACTGTGGCTGAAAAACAAAGATAGTACCTTTTCTCTTACATAAGCAATAAGAGCATTTTGTTAATAAAACAGAACAAAAGAGAGAGAAGGAAGGAAGGAGGCCTCTAAATAGGGGGGAGCAGAGGAAAGCTAAGAGACAAAACTCAAATCCATCAACGTGTGTATTATGTGGCTCTATTTTTACACATTTCTGTGAGTCAGAATTCACCCAGGCTAAAGCGGAACAAAAACAAAACATGAAACTACCAAAGTAGCTCACTACTGTACCACCTGTCAACCATACAGCTGAAAACAATACCCACCTGCTGGCCGTGACCACCATGCTGAACAACAGTCGCATTAAACAGCCACAAAGCAGCATATTTTAGTGGCTTTGTGTCGCTTTATTGTTTTGGCTCTTGCCGTTCACGACACAATAGTTATGATTAGGGATTAGTTTCCATAGTATTCAAAAATCAATCCTTCAAAAACATCTTTGTGTCAAATTTCCTGTAATTCTTTTTAGATTACGTGGCCTTGGGGTGGCCTGCAACACAACAGACATCTGATGCATTTGATTAAGAGCCAAATCCAAAGGTGGAATAATGGACAATATTTGTTAATCTTTCATAGAAATGAAAGAACATCCAAATTTTATATCTTGGCAGTATGTCACACATCTGTCTGCCCATGTGCCTCTTAGTCAGTGCTCAGAAATAACACAGAAAAACCAAGTCTGGGTCGTAGACCGGAAACCACTGTCATTCTGAGACCACACCCAGAGGACACTGGGAAGGAAACCCATGCCTTCTTTAAACACACAGCATTGGAAGGAAACAAATGTAGTTAAGCCGACACAAAACCTTATGCAATAAACCTCCTGTGAAACACAAATGCATTATTTAATTTTAAACTAGTACTTCTGAAAATCGCATTCACTATTCATGTCTCATCTGTCTCTATATTTTCATCCCAAAACGAATACAGACATCTCCATCTGATACAAATTACTCCACATTATAATCCCATCTCTGTGAGATTGAACTGGCCTACATCAATCGCTCTGACAGATAATCCGGACTCTACACAACCTATTCATCTATTCCTGAACTTCAATGAGATCACATCTGATGAGAATCAAGTGTAACTTTTTAGTCATTTTCAACGATGGGGAACTGTCGCCTCACAGCAAGAAGCTCCCGCGGTTTGATTGATTTCAACATTTATACGGACACTTCTTTGTATTTGATTTAGTGACTTATCTCATCTTGTAAATTAATTAAAAGGCACGTAACTACATAAGGAGACCAGGAGTGTTGTAACTGAGTTGTAATAGAGACCAAGACCAATGTGTGTTGAGACCAAGACAAGACTAAGACTTTGAGAGTTGAGACCAAGACCAGACCAGCACTCTTTAAATTCATAAAGACATACATTATACCGCCTGAGATATTACTTATTTTTATAGATATATAGAGCTGTTACCAACCAAATGAAATCATTAAGAACAAAATTCATCTTTGCACTGCAGAGGTTGTACAGAACATGCATCTAAATTGGTAAATTAGCCTACAAATGCATAAATAATATTGAGAATGTTTTATTTTTTTTACTGAATGTTTGTATGAAAGCAATATCATGTTTGCAGTCATGCTCAAATTTGTGACACCAGCTTGTCTTGTGATATTGCTTAATTATATCACGTTATAATATAAAAATCCAGATCTCATACAAGTGCTTTTTTGCAATAATATCTTGAATTTTGTGAGCATTTGTATTCATTTTGGTGACATTTTTGACACAATCCCTCATTCATTTTGAACCGGCACAATAAATAAATCAAATTAGAAATAAATGATTGCATCTAAAGCAGTAAGTTTTACATCCAATCACATTAATGATGCTAATAAATAAATCAGACAATGCATTGGCAATTTAGTAATATCCCAGCAGTTGTGGTCTTGACCGGTCTTGAAACAAAATCCAGAGTCCTCTAAGAGTCTGAGACTGAGACAAGACCGAGTACAAATGTGGTCAAGACCGAGACAAGACCAAGACCTTCAAAAATGGTCTTAAAGGCACACTATGTAGTTTTTCGCCGCAAGAGGTCGCCAATTCAAAACAAAGGCGTAGCTTGATGACGCCGAGATTGAGCGCGGAATCTTGGGAGGGGTAGTCTTCACTTCACAGCCGGTGGAAAAGAATCGGGACGGGATGCGAGCAGAAATCATGTTCATGGATGAGATTATTAACGTTACTGTAGTATGAAGCAGAGCAGGGCCGAGTGCTGTGGGAGCTGAATGAGGTCGCTGAAGCGATTGCTAATGAGAGACGAGCGTGACACACGGCTCGACAGCAGCGGAGCTTTTATTAAGCCACAGTCACCACTTCTGCTTCCGCTTCTTTCGGTCAAGTGTATATGTGGGGTAACCCAGCGCTGTTGATCATATTAGATACATTTGAGTGTGTTGAAAATGATGTTATAACGTTACTCTGTGCATTCGCTCCTCGGCTGCTATGAGACACTTGTTGCGCACTGCAGTAAGCTAGATCGATATTAGAATATCATATTAATAAATGCTGGATGGCTTGTGTTGCTAAATGGCATGCAATTAATTTTAAAACATATTGTATGACGGAGAAAATGCTGTATTACTGTACAGTAATTAGTTTTCTGTCTATAAATGTCTGTTCCCTTGTCTAATAAAACATATAATATATTAAAGCGTCTTTGGTGTTTCCATGGTTTCTACAAAATAAAACCGGAAATCGAGGGTAACGCGGGTATGATGTCATTGATAGGTGACGAAGGGACATGGTCCGTGTCCTGGTTAAAATTGCTTATTTCTCTGGATTTAAACATTCTTGGAAACATTTGGGATAATGTAAGTACACAAGTCATATAACACTGTTCTAGTGGTTATTGGATATTTTAATCCAAAAATCGTATATATTGTGCCTTTAAGACCGGTCTCGAGTACTACAACACTATGGGTGAAATCACTATCAGACATGACCACCACCATACTAAGGTGGCTGTAGAAGTTTTAAGACTTAAGAAATATGTGAATATTATATCAAAGTTTGGCATGTGTGGAACAAAATTCTCTCCAATACTAATTTTCCTTATTGAGAAAAGATCTAACAAGAAAATGTAAATATTAATGGTATAATATTGCTTAGCTCTGATCACAAATTCAAACTGAGCTTCTTAACGACACAAAGGCCACTAAACTGGGCTCATGCATGCGAGTCGATCTTACAAAGGATCAGCACACACTTCTTCTTCAATACTTGTGACACAGCGCCATCTACCGTTCAATACATGTAGTAATCTTATATTTAATAGTGTCATTATGCAGATGCAAAATAACAAGTGGCAGTCATATCGATTAGATTTTTTTTATTTATCTCATTGTGTAATACAATTTGTTGTGGATATTTTGCCACTCATTACATTTTGTCAGACAGTGGTTGTCTGACTGTGATAAATAATTAAAATAAATTATAAATACAAAATGTACATTTTTGCAACTGATTATCACTATTATAGAATACAAAAAAAAAACAAAAGAAAAAAGAAAAGAAAAGAGAAAGGAAATCCAGATATGCTGATATGTATCAACATTTGCTGTTGGCCCTCACCAAATATTTTTAAACAAACTATAACTCTGATTTGTTTATCATGTTGCCTGTCTGTAAGTTAAACATGACATGCAACCCCTTTTTAATTTTATTTCTTTATGGTTTTTGGAATCTGTAGCAACTCATAATGTAAAAACTGCACATAGTGTAATAAGTATTACATTATTATTATTATTATAAAATGTTCATAATGTAATAATTTTATCAAAATGTAATAAAATCTTGTAATAACAATTTTTACATTATGAGAAAATGAATACATTATAAACTCACCAAAAACATGTCATATTTTCATTATTGTAATAGCTTTTAAACCATAAAAATATTTGTATTCCCTTACAGTACATTTAAAAAAATCTTAAGTCTTAAACTGCATACGAAATGCAACATTTAAATATTCATGCAATTATTATTTAAATCTGTTGCATTTCGAAGGTAGTTTAAGACTGGATTTAGATTTTAAAAAATGTACTGTAAGGGAATACTAATATTTTGTTGTTTTAAAAGCTATTACAATAATGAAAATATGACATGTTTTTGATGAGTTTATAATGTAATACATTTCTCATAATGTAAATTTTTTTATTACATTATGAGCTCAAGATTTTACGTTTTGTGAAAATTATTACATTCTGAACATTTTATTACAATAATATTGTAATACTTAATAATAACATTATGTGCAGTTATTACATTATGAGTTGCTACAGCATCTTCCCTCTTGTGAAAATGTGAGAGATCGTAACCAGCTGCTCCTAGTCTTTTCATTACTTGAGAGTGTTTTCAACACTGATCCAACACAAGATAAAAACAATTCAATTTTGAATGATGTGAAGAGATGTAGAGTGCAGATGGAAAAGACAGAGCAACCTGAAATAGGTCTGAGATAAGAGGATGGAAATAAACAGAGCTGACAGAAACTAAGAATCACTGTAGATTGTAGAAAAGAAGCAATGATGCAAAGATCGTTTTAGATAATGTAGCATTTCAAATAGGCCTACTTTTTTTTTAACCTTCTAAACACTTAGAGTTTAGTGCATTGACCACTTTTGTTCAAAACTTCTTATAACACACTGTGAACATTTGATTTTGACTTTGTTTTGAAATACAATTGAGGCACTAAAGTAGGCCTACTAAAGATACAAATACTCCCTGCACCTGCAGTTACCTCATTCTTCATCAAAAAGGGAGCAAAGAAGCAGAGCGGAAGAGTGAAGGACACAGAGATAAGAGCAACAGGACCCTGGCACATCTGTCACCTCTCACACTCGCCTGTTCTCTCCAGCAATAACAAGCTCTTGTTTTGGAGTGCATTACCCATACACTAACTTCACTTATATAAAGCAGAAACATTGTAGCAACATTTTAAAGCTAGTTAACAAGGTAGCTACTAGATAAACAATCAGTTTAGGGTTCATAAATCACAAAAGCATAGAAGATGTACCATATTTTCAAAGCAAGCTCTATATTTGTTGTTATAATAGTCTAAGGTATCAAATGTCTGACGTCGGAAAATATACTAGGCCTACCAAAAGTTCATGTTAAAGGGATAGTTCACCCAAAAATGAAAATTCTGTCATAGTTTACTGTTTGGTTATTCTTCAAAACATCTACTTTTGTGTTCAGCAGAATAAAGAAATTCATACATGTTTGGAACAACTTGAGGGTGAGCAAAATGATGACAGAATTTTTATTTTGGGGTGAACTATCCCTTTAAGGGTCTTAAATTGTACTTCCCCTCACACACTTGAGGGCGCTGTTGCTAATTTCTAAGTGAAAACCCGCATTTATAATTACACTTCCGTGAAAACTGCTGTATGTTTTGTAATATTTTAAGGTATGAATGTACACACATTTAAATTATTATAGTGGACATAATTGTAACGTTATTTATGTAACGTTTGCTGAGTTAAATGTTATTAATCTGGTTCTAAAATATAAACTTTTGAAAGAAAACAGATAGGCCTGAACATAATCTTGTAGGTGATAGTGAAAGAATATAAGACTAAATCAATATTTTTCACAGAAATCCTCCATATATTGCTCATATAATTCATAAATATAAAGTGAGGGATGTTGTGGAGTTGAACTTTGCTATGAGATCTAGTTTTCAAACCTCTTTGCCTCATAAACTGTTAACTCAAACACACACATTCAACATCTTACACCAACTGTCTACTTTTGGCTGAACGGGCTGACTAAAACAGACCCCATTCTTACACTGTTGTTTTTCTTGTTCGAAGTTCTTTCTTATTTTTCATTTTAAGAACATTTCATAACCCTCCTGTGCCACCCAATGTCCTAAACATTTAAGGTGTGGCAACGTATGATGTTAAAACACTAATCAGTCTTAAAGTGTATATTAGAGCTCTCCTTAATGACAGTGTTCTCATAGAGAGGGTTTAGTTTAACTATGGCAACCTTACGCTAAGGGAAAAGCTGCAGAGAGGTGTTAGAGTTTTTAGTCTTGCGCTAATGACCCTCGGGTTCTGTCTACTTTTCACAGAGGGCTTGCATCTCGAGCAACCTCTCATTCGTCTGGTACATCAGTTGGCTCATCACAAGGGCTTCACAATGTTCTTTTACTCTGCATTTCTGTGTGAGTTTTATGAACCATATTCACACAGTTTTGTCATGAGTTCTACACACACATCAGGCACATAGAGGGCAGTCCAGGTATCATTTAGGGCTACATTCATCATTTAAGTGTTAAAGGCCTCATCTCAGTGTGGTTCTGCTGTCTATTTTTAACAAATAGGCAATGTCTAATGATGGAGAATATTAATATAGCAAAACCTGCTATAAAGGCATTTGAAAGACATTCTTTTTGTCAGGGACGGTCACTGAGAAATAATAAAAACTCACTTTAACTTTTACAGGCTCAGAGACTACGAGTATACTTGATTTTCTTGGATAATGATTATATTATAAATGTATATTTTATTTTATTTTTTATTATATTTTATTTTAGCTCATCAATATTTATGAAGAATAAACATTAAATTACTGAAATTACTAGAAAACCTTGGAATTACACCATTTTTGCTTTATGAAGTATCATAAAGCAAAGTATAATTGAGATACTATTCTTTTAATTAATATTTTAATATTTTACATTTGTTTTTATTTTTATATTTTCATTTTAAAGCTTTTGCAATTTTGTTGTGTGTTTTGACATTTTTAATATGCATCTATGCATACATTTTGCAAACATTGTTGGAAAAATTGCTCTTAATTGTGTGTCATGAGAGCAAGTGCCACAAAATTAAAAATTCAAGGTTTGTTGAACTATCAAATCTTTCATTTAGAATTCAAATGTCATAAACAACAGAGCATGTGCTAATTCAATGACTGCAACTAGCAAGTGAAGATGTAGTCTACTATTAAGTATCATATTTGGAACGCTGCCTAAAAACACATAGCCTAAATTATACACCCTTTTGATACACAACACAGATGTCAATATTATCGGACTATCCCCATTTATCTACCCCCAAATAGGCTACTTCGGAAAAGTGATACCCCAAGCTTCTTTTCTCCCAAACATCTGGTAAACTCAAATGAGTAACATTCCTGAGGCTCATACGTATGGCTCCTCCTCTTTGAAAGAAGAGCGATTAGAGTTTGTGGAAATTTGAGAGTGTTTGATTGGTCACGACACCAGTCAATCACGAGCTTACGGACGCGAGGGGCGGGTTTAGCGGATCTAAGGGGTTGTGCCAGTGTCAGTGGCGTTCCTCATTCTTCACTAACCAAACAACACAGTGAGATGAGGCGATCAACATCCACTAACCATTACTCCGGCGTTTCTTTTCCATCATGCTGACACAGAGCGCGCACATTTGGGGTTGTTTTGATGCCCGTTAGTATCTGGTGACAACCCCAAATCCCTCCACTCTCCTGCATATCTGTAAACAATTGTGCATTTTTGCACGTGTCAGATTGTTTGGCGCACACTGGATCAGTGAGAGAAGTTAGGTACTGGCGGCGCTTTTTAACTTGTTGCGCGGTGATGCAACTGTCCTATTGCGCAAGAGAATGATTCATAAGTCAGTTATTATACATATAATTTGTTCTTCGAGCTATTTGACGGGCAAAAGTTGCTTTAGGATGGACTCAAGGAACGAGATCCATTCTCAACCTGCCGTACAGTCTGCGCAATTAAGTTAAATTGGACTACCGGAGCTACCCAAAGAATCATATCAAGAGTTGGATGTGGACGTTCTTGGGTCCAAATACGTGCATCTTTATCAGGGTAAAATTATATTGATTTCCTAACCAACACATTCTTGAGATGTCGGAGTCTTACGAGGACGGGGTGTGCGGAGATGGAGCTCCGGAGTTCATCCCACCGAGAGCGATTCGATCAGGCCGGCGGAGTGGAGTCACCGTGCCGCTGGTGGAGCGCGATGAGGCGGCTCTCCTGGAGTCGGTAAAAACGGCAACGAGGAGAAGCAGCATCATTAAGGTAATGGCAGAAACACGCCTATGAGTTCAAGAGTTTGGTAGTGTGAATCGTACTCGATCATGTCTGTTCAAATGAAACTATAATAAGAATTCAGATTGTGGAATAGAGTGAAACGAGTAATCCTCAACATGTATATAAAAAACAGCCCGTATCCTTGCAGTTCATAAAAGTTATGACAGGTTCAGTTCTCGTGGAGTTGCCTTTAAGCCAGGGGTTGTGACTTGATCAAGGACGCAATGTTAAAACTTGTGGGGTTTGAACCTACAACCTTTTAGCTACCAGCCTAGGGTATACAGAATGTAGCCCAGTGGTTCTCAACTGGTTTTGCTTCAGGACCCAGACGTCACATTAAGTGCAATCCAAACTCGGTACCAAAACTGTCTGATGTAAATGTAAACAAAAATGTTCTTAAAATCGAACATTGAAATGTTTTAATATTACGCTTCTGGTAAAAAGTCATTTCTGGCAAAATAGAGTATGATTGAATGTACAACATTTGATATTAACAACATTGGTCCCACTTTATATCAGGTGTCTTTAACTACTAAATTAATCATTTGATACAATGCACTTATTGTGTACATACATGTTTTTACAATGTACTAATATTTTTTTTTTAAATACCTGCGTCTAATTACAGCTGTAATTCATCTCTAACGTCTAATTACTTTGTTGACCCTTCCCTTACACCTTAACCCACCTTTAAACCTATCCATACCACCAAACCCGTTGCTATCCTTACCTGTATCCCACCTCAATAGCAGAACAAGTGTTTTGCAATACATCAACACAATAACTACATTGTACTTATTTTTTGATGTAAGTACATAGTAGTTAAGGACACTTAATATAAAGTGTGACCACAACATTTTCTGGTCCCTTTTAGAAGAAGGTTTTTTTTTTTTTGCAAAGCTAACTATGAATTATATGGTTAATCACATTTTATTAATTACTTTTATTATTGTTTTTCTCTGCTGTCTGTGACCCGGAACATGAATAGAATAGATTCCTTATGAATAGAAATTATGTTAAGTATATTCATAAATATAACTTATAAGCCCATTGGTCAACATTACAGATATTTCCGTTGTGCCTTTAATCCTTTTAGTTGAACCTTTAACTTGATATTTCTTGTTTCTTGCTGAATTCACACATCCTCACCTGAGGACAGTAGGAATTTAACTACAAGAGAAATACTGTCATGCCTTTAGAGTAATTGTGATATTGCCATGAGTTAATGTTCTTATAGACCTTCACAGATTTTAATGGCATTTTCTTGTCTATCATCCACATAGGGTCAAAAGCATTAGGTTTTTTTAGTGCAGGTACGATTTTGCAAGTCACTAGATCGCTAATCATTAAGTAACATAACCATAGACGTCTGCTTTACTTGGATGGAAGCATTTTTGTCCCCTTTAACAAAAAATCAGTGAAATGAAACGTGCCAGAGGCCGTTTTCCACAGAATGGTTGTTACAGTATGTAAACTGCAAGACCATTGTGACCTAAAGGCTGGCCTGAAACACTTCCATTTTTGCAAGAATAAACCAGACAATGACTAAAAAGAGGTACATGAAAGGGGACTCAATTTACTATGTAAGAACTTTCTCAGCATTTACAAGGATCCCTGAAGAAAATGACATGCCAAGAGGTCAGATCAACAGCCAGACATGTTTGAAACACACAAATGCCCTTAGGGTCTTGGGTTTACAAATGCTTTAGATAATCATTGATCCAGTGTTATGAACTAATGCAGCAATGACTCTCCATCAGTGCTTTTCAGTGAAGGTCAGCCAATTATCTTCAGCATGATTAGGTAGAAGGATTACAAAGGAAGCCAACAGGGCCAGTGACTGACTGAGGGGCCTCCAGCTATGAGTCACTGCATACATAACATTTATAAAACAGCACTTGCAAGTGACTGTTGCCACATTTGTGACACAAAATGTTATCTGTGTGTTTTATGGTCATAATTGCAACTTTTGAGACTTTATTAGTGGCTTTCTCATATTTCAAGGTTCGTACAGGTGCTTGAAATCCTTGAAAATGCTTGAATTTTGATGTTGTGTTTTCAAGGTTTGAAAAGTGCTTAAATTTTGGATAAAATGCTTGAAAATGCTTGAAATTTTAACTGTATTTCCTTCACAACAAATACCTATCTGACTGAATAGTTCGTTTATTAAATGGAGAAATAAAATGTTGGAGAGCCTAAAATGAAACCTGTTGTGCTCGTGTGTGTGACCCCACATCAGGCGTTCATCTAGGTGTCAGGTATGATGCACACCTTTTAGATTTTTGATATTTAATAAAATAAACTGTCAAATCACATGAAAATAAGGATATGTATTTCACTAGGCTACTGTATGGGCTCATACACAGAAATGCTAGATTTAAATATGTCATAGCTGATGGAACACTGATGAGATTATTGCTTAAGAATAAATTATATTCACAGTTTTCACACCAAAAAAAATATTTTTTTCAGTCAAGCAAAAAATCTGATCCTTCTGCTATTACGAAACACAATTTTGGCTGTTTATAACACTACCTAAATAATAATTTTGACTATGTATTGGCATGTAATTTACGGTGGTGTAAGGTGCTGGAAAAACCTTTAAAATGGACCTTGAAAGTGCTTGAATTTGACCTTGGAAAAGGTGTACGAACCCTGATATTTGCAATGTCATTTCTTGTTTTGACATTAGATTTTGCATTTGCGACAATAAGGGCCTCCAGCAAAGCTGGTGCCACTGTAACTCACAAGACTGTAATTCGTATTTGAGTTCTGCCCATAACAACGTTAAGAACACTCTTAAAAATAAAGGTTCCAAAAGAGGGATTTCGCAGCAATGCCATAGAAGAACCATTTTTGGTTCCTCAAAGAAACTTTAAGTGTACAGTTCTTCAAAAATTTAAAGAAGCTTTTTCCACTATTAAGAACCTTTTGTGTAATAGAAAGTTCTATGGATGTGAAAGGTTCTTCATGGAACCATAGAACCAGTAAAGAATTTTAAGACTGCACTCACAGGTCTTGAATAGGCTCTCTTAGTTCAGTGAGCAGGAAGTGGCTCAGGATAATTGACAGATGGCAAAGGAGCTGATGATGTCAGTGACAGGCACTGTCGATAGAGCGGAGAGAGGGGGCAGCGTTCATATGACTCATCCCAGACCGGGTTCTTGGTTCAGTTTGTTTCACATCCAGAATATGAGTAATGTTCCCTGTCCTCAGCCAAAGTACGCAGCCCTCCAAGACAATGTCCAGAGCCATCATTGTTTTTTAAATCGATGCAGAACTTACACCTATTTAATACAGACTTGAGAACTCGTTGCTTGCCTGATATCTACAGAGCTCTCTCTGCGCGGTAGTGCATGCGCAAGAGCGCACATCAGCGTGGAGTTGAACCTGAGCATGCCTACATGCATTTGACTGAGATAATAGTACAAACTAATTGATTTGGGATGTAACTAATTGATAAATGATGTAACGTTTCCCAGATTAATTTGCTATATGTGTTCTTGGATTGCTAACAGAGTTTTCATTTATTGACAGTATATTAATGTGGTGCTCAGGAGACAATCTGGATGATAGCCACTTGTTGTTGACCTACTGATTTTGAAGGTACTTGCTCTCTCGTGTTTGAATAAAAGAAATAAGGGCCTACATACATTTCACTGTGTGTGGACAATGGAAGAGGTGTTAAGTAGGAGTGTGAGTACTTAGTATTGTGTCCAAATTTTACTCAATATTAGTCCATTATAAGTATCCATTCAAAAACAAAGTGCATGCAAACTGTTTAATTTACTTGTACTTAATTATTTAAAACAAAAATGTTTTTGTTAGCTCTAGAAATCAATCAACAGATTTTCAACAATCAACGTGACCCTCATGTCATGATTCGATACATATATCAAGACACTGAAGTCACAATAAGATTTTATTGTGATACTCCAAGACATGGTAAAAGGTTAACAAAAATGTACTGTTGGTTAAAATGCTAAATTAAATTGGGTAGAAATGAACAGGCTTGGACTTGGTGCTGATAACCCAATGCACAGGACAATGGTGACACCAGAATAAAAATCTTCATGATTCTGAAGCTGAAAATACAGAATTATTTTAGACTAATATGCTTTCACTCTGTCACTGACTAGATATATTTAAAATAATGTAGGCCACTTTTTACTGGTAACATAAGACATTTGGCATTATCAGGACCCGCAAATATTCCCCCATTGCATTATTTTACATTATATACAACAATATATATAGTAGTTTAGTGTAGTACTACTGACACTAAATCTCCGTAAACTTGAATTTTTTCTTGTTTCTCTATTTTCGTTTTGGGTGAACTATACACAGTACAGATTGTCACTATCCACAATACATATTGTTGCATTTTTGTATTGCAGTATATTGTGACACAATATATTGTTACACCCCTAATATTCTGTAGTACTTGAGTAAAGTAAATTTCACAAACAAATACATAATAGTACTTGATTAGTTCACTTTAAAATAAAAATTACCCCATGATTTACTCACCATCAAGCCATTCTATATGACTTTCTTCTTTCTGATGAACACAATCTGAGTTATATTAATAAATATCCTGATGTTTCCAAACTTTATAATGGCAGTGTTTGAAGCTTCAAACTTCACGAGTTTAAAGCTCAAAAAATTGCATCCATCCATCATAAACGTACTCCACACAGAAGGCGGTCTGGCGGAAGCTAGTTATTTTTCAAAACATGTTAAATATGGATATTATTCTTACACAAACGCATCGCTTTACTTCAGAAGGCCGTACGTTTATGATAGAAGGATGCACTTTTTTTCAGCATCAAACTCGTGAGTCCCGTTCACTGCCATTATAAAGCTTGGAAACATCAGAATATTTATTAATATGACCCCAGTTGTGTTCATCAGAAAGAAGAAAGTCATATACACCTAGGGTGTCTTGAGGGTGAGTAAATCATGGGGTAATTTTCATTTTATAAGTTAACTAATCCTTTAAGTATACGAATGAAGTATAGTTTCTCAGTTACTTTAAAGTTTAAACCATGTCTTTTGGTGTGATTTTCATGAGGAAATAGGAAACCACTCTGTAAATTTTTCAGAGTGGAGCTTTAGTGAGTTTTGACAGTTGAGCAGAAAAACAAACTTGGGGAAGCTCAAGTACAGAGCCCTGGGGAACACCTTGCTTGTTTTCTCAGCTTCATGAGCACTTTCCATTTTAATCAGTGCTGTCTGACCACAGCTTAGTATTGTGTGTCCATTACAGTCTTCCATACAATCTCTACCTCACATTTCACCTTATTTGCTGTATTTCAAGGTTCTCTCTCATTTCCTTTTCGTTCTTGCCAATCTCTGTCCCACTTTTTACTCCCTTCCCCCTCCATGTTTTTCTCTCCCCTCACAGTTTTCTCATGCAAACAAAAATAAAACATTAATCTCTCACTCATTAAAGATGGGTTCATCCAAAAATTAAAATTCTGTCATCCTTTCCCCTCATGTTGTTCCAAAACAGAATGACTTTCTTCCGTGGAACACAAAAGGAGAGGTTTTGAAGAATGAACTAGTCAGAATTTGACATCTAAATTCTATAATGATATTAAACACTTTGTAAAAGACTTGCTGTGAAGAAACCCCTTAGGCCCCATCGTAGGATCCATTATTCATTGTTGTTTACCAGTTTAGTAATTTGACATGCTTTTTGATCACAGTAAACTTTGTTCTGCAGTGTTGCGCTCTGTTCTGGACAGTGATTGTTTAGAAAGCGTCACTGGCTGCTAGTCAAGATCAATGACAATGTAGCTGCTATGACACTGTGTGGCTGACTTTGTGTGACTGACTTTGTGGTTAAGTAGGCCTGTGTATGTAAGTTTGACGATGTCCTGAAGTCAGACTGGGCCCTCTGTCCTCTAGTGTCACTCAGATACTGGTGCCACAATCCACTGAATGCTGTTATCCTTCCTATCTGACACAAGTGCTCATCTAAGTCCCTCTCTTGTGATCATGCGGTCTAGTGTGTGTTTTTTTTGTTATACAAGTTGGTTTATGATCTAAATCTGTGTGGAAAACTAGATGGGTAAATTTTGACATTTCACAGCCCTTTTCCTGTGTATATTTCAGTGAACTTGGCTCTGTTTCCTAGAAGTACCTCAGGTGCCTGCATCCTGAAGACTATGGGCCCTATCATACAACCGGCGCAATGCGACGCCAGGCGGGATGCAAATGTTTTTTTTCTAGTTTCAGCCTGACGCAGTTATCATTTTCATGTCCAGCGCCACGTTGTTTAAATAGCAAATGCACTGGTTTCAGAATTAGGTGTGGCAAAATGGCTCAATAGCGCCACCGACAAAATTTCAATTAAGCGCCGTTCGCTCTACGTTTCACATACAAGTATGAAATTCGGTAGACACATGTAACAGCCCAATACCTACAAAAAAGTCCCTGGGAGCAAAATCTGAAAACCAACAGGAAGTGAGATATTTTGAATTTTCTCTGCAAAATTTTTGCAGTTTTTGCCATTTCCAGACGTTGTACTTTAACAAACTATTTAATCAGACCTACATCATATTTGGTCAGTCTAATCTAAAGGCCTTGGTGATGTTAAATTGCAAAGATCTTGAGTTTTCGTTGAACGGCGTGTCCGTGGCGGCCTGACAAAGTCTGATGTTTCGCCGTGAAACTGAAAGCTGTTGTAAGTCAGGCATACAATGTCCAACCTGCCCCAAACTTCTCATGTTTGATAAGAGTCCTGGCCTGAAGACATCTACATGACAATATTCAGTTAGTCATAGTGCCACCTGTGGGCAACAGGAAATGGCATGCTTTACACTGTAATTCACTCCCTGAAACACATTTAAATATGCCACAAAGTACCAAACATGCTAGAAACACGTTAAATCATGCAACACTTGGCTAAGTGCTAACGTATGCGATTAACGCCACGGAATAGGGATATGTTGTAACTTAGGCATACAATGTCCTGTCTGCCCCAGACTTCACATGTTTGATAAGAGTCCTGCCCTGAACACGTCTACATGACAATATTCAGTTATAGTAATAGCGCCACCCACTGGCAACAGGAAGTGATGTTTAACACTGTGATGCACTACTAGCAATGTGCTAAAATATGCAGTTGAGTACTAAACATGCTAGAAACATTCTAAAACATGCTGTGAAACAGGAAGCTGTTGTAAGTCAGGCATACAATGTCCAACCTGCCCCAAACTTCTCATGTTTGATAAGAGTCCTGACCTGAAGACATCTACATGACAATATTCAGTTAGTCATAGCGCCACCTGTTGGCAACAGGAAATGGCATGCTTTACACTGTACTCTCAGAAACACATTCACTCTCAGAAACACATTTAAATATGCCACGAAGTACCAAACATGCTAGAAACACGTTAAATCATGCAACACTTGGCTAAGTGCTAAAGCATGCTATTATCGTCATGAAACAGGAAGTTGTTGTAACTCAAGCATACAATGTTCAATCTGCCTCAAACTTCACATGTTTGATAAGTGCCCTGGCCTGAAGACATCTACATGCCAAAATTTAGTTAGTCATAGTGCCACCAGCTGGTAGCAGGAAGTGTGGCAAATACAAATGACTGACGCTGTCCTCCTATTTTTATATACTTAAATGCATATTCCCCGCCTTGCTCTGTTTTCCTAAAGCCACCGGGTGGCGGTGGCACGGGTGTGAGGGCCCTTTCATCGCTGCTTACAGCTTTAATTTAAAATGTAATTTATTCCTGTCATGGCAAAGCTGAATTACTCCAGTCTTCTTCAATGCCAAATGATCCTTCAGGAATCATTCTAACACTGTGTCCTAACCAGACACGATGTGATAAGATTCCAGCAACAAGCAATTTGTCTGTACACACAAAATGTAACACAACATTATTAAAAATGTGTACTGAAACAATTTGTCATAGCATAGACTTGCATGTTCACATGGAGTTGACAGTTTGAATGTTTTTATTTGCTTTAAAGGGTTAGTTCACCCAAAAATAAAATTTCTGTCATTACTCCCCCATATGTCATTCCAAACCCATAAGACCTCGTTCATCTTCGGAACACAAATTAGGATATTTTTGATAAAATCCGAGAGTTTTATGACACCCGATAGACTGCAACGCTATTACCACTTTCAAGGCCCAGAAAGGTAGTAAAGACATCTTTAAAATGTGAATACAGTGGTTCAACCTTAATGTTATGAAACGACAGGAATACTTTTTGTGCGCAAAAAAACTAAAATAATGACTTTATTCAATAATTTCTTCTCTTCCATGTCAGCGCTTCCGGGTTCTGCGGCTCACTATTGGCCGACACTGTTCATGTGAGCACAACGACGCGCGTGTGTGATTGGCCAATCAGTGGCCAATACTGTGCCGGGGTTCTGACGTAGAACCCGGAAGCGCTGCAAGTGGTAATAACATTGCTGTCTATAGGGGGGTCAGAAAGCTCTCGGATTTCATCAAAAAATATCTTCATTTGTGTTCTGAAGATGAACAAAGGTCTTACGGGTTTGGAACGACATGAGGGTGAGTAATTAATGACAGAATTTTCATTTTGGGTGAACTAACCCTTTAATTTAATTTCATTATATTTCATTAAATTATACTTTGTTGTTTTCAGTATGGCTATAAAGATCACTCAAAATGATATTCAAACTCACATTGGACGCTTTTAACATTTAAATAATACAAATAAACAGTACCTGAGATTAGGGATGTGACGGTGAGGAAATTTTCCCACCGGTTAATCAACGTGTTACAACACCGGTAATACCGGTGTCACCGGCGGCGGCTTTTAGATCGCTGATTCTAAACCGAAAGTATAATGCACACAATGCCGCTCGGGCATTCATAATGATGCAGACCACGTGAGTGTTTTCAATTAATTCCTATGAGAGTTAAGCTTCCATAGGCATGAACTGAATACGCTCGCTCTCCTCTGCTTCCGCACCAGTGGACGCGCACCGTTTTGAATGCCAGTGCGGCCGTGCACATTTTACTTTCGGTTTAGAATTAGCGCCAATTCGGGGGCGAATTGCTTGAATGGTGTGTTCAATATATTTTTGAATAAAAAACACAACAGTACAATGACAAGCTCGCTTAAATATGGGCTTTTACATTTCGCTCTGAAACCAAATCTTCCGCGATCATCTTGTCAGTCAGCTCCTAACGAATGAATGAAATCTGTCTCCTGCTGCTGATGTGCTGCGACTCTCGTTCAGCTCACGCTGTATTAAGCAGACACGTTCAGTTTTTATTTGTAGTGTCTGTTCTCTAACTGAACTAAATGATTTTATTACTATAAAAAAATCAAAACGACGGTGGGGGCGGTGCCACGGTGGGCAAGTGATGTAACCGGTGTTGTGTCTAAACATCGTAGCAATCGTAGCAAGCCTACCTGAGATTATCATTGTCATACTTTGTTGTTGTTCCAGCTGCAATGTTGCAGAAATAGAAACCTTTCTGAAAAATGGAATCATCACTTTACATGGTCTTGTCTGTATGGAGACAAAAAATTGGATTCAATAACAATGCAATGTACATTTGTGACATGCTATGTCTTGGCCCATAGACTTCTATTATAAGTGCTTTACAGGAAAATTCATGCTTGTTTTATTTTTTGTCTGATTTTATAGTTAACACAGTACAACAAATGTAATAGGTTGTTTGCTTGTTGCTTCATTTACCATTAAACCGATTGTTGTGTCTAGTGCATGCGTTGTACAGTCTTTCAGCAAGAGTGTGCCCAAGAATATAAAGGGCAGGCCAGCAAGAATGTAATCTTGGATTCTGAATTGCGATGATTTCATTCCAACTCGCCAAGGAAATCACTGGCACAGACAGTTGGGCTACCATGGCAACCGATGGGCCTGACACAGTCCACCTCAGTGTTCATTGACATGCAGAAAGCGGTTTTGTAGTCTGGGGTGTGGTCACAACTGTGTCAGCTGAGGTCTACCCAACATGCACTCATATTCTTGTTCCTCTCTTTAAAGCACAGCCTGGCGTGTGTCTCTGTGGGAATGTGATATTTCACTTCGGAAGAATTACAAGGAACACTTAAGAGTTCCGCAGAGTTTCACCCAAATGCACTCCATCAAAAGATCTGTCCTTTCCCTGCGAATAACAACATAATTCTCTCCATTGTGCATGGAGAGATTCTCCATGCACAAGCACTAATTTCCTACTTTAAATTCTTATTTTCATTCCTCCTTCCGCAGATAAAAGCAGCTTTTGGTCCTTTGACAGTTGAGAGAGTGTGTTTAGGTTACAATATGGCATGCTATGAGAGATTGTTCCTGAACGCAGTTTCTGTAACAGGATTACATTTCTAATCTTCTCCTCAAATACTCACAGTCTCTAAACAGCAGTGAAAGGGTAAACAAGAGGAAAAGGTGGACAACCAGAGGCAGACATTAAAGCATTTAAATAAGAATATTCCAGGTTAATACAATTTGGCATGCAGTGGATTACCATGGTCTTGTCCCTCAGCCTTTAAAAACATACAATCATTGTGTGTACAGTAATGTACTTACAATGTACGGGTAGGACAGTTAATATTACAAGAAAAAAGGAAATTTGTGTTCGCCCTGTTTGGTTTTATTTTTTGATAATCTAAGGAATCTACAGAAATGTAGAAAAAATGCCATCAGTCAAATTCACCTTTAACATTTTTTTTTTTATTTAGTTTTTTCTCTTTTTGGCTAATGACGCACACTCATACGAGTAAAGGGAGAAGGAGAGTTTTTTTTTTTATTTTTTATTTTTTTTTAACAGAATCCAAAAAATTCCTACACTGTAGAGCTGCACGATCGTTAAAAGATGCAATCTTATTCTTAAATTCGGCTTTGTCTATTAGACCTTTGACCAGTCAGATCACACCGAACATTCAGATCTGTGTTGGTGCTGCTGGTGAGCCAGAGAGAGCAGTTGTCATGTATAGGTATGAAACAGCTTCACAAACAGTCTTTTCAACCACACAGTATCTTTAATTTTCTGTGCTACAATAATTCAAATCATCACAGAGGTACTGGGATAAAAGTTTATAGTTCGGATATAAACACTGATACTGTCTACAGTAGCGATCAAAGTAAATCACCTTTTGCACGTAACTTCACGCTTTAAATAATTATTGTATCAATTACATTGTTAAACCAGTAGGTGTTAAAAAATGTATTTGTCATTGAATCATTCAAGAGATTAATTCAAAAATCTAGTAATGTCTTTGAGTGAGTCATTTCAAATCAATTGTTTTAAATAGACTGCAGCAATTAACATTTTGTTAGAATTTGTATTAAATTACATGTTAATTTGTTTAATAATAATAATAATAATAATAATTTGTTACATTTTATATAGCGCTTTTCTGGGTACTCAAAAAATAGAAGGGGGGAATCTCCTCAACCCCCACCAATGTGCAGCATCCACCTGATGATGCGACGGCAGCCATATTGCGCCAGAACGCCCACCGCACACCAGCTTATTGGTGGAGAGGAGACAGTATTCTGCATCGTGATCTGCTTATTAAACAAAAAAAAAAAATCATGATTCTCAATTTATCCAGAATCGTGCAGCTTTACTATACTGGTGACTTTTCTCAGGTGTGGGTAGAGTGTCTTGTTTTCATTTGTCATTTCCTCCTACATGATTTTGTGTGGCAGTTGTATCTACATGCTGCCTCTTCTTCTATTTTGTTTTATGACCCGTGGCAACCACCGTTAAGGTGAAATACTGCCACCTACTTATGCTGTCAACCAGAAGGTTACTGGGCTTGGATTTACGATATTATTATGTGTAGTATTAACATGATATCTATATAAATGTTTTTAATTATCATGGTTATCATTAAAATCAGTATCCTGTGACATCTCTAGTGATAACATTTGTTAACTTAACTTGTCTGTTTGAAGGTATAATGAGTATTTAAGCTTCTGGCATGACCATCACAGGCTTTCCAAATGTTTTAGGCAAATTTTGAATCACATAAAATTTTAATGTGAAATGCTTGAAACGCAAAACAAAAAACCCCTGAATAAAATGATAGATTTTCTGGAATTGTGCATAAATCAAAATGCACATTTATTGTGATGGAAACTTTTTTTCCCCAATAAAAACAGTGATGTATTTTCCTTGTTTTATCCACCAAAATGAGTAGAATATATTACAGCTTAAATGACAAGCATTATTTGACTGAAAACCTTCATCTAAGTGCTTTAACAAAATTATGAGCTGCACATATCTGTTTTTAACCCCCCGGCCTGCTTGCCCATTTTCCATTGTAAGTGCATTACTGTAAACCAATTTTCTGTTTATATATATATATATGAAGGATGAGTTGGAATTATTTTCTGTGGAAATCGACAGCAGGCCACAGAACTGTTGCATTTATCCTGGAAAATCCCTAAAGTGAGCAGATGGAAGGAATAGGCTGTTGGTTTAAATTAGTTAAATGTGAAATTTGTGTGTGTTTTGCTTCATTTTGTGCGTGTAAAGCTAGCCATTGTCTTAGCTGGGGGAACCGACAAAATAATGAAGACAGTAAAACAGATGGAAAATTTGGGAAGACAAAAGTACATCCACTTGTGCTTGAATTCTGTGTTGTGTGTTGTAATCACACTCATTATATGTATCTTTTTGGTCTAATTTTTTCCATGTCTTTCCAGACTCTTCCAGTTCAAAACCTCAAACCGAACCCAGTTACAAATCTGTTCTTGTATCCAAAACAAAACTTTGTTGACTATTATATCTGATTACTCATAATGCCACTATACTCATGCATGTCTGATTCTGGCTTGAACATTTCAATTGGCAGTTTTAGTCTTTAGGCAGTTGTTCTCCCCTCATTTCCCCATCATTTGTTCTTTTGTTGTTTTGGCTGAGGTTCATTCGCTCACTTTCACATTTCTTCTCTATCAGTGATGCTTGGCAGTCACAGAGTAGACATTTCTTGTGCCGCACCAGGATTGAAAGTGCCAGTGACTCTATGATCTTTGACTCTTAAAAGAGGCAGGTTGGGCAGTTTCCATAGTAATAAATAGGAAATATCTGCTTTTTTTAGCTTTATCCGTCTCTCCCTTCGTGTCTCTCTGTCTCTATTGCCTTATCTCCATCTCTGCACACTCCCTGCTGTCCAAGAACGCTCCTGTGAGAACTGCAGTTCGACACGTTACAAATCACCACTGCCAAGAACACAGGCTTATCTCTCTCTTTTGGCCTCTGTTTCTCCATCTCTTGCTCTGATTTATCTGATCCCTATAGTTTTTTTCAGGGAGGGGTGTAGACAAACAGAATGAAACCAAAACAGGCATGGCAGAAAGGATCAGGCCTGCAGACAGGCAGAGATTTATCAGATTAACTAGAACGCGATGGAGAGAGACAGATAATGGAGGCAGACATTTGCATCATTAACCCTGACGCGTACAGTGACACAAGACGGATCACACCGGTGTGATTAGAACGTTCAGTGCATTACGTAATCAACTGGATCAGCTAGAATATTTTAAACTTACATATGAAAGTTTTAATAAAAGCAACCATTCAAAATCAGATTTTTAACCTTTTATGAATAACTGCATACTACTTGATGCATAGATTAAAGCAAGTTTCTTTTTCTGTCAGATATCCGTCTACCTCTGTCTGTCTAGCACATTGATGGCTTTGCATTCTGAGTGATTGTTGATATTGTCATTTTCAAAAGACCTTATGAGATCAGTCTGTCATAAATGCCATTGAGCATCTGATATTGCTTCTATCAATAAATGTTTGCTTACAAATATATAGCCTGATATTTATTTTATTCAATGATGAAATCTTATACTCTGAGTGAGTCTGTGACAAGCCTCCGTTGTTTTGAGCATAACCTTTCCCTCTGGGCTCTTTATATCTTGATAATTTCATTGAACTCAACCAAATCTGGGTTAAAGCCCCCAATTCTGGGTTAAACTATGTTTCACACTTGTAATTTTGTTAGAACAGCATTTAACCTATGAAACTCCATCTCAATGCAGTAACTAATATTAACAAATACTAATATTAACAAATACATTTACGTAATACCTGTTACCTTTTTATTAAACCTTTTTTTACCATATGAAAAACATACCATATAAAGCACATTGTCCATTAAATAGCAATCTGAAAGGCTGTTAATTATGAAGTCGTGTGACTACTTGGAATATTTGTAATAAAAAAAAAAAATATTACTCAGCAGGACCATTTAACATTAGGCAAAAATTAGATTAAAATGGTTGAAAACTTACCAAAATCAGAATTCAGATTCATTTCTGACCCTGAGATGGTGTGAGAATCACTTACTCATGGTAAATGATGAACAATGTGAAAGTATGAAAAGCCCATGAATGTGTGAATTCCCACAGGAACAGTAAACAAACCTACAGCTGCCGCTTTAGTTTTTCTGTGCCGTATAGATGACACCCACCCCTCTGTAACAGACTCTGAGCTGCAGGCAAGGAACACACACATATACACAAACACAGCGACATACACATGCCTGTACACCGCAAATATGCAGCGAAACAAAAACAACCCTGGGCCTGCATTCAAATACAAACAGGGACTAATTAAACTAATTAGTGTTGTAGTAGTGTAGTAGTGTATTTGGTGCTGTGGTTTTGCTGTTGTGGCTTTTTTCCCTTTGCCCCCCAGGCTCTTACCCATATTATGGACCACTTCAACTTCATAGCTTTGTTGGAGTGGGAGAACCATTAGAGGTTCACGTCCGGCCTGTTGTCATACCCCTTCCCTCTCTGTAATATGTAAAATGCATGCTTCATTTCAGTTATTACATTTTTTTTTTTTTTTTTAATATTGATATAAATTTCAAACAGATTTCTGTGTGTTTGTGTAAAATCCCTCATTGTCCTGCTTCAGTCTGTACAGCTGGTTTACCAACATACACCATACATATGGTGTTGTGGTAGCTCGACTTTTGAGCGATGCTAGTGACAGAAAAGTAGTTAGTTTCCCAGGAAACATGCAAACTGATCAAATCTGTACTGTACTTTGAATGCACTGTAAGTTGCTTTGGATAAAGTGTCTACCAGGCAATTAAGTATAAATGCATACATTAACATAAAATAAACATTTATTTAAAAAAAATCTGCCTTTTAGTGCAGAACGTGCCTGTTTGTAATTTACCTCCATCAGTGGAATTTAAATGTGTGGCTTGTTTTTTTTTTTTTTTTTTTCAGGATTTCCATGAATCATGTAGTTCCACTAAACAAAACATTTTACATTGAATAATTTAGCTGCAAAGTGACTTACAAATGAGGAATGTACAAGTGATTCTAACACAGAAACGTACAAAGTTAAAAAAATAACAAATTTGTCCAGAAGAGAAAAAGAACACCCCATTACCATAGCGTAGTGCTGTAGATTAATCCTGAGCTAATGACAGAATTCTAATCTCATTATTCATAATCCAACCGAAGCACTACAACAAAGAGAGATAAACACTAGCTTTAGAGCAAAATACAGAGCAGGAAAGAGACTTGTTAGTGTGTAAATATACACGATTATATACGCATTATACAAGAAAATAAAATGTATCTATTTTTTTTAAAGTCCTGATTGAGTTTGACTGTGTATTTATTTATTTATTTATTTATTTATTTATTTATTTATTTATTTATTATACACACTATCAAATGTTTGGTCACACTGACTGTATTTGTTTCCCATAGTCCTACATTTTTGCTCTTCAGTTTTATGTTTGATTTAGTTTATTTATAAACATGCATATTTATTTATTTATTTTACACACTACATATCAAATGTTTGAATTTATTAATTCATTAATTTATTTTTACAAACTATATATTAAATGTTTGTCCTGACTTTTGTAATTTGTTTCCCATAATTTGTTTCCCATAATCTTAAATATTTGAAATGCATAATTTGCATCCCAATTTTCCCTAATAACCCATTTTAAAAGAAAGCAAGCAAGCAAGCAAGATGTTTGTAAACCACCACCACCATAATCATGTTTTAATTCTTATTTTTCAGAGTAGATTGAAAGTGTTGTGCTGGAAGTGGCTTTGAGTCTGTGCCAATCAGCTGACCTGTAAATAAACAAAGCAAGGCATTGTGCTTCACCTTTCACCTGCCTTCCACTGATCTCAAATCAGATTACCATTACAGCCTTCCATTGATGACTTCCTAATGCATCTACTGCAGTAATCTTTCGCCCTATTTTAGCTGCCAAGTTGTGCAACTGAGAAGGCCTCCCAGAGAGAAGAAATAACAGCATACACTGTAAAATTTACTTAAAAATATGTGCAAAAACTTGCAAAAGAAAAATTAAGTAAATTTCACATATGGAATTAAGTATACTCTACTTAACTAAGTTAAGTAAAATTAACAAAGAAACTAAGTAATTTTAACTTGGCCAGTAAAAGGTTGAGTTATTTCTGCTTAGTTGAAGTTTCCTTTGCAATACTTTTTACTCAAACAGTATAACACTGAATTATACCATGCTTAATAATAAAAATAATAATAATAATAATAATAATAATAATACATTTTATTTATAATGCGCTTTTCTTAAACCCGAAGCGCTACAGTAAAATAAAACAGAAACAACAAGAGCAAAACAGTCTTAAATAAGTGTGTCTTAATCAACTTTTTAAAATGACCCAGCGTTGGTGCATTTCTGATGGGAAAAGGAAGCACATTCCATAGCTTGGGGGCTTTGTATGAAAAGGCTCGTTCCCCCATGGTCTTGAGCTTACATGAAGGCTGATGAAGTAAGAGAGAGTTAGCAGAGCGAAGAGAGCGTGATGGAGTATATGTGCTGATGAGATCACAAAGATACTCTGGTGCAGTCCCATGAAGTGCCTTGTATGTTAAAATAAGAATTTTAAAATCGATTCTCGCATTTATGGGAAGCCAGTGCAGTTGTGAAAGAACCGGTGTAATGTGTTCACGAGGAGAAGTACGAGTGAGCACACAAGCGGCAGAATTTTGAAAATATTGAAGCTTGCTCAGAGATTTAGCTGGAAGGCCAGAAAACAAGGTATTACAGTAATCTAACCTAGTTGTAATGAAGGCATATATAAGCCTTTCTGTGTCTGCAAAAGAGAGAAAAGGTCTAAGTCGAGCAATGTTTCTCAGATGGTAAAATGCAATTTTAGAGATGTGTTTTATGTGTGCTTCAAATGTTAACTGTGGATCAAAAATTACACCGAGATTTCGCACCTGTGAAGTGGGAATTACCGTGCTGGAATCAACAATCAAACTGATCTGCTCGGCCTTACGAGTAGCCGCCACTGTACCAATCTGCATCAATTCAGTTTTGGAGCCGTTCGGTTTCAGGAAGTTTTTCTGCATCCAGATACTGATCTCTGCTAGACAACTACGCAAAGCTATTAATGAGCAATGGACATCAGGACTAGTGGTGATATATATCTGCGTATCGTCCGCATAGCAGTGATACCCAAGACCATATTTCCTGATGATCTGCCCAAGTGGAAGCATGTAGATGTTAAATAAGGTTATAAAGAGTATGCTTTAATTAGAAACATCTATGGTGTAGACACCATATCTACATAATAGTATACTCACCCACCCGAACACAGAGACCTCAATACTTGGTACACAATACAAAGTGATGGTAACATTCAATGAATTGTTTTTAAGTATGAATGTCATTTTGAGTAGAAAATGAACTTCAAATGTCACAAAATGGCAAATTACTAAACCTAACAACAAAATAAAAATGATAAAACGGTGTAAATAGAGCTGGAAAACAGCGAAAAATCAACCTTATTAATTATTCAAGCCCCAGTGCACGATGGGAACACCAGTATCAAAAAGTTTTAGTTTTACTTAATTTTATTATGTTGATATTTACGCTTTAATTTCTACAATCTTGAATTGAGTATTAATAGAATTTACTTTGTTTTTTGAATTCTAGCCTGAACTAACTTTTTCATGTAGAAATTACATTTGTTTTTTCTGTAGTATTTACTGCACCACAGAATCATTTTTTATCAGTGTAGAAAGCTTTTTACAGTTATCTCTTACATTTTCTGAGTGCGACTTGCCTGTGCAAAACCGTAGCCATAATGTTTTGAGTGGTTGCCAGGGTGTTGCTATGCTGTTAAGGTATTCTGAGTGATTTTTAAAATCTTGCTAAGTAGTTTAGGGTGCTCTGAATGGTCTCTTACAAGCCAAAATAGCCATTGTTGACCATGTTTCTATGATATTCAGGTCTCTAAATATGACTCC
Organism: Coreius guichenoti; assembly: GCA_039654105.1. Lineage (NCBI taxonomy): Eukaryota > Metazoa > Chordata > Actinopteri > Cypriniformes > Gobionidae > Coreius > Coreius guichenoti. The sequence continues at coordinate 16,916,412 of CM077172.1, read as the reverse complement.
TTCAATATAAGCGTTATATGTATTTGCAAAGGACCCCCTACCCACACATCTCAGTGTTTCTATAGTTACCCAGTTTGTCCGTCAAAGTCACGTACACAGTCTCTGAAAGAGTATCCTCTCTGTATCTATGGTTACCCCAGCTGTCAATCACCCTCTTACTATGAGCCTCCACGAAGGGGTAGAATTGCCGGAAGAGCTCAGGGTAAAAAGGAGGGCATGTGGTGACATTGGCTCTTCCTGATGGATCTGGTGTGGAGTTTCAGGTCTAGAAAGGGGCCTTCTGGAAAGCGTAATCAACCATATGTTCCTCCTGTAACAGTAAGGAATAATTATAAAGTACCTGTGGCCCAGTCTATTATTTGGCTCTGTGTGATTGGTATAATTAAAACAGCATTTATTTGATTGTTTTAAAAATAGTTCTCCTTTATATGCATTTACAGTAATTCAACAATGACAATTTTGTGGTAGCACATTTCAAACAATTACAAAAAACATCACAGGAATAAATTACATTTTAAAATATATTAAAATAGAAAATTGTTATATTAAATTGTAATAATATTTTATAATATTACTGTTTTTACTGTATTTTTCATTGGTGACTTTAAAAACATCTTACTGACCTCGAACTTCTGAATGAGTGTATACTAAATTTTTTGCAGCAATTATTTACTTGGTTTCCTTTTTTATTGAGCTATCACCAGTGTACTTGTTGTTGTTGTTGTTGTTGTTGTTTATATATGCCATTTTGTACTTGTATTTCACACTCTTTCCCCCTGAATTCTATTATATAATATCCTAAATATTGACATATATTGCATAAAATTCTCATAACTACATTTTTATCCCTTCTGCCATAGTCGGATGGGTCTATCACATCCTCACATTTGCCTTTTCTATCTCCCATGATGTTGACGTATCATAAACATTTCAGTCACACTTAGTCACAGCGCTGGCTGATTTATTACATGTTTCTGTCCGTCCGCCTGCTCTCTAATTGTCCTGCTCCATCTTAGTCTCTGCCTGTCACTATATTATGTGTCTGCACACTCCCGTCTCTCCTTCCCCTGTCCATCCGTCCTCCCCTTTGCCTCATCTTACTGCCTGGCTGTCCTGTTTACCACTCAATTCATCATCTTTGCGCCTGTGTCCATGTGTCTCCTCCTTCCAGATCTCTTTTAACATCCGCCCATCGCTTCCGTTGAAAACGTTTTGTCACACTTAACTTGTGTGTCTTCAATCTTTGAGTGAGTCTATGTGTTTTCCTGTCATCCATCTCTCTTTCTATTACACTTTCTCTTGTCACCACGTCCCCATCTGTCATTCCCACTCCTCTATTTCTATGTCCTCTTTGATGTGTCCTTCCTCCTCCTCTTCCTGCTTGCTTCGTTTCATTGAGCTGTCTCCCACCTGTCCATCCTTCTCTCTCGCTCACTTTCGTTTTCTCTCTCTTTCTCACCCACTCCCACCATTCCTTCCCTCCTTGGCCTCATTTCTGTTCAGTTTCATCACTCAGTCATTAATCCTGCTGGCCCCTCCATTAGTGAATTCTGAGAAATTCTCCTCACAACCTTTTCCAATCTTATCTTCTGGTTACACAATCTAATAAAACTTTTTTTTTTTGGTGTTAAAAGGATGGTTAATCCCAAAAATGATAATTCTGTCATCATTTACTCTGTGTATGACTGTCATCATTTAATCTATGTATGACTTTCTTCTGTCAAGTGCAAAAGGAGAAATTATGATGACTCTGCTAGACTCTTATCCATAAAATAATGTAATAATAATGCAATGAATGTTGACTGAGGCTTTCAAGCTTCTTCTTTTCAAGCTTCTAAAAAACGACTTTTTATGTTTTTATTTACGGTGTACACCGATCAGGCATAACATTATGACATCATTATGACAGGTGAAATGAATAACACTGATTAGTGGGCGGGATATATTAAGCAGCATGTGAACGTTTTGTCCTCAAAGTTGATGTGTTAGAAGCAGGAAAAATGGAGCGTAAGGATTTGAGCGAGTTTGACAAGGGCCAAATTGTGATGGCTAGACAACTGGTTCAGAGCATCTCCAAAACTGCAGCTCGTATGGGGTGTTCCCGGTCTGCAGTGGTCAGTATCTATCAAAAGTAGTCTAAGGAAGGAACAGTGGTGAACCGGCAACAGGGTCTTGGGCGGCCAAGGCTCATTGATGCACGTGGGGAGCGAAAGCTGACCTGTGTGGTCCGATCAAACAGACAAGCTACTATAGCTCAAATTGCTCAAGAAGTTAATGCTGGTTCTGACAGAAAGGTGTCAGAATACACCACACACACACACACACACACACACACACACACACACACACACACACACACACACACACACACACACACACACACACACACATACAGCTCTGGAAAAAATTAAGAGACCACTTAACATTGATTGATTGTTAAGTGGCCTCTTAATTTTTTCCAGAGCTGTATGTATGTATGTATGTATCTATGTATTTATGTATGTTACATATGTCTAAACTTGTGCACTATATTCTTTTTGGTGTTAAATATAGTTAGAATTGTTTGTTTTGACTACTTTTATATTTATATATAAACATTAAATTATAAATATATACAGTCTAAACAATGAGTGCACTATATTCTAGTTATGTTTTACACCAAATAAATATTCAATATTCATAATCAATGTTAAATATACAGTTGTTTAGTCTACTTATTATTTATAGATGGATAGGTATAGTAGATCAATAAATTATATCTGGCCACATTTGGTGTTGAAGGGGCACTTGACCCTTACTGATGTGACTTTGGGGGGGGGGGGGGGGGGGGTTGGGGCTTAAGATAAAAAGATTTGTGATTTATTCGAAGGATAAATCCTCCTATCTTTTGTCCCAGCTCTGTCCTTGCCCCTCTCTCCGTTCCTCCTGACTGTGTCTAGACTTCTTATTAATGTCATTTGGACTGTGCACTGTACTAAATGAGCCTGGAGCATCAGCCAAGAGTAGGTCATCATTTGTTCTTGGAGGTTCTGTATACATTGCTTTTGTCTAGAATATTGTGTGTACACATGCACACTAAGCTTAAGTGTACGCTCATGTATGTTCAGGTTAGCTTGTTATGAATGCAGTCTATTTTTGTATATGCGTACGTTTGTGTGTGTGCAAATGTAAATAAATGGTTATTGACTGAGAGGCAGGTTTTGTTTGTAAGCAGAGTTTAGCACCGAAGCATGACAATGCAAATAGCACCGTGACTACATGCAGATGCTAATTTGTTTATTTCTCTATTTGCAAACATTGTATGAATGCAAAATCAGTGTTAGAGTAACACATTACATGTAGCAGAGAGCTTGAAAGCAGTCTGATTGAACTGTGCCCCATCAGCACTTAAATTTCACTGTAGTTGTTGTGCCATTTGAACCCACAATGATCCTCTGTTTTGTTCCTCTATCTGGTTAAAGTGCATTAAAAAGGTCTTTCCTATCCTATATACTTTCAAAGAGAAGTTCAGTGTCACACTTAAATTGTGACACTTGTTTACATCTCTCAGAAGACCGTTTTATAGGCTACAGCTTACAGTTCACTTAGTGTAGGGTCAGTCTTCCTGGAGCTTCAACCTTCAGTTGAGTGCCTTTCCCATAAGCATACTGGTAAGAAAGAATATCTGTAATTCCTTATTTAATTGCCATTAAATGAGGAGCTGTGTTGATTTCTACCCAGGCATCACACCAGAACACTTCTTATCATGGTCAAAAAGACCCTGTCACTTTTCTTTTCCATTTCCTTCTAGATTATCATCTTTTCTACTTCAGATGTCATTCTTTACTCTCAGCATCATATCATATCATGTCAGCATGCCCTAAAGCAATCATTCCTTTTCTTCCATTTTTCTGTTCTCCTTATTCTCTTCCGTCCTATCTCAATAATCTGCTGTTTTCAGCTATGGAAGTGTCTCATTGGCTTTCTTCCGAACCCTAGGGAGCTGCCTACCTAGACAGCATTTTAAATATCAAGTTATTCCAAACACTAAGCAGCGAAATCTGCCAGAAATGATAGGAGCATCACAGAATGCATTGTGATGAGCTCAGGGAAATTTCATTCAAGGTGCTGAGATAAAAGTACACATAACAGGTACACATAAAAGTATTTCTGTCTATTAAAAAATTAACTTGCGATTGATGTATTTTTATGAGTATCGAATTGTTAGCTTGACAGCATGCTAAATATTAGACTGACTAAGAGTCAGAATGTTTTGCAAATATACTAAAGTTTGGAGTCAGTAAGATTTTTTTAAATGTATAAAGATAAAAAATATATAGTAAAAACAGTAATATTTAAAGTAATAAAACAGTACAATTTAAAGTAAATGCTTTCTTTATTATTATATTTTTTAAATGTTTATTTTTAATTTATTCCTGTGATGGCAAAGCTAAATTTTCAGCATCATTGCTCCAGTCTTCAGTGTCACATGATCCTTCAGAAATCATTTTAATATGATGATTTGGTGCTCAAGAAACATTTTTTTATTATTATCATCAATGTTGAAAACAGTTGTGCTGCTTAATATTTTTGTGGAAACCATGATAACTTTTTTCATAAAAAGAAAGTTCAAAAGAACAGCATTTATTTTGAAATAGACACTTTTTTTTATATCATTATAATTGTCTTTACCTTCACTTTTGATCAATTTAATTCATCCCTGCTGATTAAATAAAAGATTTATTAATTTCTTAAAAAAAGAAAATCTTACTGACCCTAAAACTTTAGACAGCAGTGTGTATGTGCAAAAGACTTTACTAACATTATAATTGAACCTTTTGGAACATTAAAATTCCACTTTTTGCCTTTTTGAACATGGTGAGCGTGTGTTAGAAATCAGGAATGGTGAGAGAACATTGTGCTTGGTACGTTTTTCGTCTTCAAACCATAGTTGGGTCATCAAACAAAGTTTAAATCACGTTTGGCTAGCGCTCTTTCCATAATGTTTATGCATTAGGTCAGTAGGCGGGCAGTCTTTTGCGGCTGTTTGAACGCATTGGACCACATGAGCGTTTACATTATGAAAGCAATCTGGTCAAATGTGTTTTCGACTACCTCTGGAAGTGGTCAGAAGTGGACAAGCACAAAATGTTTTAGACCCCGTTTGTACCTGTGTTTAGCGTCATCCACTTGTGATCCAATCAACCAAAAACTTAATACCATAAACAGGGCCTTTTTAAACAGGGTTTTTCAGCCTCATTGTTCCATTATGTTGCGTTCCCTCAAGCTTGTTTTAAACACAATGCATCCTGTTTGAACGGTAGCTTCATATGTGGACAGTAGAAACGGCTCTCTTGGGGTTTGGAACAGAGCCTTTGTTTTCAGTCGTCCTGTTAAGCTTGTTTCCTGAGACCTTCTAGCACTTTCTCACCAATTTCACACCCTGACTGAGAACCTTATTTTCTCTCTATGTCAGACAGTCAGCTGACCTTCACACCTGAGCAGCAGGTCATGGCTGGCTGCTTATGGATTTATAGAGAAAAGCAGTTTGGGACTTTTTTAAGGAGCTTGTTGTTATACCACCTCCACCATCTATCTACTTTTGCCATCATACAAAAATTATCGCTGACAGCAAGTGTTTGCAATAATTTGAATGTGATATTTGGCTGCGTGGCCCTGATTTAGGAATTGCATCAGTTGCATATTGATTTTCATAGCACATGCCATCTGTGTAGGCCACCGCAGGTCATCTGTTCACCGGCATGGTCTTTATTATAAGTTGATAAGCATTTGAAATGGAATAAATTTGCTCTTTGTGTTTCATTTAGGCCGACCGGAGCATCTGTGCCCCTATGTGCCGTAGCCCCCATTGCCATGGTAACCATTACCCAGCAGCACTGATGAAAGCATGTCTCCTGCAGACGCCTCTGTAGGTCCTCATTACCTCACCATGTGTGTCTGCCACCGACAGGGAGAGTGTGAGTGAGAATGTCTATGTGCGTAAGAGAGAGAATGAGGTGAAAACAGAGAGAAAAAAGATTAGCAATGTTTATTGCGCTTAGAAGAACAGAAGGGTGATTTGATTGTGGAGCATTATGCATTCTTAACCTGAGTGCAGGCATATTTTTTTCATTCTATCTTGATTGTTATTTCTTTTTAAACTATGTGTGCATTTTGTTCCCATGTAATTACTCAGTTGTCAATCATCTGATCTTTTTTAGCTGAACTTATCTGTATAAAATTATGCGAAGTATGTTTGAACATGAACAAAAATGGACAGGAACAGAAAGGAGGAGGACGCAAATTGTTCATTTCCTCTCTCTCGGTTGGCCTTTAATCATTTCTCTCAAATTACCTCTTTAATTGCCTCAGATGTCACACTGACAGACTGCCCATGGACATCTCGTAGCATCTAATGCATATTGCTCGTCAAGATGGCAAAAGCTTTTCGTAACAGCAAGCTCCAATATGATTGAATGGCTTAATGCAATTTTTAAGTGTCAGGGTGCACAGGTTTTCATTAGCATGCTCATGTTTACAAGTGGTTGTTGGTTTGCAGGGTTCATGGCATTGGATCTGTCAGTTTAACAGTTTAGTTTGAGACACTTTAGCAAGTAAACAAGATATCCTTGAATACACCTATCAGAATTATATCTGATTAAATCTGATTGACCTATGTGTTTATTGACTTATTTTTAAATCAACTAATTTGTTCCAATATCCTTACACATTACACCTTGTCCATTAATTGAAATAAAGTTGAAATAAAATAATATATATATATATATAATTTTTTTTTTTTTTTTTTTTTTACATGGAAAAACTCAAACTTAAAAAAAACTGGAAACTAACTGAAATAAGTTTAAGTTCTGAAAATGGTAACAATTTCGATTAGTCAACTTTAGACATTCTAGTAAAGTAACTTTGCAATTACATGTCAACTACCAGTCATTAGAGTATTAGTAGACTGTTTAATATTTGCTAACACTTTATTTTGATGGTCCCCCAACAGACATTCTACTGACCCTAAGTAACTGCAAGTATATGTCAACTTATTTTAGTAACCCTAACCTTAACCCAAGTCTGCTTTTATACTCTGAGAGTTAGCAGACATATAGTTGCAAATTAATGAGAGTTAGTTGACATGTTGTTGCAAAGTTACTTATAGTTAGTAGAAAGTCTAAAGTGGACTATCGAGATGGTGTAACCAATAAATTAAAGCTAAATAGATGTACCGTTTTGTTCCGAATATAAGATGACCCTGAAGACCAAATCTTGTCTTTTAAAGGGTTGTAGTAATTTGGAAATTTGATATTCCAAAGGAATTATTATGTTTGTTTTGATTTAGGAGTAAACCAACAATGTTTATTTAGTAGTTAATGTTCCTAGGCTCGGGGCTGAATTTAAAAGAAAGTAGATCCTGCGTGACTTACGTAAAATATACCCGTATGCACTAACCGTGTTGTGGAGAGAAGAATAAATCCTGCTGTGTTGCTTGAATCAGCCCTGACGTCTCCAGTCTGGTTTTTGTTTGAGGGACAAGTTATCACAGTAGTATTGCATCCTTCAAGAGTCTTTAGTTTTATCAGATTTATAAAAGACAGATACGCTGTACCTGATTCTTTTTTTGAAAACAGCCGAGCTTGTGGAGGCGTGCAGTGAGTGGAGCTAAAGAGTCATGAGCACACACACACACAATACATCATCGCATTATCCCTGGATAACTTTTGATTCACTATATGTTTGTTGTTTACAAACCCGATTCCAAAAAAGTTGGGACACTGTACAAATTGTGAATAAAAAAGGAATGCAATAATTTACAAATCTCATAAACTTATATTTTATTCACAATAAATGTTGAAATGACTTTCACAATGTTGAAAGTGAGACATTTTGAAATGTCATGCCAAATATTGGCTCATTTTGGATTTCATGAGAGCTACACATTCCAAAAAAGTTGGGACAGGTAGCAATAAGAGGCCGGAAAAGTTAAATGTACATATAAGGAACAGCTGGAGGACCAATTTGCAACTTATTAGGTCAATTGGCAACATGATTGGGTATAAAAAGAGCCTCTCAGAGTGGCAGTGTCTCTCAGAAGTCAAGATGGGCAGAGGATCACCAATTCCCCCAATGCTGCGGCGAAAAATAATGGAGCAATATCAGAAAGGAGTTTCTCAGAGAAAAATTGCAAAGAGTTTGAAGTTATCATCATCTACAGTGCATAATATCATCCAAAGATTCAGAGAATCTGGAACAATCTCTGTGCGTAAGGGTCAAGGCCGGAAAACCATACTGGATGCCCGTGATCTTCGGGCCCTTAGACGGCACTGCATCACATACAGGAATGCTACTGTAATGGAAATCACAACATGGACTCAGGAATACTTCCAGAAAACATTGTCGGTGAACACAATCCACCGTGCCATTCGCCGTTGCGGGCTAAAACTCTATAGGTCAAAAAAGAAGCCATATCTAAACATGATCCAGAAGCGCAGGCGTTTTCTCTGGGCCAAGGCTCATTTGCAAAGTGGAAAACTGTTCTGTGGTCAGACGAATCAAAATTTGAAGTTCTTTTTGGAAAACTGGGATGCCATGTCATCCGGACTAAAGAGGACAAGGACAACCCAAGTTGTTATCAGTGCTCAGTTCAGAAGCCTGCATCTCTGATGGTATGGGGTTGCATGAGTGCGTGTGGCATGGGCAGCTTACACATCTGGAAAGGCACCATCAATGCTGAAAGATATATCCAAGTTCTAGAACAACATATGCTCCCATCCAGACGTCGTCTCTTTCAGGAAAGACCTTGCATTTTCCAACATGACAATGCCAGACCACATACTGCATCAATTACAACATCATGGCTGCGTAGAAGAAGGATCCGGGTACTGAAATGGCCAGCCTGCAGTCCAGATCTTTCACCCATAGAAAACATTTGGCGCATCATAAAGAGGAAGATGCGACAAAGAAGACCTAAGACAGTTGAGCAACTAGAAGCCTGTATTAGACAAGAATGGGACAACATTCCTATTCCTAAACTTGAGCAACTTGTCTCCTCAGTCCCTAGACGTTTGCAGACTGTTATAAAAAGAAGAGGGGATGCCACACAGTGGTAAACATAGCCTTGTCCCAACTTTTTTGAGATGTGTTGATGCCATGAAATTTAAAATCAACTTATTTTTCCCTTAAAATGATAAATTTTCTCAATTTAAACATTTGATATGTCATCTATGTTGTATTTTGAATAAAATATTGAAATTTGAAACTTCCACATCATTGCATTCTGTTTTTATTCACAATTTGTACAGTGTCCCAACTTTTTTGGAATCGGGTTTGTAGTTTCAAACGATCTGCAAATCCAGCGTCGAACTGTGCCTTGTTTATAAAACATTCGTCACTGAAATGCCGGGAACAAACAAACTCACTTGCACAACTCCGTTGCTGCTCCAGAAAAACAAACTGCGTACTGTTCCCTTAATGCTGGATTCTTTGGGAAGCTGAACAAGGTTATCTTTCCCTCACAACCAAAAACACACTTCTTTAGTGACATTGTTGATTTCGTGGTCTAAAAACAAAATGAGCTGCCGACGGCTTCCGAAGGCTTTTGAAGCTCGTTGGTATGTGTGCTCGTTCTTGCTCACGCTGTGGTTGATGTGCGCACGCTCTCATCTGGGAGAAGTGCCCATACAAGGAATTCTGCCCTTTATGACGTCATACAGGGCCATACTCGGAAAAAAAACGTTCCTGCTTAGAATTGTTTGATGACTCCGCTGCGTTTATCAGTCCTGGGGGAAACACTAGTTTTACAGGTATTTGGCGCTCCCTATTATTGTGTATTAGTGTATTATTGACATGTAAAAGTTTAGACCCCATTTTTTTTTTTTATGTATTTCCAAAAACATCGTCTTATATTCGGAACAATACGGTATTTAAAAAACTAAAATAATAACAATGAAAAAAGCTTAAACTAAAATTTAAAGGAAAACTGAAAATATAAAAATAAAAGCCAATTCAAAATATTAATAAATACTAAAATAGTATATAAATATTACTAAAATAACACTGGTTTTAACTGGGAACTGTTTCCAGCATCATGTCCTTTTTTTTTAAGGATGAAAACACAGGAACTACAGATGAAAATTAGCCTGTATGGCTAAACCTGGCACATTTACATGATGATCTTCAGTGTTTGTTAATTAATGTGCGTCTCTTTTAAAATAAAAAGAATAAAGAATAACATGGAAGAGATGAGCTTTATCACCTGATGGTTTGCGCAATGTAAGAATTCTTAGCTATAGCCACTATTCATCCAAATAAATTTGTCTAACTATAAACACTTTTTTTTTATGCAAGCAAAGGAACATCAGAAAGCTTTTATAGGGGTTTATTGTGGGATGTTTATGAAGGCTCAGGCCTCATGTGGCTTTATGTGCTACAGTTTGAGGCGTAAGGCAGACTTTATAGAGATACGAAAGTAAATAACACCTGTCAGATGAGCTGTCTCCATGTGTGTTTTATGTGTGCAGGTCTAACACCTCTTGTATTGCTTTGAAAAAGTCTGGAGAGGACATTTTTGCATAGCAAAAGCACCGGGAGATTATGGTTGGCTATGGTTATGATTATTTGGCACTTTAAAATTCATTACAGTGACAATCAGTCTCTTGAGCTAATCCCTAAAACCTCAACAAAATAAACTCAATTCCACCTCCTCTCACCTCACCCATTGGCCTGTGTGCTTATTACTTTGTTTTGATACTTGTTTCATCGGTGCTGCAGAGACAATGGCTCGTTAGCCAATCATACATCCTGCGGCGACAGTTGTCATCTCGGGTCGATATGGTTACAGTGATGACCTCACGCTGTGACTGTAATCAACAGGACAAACAAGAGACGATTGGACGTTATTATAAACTCGCTGAACAAGAAGCCCTTCAGACTGAGTGGTAATTATGGACCTGTCCAATTTAATGTGATTGGACTGGTCTCTGAGGACAGGGACGAGTGTATATGTCTGCATGTGTGTGCCTATTTCTTGAACAGTTTCGCCGATCTGGCTGATTGGCCCAGTGGGTGTATTAGCAGGAAACTGTGCAGGAAAAGCTCCATGCTGGCTATATGAACTGGAATAGTTCAGATCATGCTTGGTTGGACCAGTGAGATCATGTGGAAGAACATACGAAAGGGAATTACAGACTCATACTTGTGCTCAAGATATATCCCCAAAATATATATATTTTGGATGTGTGTGTGTGTGTGTGTGTGTGTGTGTGTGTGTGTGTGTGTGTGTGTGTGTGTGTGTGTGTTTGTGTGTGTGTCATCAGACTGAATGTTTTTTTTTTTTTTCCATTGAAATGAAGGTGCCAGAACGTTGTGCCCAGTTTAACCCTTGGCTGTGACCCACGGTGTGTGACATGCTGTTGACGTTTCCAACTTTGCATGGAGCTTGTGCAGTATGCCCTGAAGCACATGGCCTGTGCGGGTTTGTAGAGCCATCCGGGTTGCCGTAGTTTAGTTGACACAGTGTGGGAACTCGATGCAGTGTCTCTCCCTCTGCCCTGTTCCCACGTCGATCTTTGAGCGCTGCTCCCATAAACACACACCACACACTCATAGATACACATCTGGCTTTAGTCCTCAGCTAAGCATTGGGCTATTATGTGTGTGTGAAAGAGAGTTAGAGGATTTCAGAGCATGCACAGCATGTAGGCGTGAAGAGGCATATTCATATTATAGTAGCATTACCCCCTGATCTGTTAAAATCAGTCTTTTTAGCAAATAGCACAGTGTTTATTTACTCAACATGGGCATACTGAATGCGTGTATGTGCATTTATTGTGTAGGTTTGTTTGTGTGCACACCCTACACAATACAATAACAAAAAAGTACCATGGTGTTATATTTTTGGGCATTTTTGTCTTTATTGGAAAGGACAGTCAAGGAGAGACAGGAAGCGATAGGAGACAGGATGTTTACGTATTTATTAGAACGTTTATTTTCATGATCACGAAATTAATCATGTTAATGCTAATATTTAATATTACCCTCGATTAATAACAGCCGTAAAACGTAGTACATGTACAGTACACTGAATTGCTTTTTAATGTTCATTTACATGAACCATCTGAACAAACTGATTCACTAGAATAAAATGGACATTCCAATGCTACATTCACTTGAATGAATCAATTAATATTTAGTGCATAATTCCGGGACTCAAATTAGTGAAGCGTTTTTTTTAATCTTTTCATTTACATGATTCGTTATGGTTTCACAGGGGGCCTAAATAAAAAATTTTTATATGGTTGTGTATTAAATAGTTGTTTGTCTGTTTATATACTACGTGATGGCTGGTGTGTGAGAATGGAATAGTTTGTCAGCGTCTGTATATGTTTATCTATGATGGCCCCCCAGAGCTGTTCTGTCATTCATTTATTTATATGTATTTGTGAGGTTGTGTGAATGACGTGTGCAGAGGAGGTCATCTCTCAGAGGAGCGAGAGGCACAGAGAACAGGAGTGGAGGGTGGGGATGGATGCTGTGCTCTCTCGTATGTTGCATAAGCAGATTAATATATTATGTAAGAGCTTTTTTTGCCCCAAAGAGGGGCAGACAAACGCTTTTGCATTAGTTTATGTGTTGGCTCCTTCCACCATCCTGACTTTCTGCCCTAGTGCCCCCACACACACCCTTCAGTTCCCAGAATTCATCTGTATGTGTTGGGGAGTAGCTAACTAAAAGTATCAATGCTGCTAATATAACTACATTTTTCAGTAGCCTGTCAGTAGCTCAGCTTCTAAAAATAGTTGAGCTTTTACAGTGGCCAGCTACTTTTGCCAACAAGTAGCATTGTGGCGTGACAAAATGCTATCACTGTTGAATTGTGTAAGCAGCCTTTTAGCTGACTGAGCTGAGTCAGTAATTGGATGTCCTAAACTGCCCTCTCTTAAATATAACATTGGGAAGTCTCTTTTTTTTTTTTTTTTTAAAGTTCTTTTGGAAATTTCATATAATTAACAAAAATAAATAATTCACAGCAGTATTTTAAAGGCTGCTACTCACCATGTTTTTTAGGCCTTTTTATTCATTTGTTTGGGTGGTTGGTTATTTTGTTGGTTAGTTAGTATTTTATTTATTTCTTTGACCATAATTTACTAATTCTTTCTTTCACCAAGTAAATACACTACTGTTCAAAATTTTGGGGTCGGTAATATATTTTAAAATGTTTTTGAAAGAAGTCTTTTCTGCTCAGAGAGGCTTCATTTACTTAAAAATACAGTAAAATAGTAATATTGTGAAATATTATTACAATTTTAAATAATTGCTTTAATACATGTTATATGTAATTCCTGTGATGGCAAAACTGAATTTTCAGCATCATTACTCCAGTCTTCAGTGTCACATGATCCTTCAGAAATCATTCTAATATGCTGATTTGATGCTCATGAAACATTTATTATTATTATTATCAGTGTTGAAAACAGCTGCTTAAATTTTTTTTGTGAAACCTGTGATGCATTTTTTTTTTCTTTTTTTCATTTTTCGATGAATAGAAATTCAAAAGAACAGCATTTTTTGTAACATTATAAATGACTTTACTGCCACTTACGATCATTTTAATGCATCCTTTCTGAATGAAAGTATTAATTGAAAAAAAATCTTACTGAACCCAAACCTTTGAACTGTAGTTGTATGTGTTTGTGTGTGTATATAGCAACTTTACCTCTACCTTGTAACTCAGGATTCTAGGCTATTATTTCAGTAGCCTTCCCAACATTGTTGCTTTGTGCTATCTGTGTGTATCTGAATACTTCTCTACGCTCCGTCAGAAAGCATAGGTTTGCGTTCCACAGCTAACTACCACTGCTCTCTGTCGCTCTACATCTCTTCAATCCGACCTTGCAGTAACTCTATTCAACATCCACTGAGGACCTACATGCGTGGTGGTGTATGAGTAGGCTATATTGAGCAGCAGAGAGATATCTGCTTCCATCCCATAGCTTTAGATATTCCACCCTCACGTTCTTCAGTACTCATCCACAGAGTTTCCCTCACCCTTCACTTGCTTTGTTCTCACTGATCGATAGAATACATGCAGTATTGTAAACTTTTTGGTGAACTATTCATAGACTTCACACCAGCCCACTCTAAACTTACCGGTATGTGTCGTCTTAAAAGATTGTGACATTGTGAAGAATTTTACTTTGTGGTATTTTGGCACTCTGAAACTTCTTCTTCTGTTTTTATCTTTTGTAAAAGATTGGATGGATTGCTCAGTTACATGGTTGATTAACTTGTGTTTTTGCATTGAAGCTCATTTACTCTTTATCAGTAAGTCAAAGCAGAGCTCAGTGGACTCAAAACCAGTCAAGATTAAAATTGGCAGACAGTCTTTTTTTTATTTATTTTTTTTAACTTTGGCGCTTTTGTGTCCCAGGGTTTAATTTTGCTACTTTTCAAGTATCTTTATGCATAGGTTTAATTGTGTATATGTAAAATGTCATATAAAATGTCCATCAAATGTCAATCTAATTATACCTAAATATGTGTATGTATGATATGTTTATAATAGTTACAAAATTAGCAAGAGAAAGGAGTCATTTCCACTACTGTCATTTCCACCACATATTATAAAACATAAGGACATACTTTAATTTGAGATGTGGAAATGTTCATGAAAAATTCAAAAGTTTGGGGTCAGTAAGATTTTTTAAAATGTTTTTGAAAAAATTATATATTGCTCACAGAGGCTGCATTTATTCAAAAATACAGTAAAAACAGTAATTATGAAATATTATTTTGATAACAGTTTTGTCTTTGTAGAAAACAATCTCTCTGACCCCAAATTTATGAACAGTAGTGTATATCAGCTTGGATATTGTTAGTAGACAAATTAATCTAGTGAGAACATGAAAAGTGTGTTTAAAGATTTTTATGTTTATTTTGTAAAAGTCTACAGGGCCAAAAGTGCCCATAGTATCAAAAACATCCAGCAGTGGATTTCGCGTATGTTTTGCATTAGAATTCATCTGATGAAATCACTGGTATGTTAAGCTTATAGTGTATATTTTGACACACTGCCCTGTCCTTTTACAATGTCCTGATGATTGAGTGTGTTTCTCTGAACCTTGTGTGCTCCGCTGACCTCTTCCTTTAGGCGATCATTCTGCCCTCGATTTTCATCTTGATGCTTGCCAAAGCTGGAAAATAATGACATCAGTCATAATCTCTGCCATTCCCCTCCCCACTCCATTTATTTTGTGCTTCTGTACATCTGCTTTTCAATCAACATAGGGCCACTCCCCTTACTCTTTTTCTTGGTCCCTTTATCTTTTATCTGCAAAGTGCTTTTTATAAAAAGTCGACTTGAATGATAGACCAATACTTCAACAACATGACAACTCATCAGTAAGTGTCATCAATCTTTTTTTGAACCTGTATGACTTTTCTTCTGCCTGGGTTTTTCTTTTGTCGGTATAATGGTATTTTGGACCCCATTGACTTCCATTGCATAGGCAAATCTTGTTTTGTGTTCGACTGAAGAAATGAAAGGTTTGGAACAACATGAGGGTGAGTTAATGAAGACATAATTTTAATTTGAAAGTACATGGCTCCACTGGAAGCACAGCTTACCATCCTTGCGTTCTCCATGAGTCATGCTGTTAGCATTTAACCTCCTCAGATGTCAACCCCTCAGTGGCCTAGTTCAGATGAGGCCCTCGGTGGTCTTTAGGTGCCCTCCCTCTGTGCCGCCCCATTCCCGCTGGCACCCAGCCATTCACACACAGCTGCCAGTGGACAGACGTTTCCAAACACACGAGCAGAAAGAAAAATACAGTGTGTGCCCAGCTAAAGTACACATTGACTTTCACACACAGACCTGTGATAGCACAATGTTTTGATGCACAGTATGCATGCCACTGTATTAACATAATCAACACAAGCTATTTGCATAATACACACAGACATCCTTCTGTCTGTAGCTATGACCCCACTCTCTTCATGTCTTATGCCTTTTCCAAGGCCATCTTATCTTTCGATTGGTAAGATTTGCTCTCCAGACCTCTTCCTCTTCCCCTCTCTGCATCTCTTTCATGTTGCTTTAGTCTTTTGTGACTGCCTTTTCCCTCTGGACTGTTTATTGCTCAGTGTTATTATTTCCCCTTTGTTTATGAATAAGCAAAAGATCAATTATGAAGCCTGAGAGCTCTCTATCCCATAGGAGATACTGTGCTCATTGGGGACCATCCTCCTTTATTATATGACCTTTCTGTGTGGCTTTCAAGTTGAATTTTAAGTGTCCTTGTTGCACATCTAATTCTCTCTCTCTCTCTCTCTTTTATCTGCTTCTCTCTTGTGGTCTTTCCTTTCTTCAGTTTAGCTTATGGTTGGTGTGAGGATTAATGTAAGAGGTTTTTAAGCCTTGGCATCATGACTTCATGCTAATTTAGCATATTTAGCTTGATAATGTATTTATTTCTTTGACTGGTTAAGACTGGTCTCCTTGTCCTCAGATTTTTTTTTTTTTTTACATGCAGTGTGTGAATGTGAATCATTTTATTTGATTGAACGCCCCCAAATTAAAGACTTTTACATTGTAACTAAAAATTAATTTGTCAAAAAACTTTCTATTCATAAAAGAATCCTAATCATGCATCATGTTTGTTTTCACAAAAATATTAAGCAGCACAACATTTTTAACATTGATGATAAAAAACTGTTACTTGAGCACCAAATCAGCATATTAGAACAATTTCTGAATGATCATGTGCCACATTCTAAAATATATTAAAATAGATATATTTTCAACATTATTTAAGAGACTTTCAGAAACATTTGATATATAACATTTGATATGGATAGCAACCTCACACATACTTAAAACATCCAGCTTCTCTCTCTCTCTCTTTTGTAGGAGGTAGTTGGTAACAATTCATAGATCCAAGCATGTTACTTATGCATGAGTAAGTGCCAGCCAGACAGTTAATTCTCCCCCTCTCTGTCATTCCCAGCCCCTATAGCTTCTCTTTGCACTTGCTTTGCTGCCTTGTTTGGTGTGCTGTGATGGCCCGGATCCCTTAACTTGCACTTTCAACAGAGATAATATTGCTTCCAGGCAAGGGTTTCATTTTGTGCACATTTGAAGGAGGGGAAGAAAAACAAATCAAACAGGAAATAGGTGTTACCACATTTGGGTGTAAGTTGATTAAAAAAACAGCCATGCAAATGGATTGGACAGTATTGTGGATAATTATTATTTATGATGACACATTCCCTTTTACAAGTATGGTAAAAGGGTCCCTTGTAGGGAGCCATTAATCGACTAATCGCATGTTTATATTAAATGAATTAATTAAAGGGTTAGTTCACACAAAAATTAAAATTCTGACATTAATTACTCACCCTCATGTCGTTCCAAACCTGTAAGACCTTTGTTCATCTTCTGAACACAAATTAAGATATTTTTGATGAAGTATGAGTGCTTTCTGACCCCACATGCATAAGAGAGTGACAGGAAAGAGAAGACATTGTTGAATAAAGTCGTTATTTTTGTTAGTTTTTTTGCGCACGAAAACTGTTCTTGTCGCTTCATAACATTAAGGTTAAACCGCTGTAGTCACATGGACTATTTTAACGATCTCTTTACTATCTTTCTGGGCCTTGAAAGTGGTCGTTGTGTTGCTGTCTATGTGGGGTCTTACGGGTTTGGAACTACATGAGGGTGAGTAATTAATGACAGAAATTTCATTTTTGGGTGAACTAACCCTTTAAATATTATATACTGGGGGGGGGCAGAATATATGCCTATTCCACGCTCAAGCACACATAAAGCTTGCTGCAAAGCACTGGTAAGAGTAATGATTATGAATGTGTCGTTAATTGTTAATTATGAACTAGTTTTCTGAGTCAGTGTCTGCTCCAAAGATGAAGTTGACGATGCCGACTCGCCATCTCCGCTTTATAATGGATGCACCTTTAGAGAGAAATGCACCTTTCATACGGATTACATAATCAGAGTATTTGTTTTCGATTTGAACTGGTTCGTTTAAAAGTAGACATTTCAAGCATTAATAGATATATTTATCTATAGGTTATCTATGTTTAGATATAGGTTAACGTTAGAGCGAACGGCCATGTAGAGTTGCGACTACGTACGTTTTAAATGACGAGAATGATTTGAGGTCAATGGATGATAGGCGAATACCACAAGAACCCGCCATTTACTGTCCCTCACGGACTGAGTGAATTCAGCACTTTTTTTCTGCGACTAACCGATTAATAAAATCTTGGTCGACTAAGCCTCTTCTCGTCGACTATTAGGGGGCAGCCCTAGTCCCTTGTGAACTACTTCACAACTTCTTTTCATTAGGCCTGCCAATCAATCAATCAATTTAAATGAATTTAATTTTATATGTGGTGTGTGTGTGTATGTATATATATGTATATATATGTATATATATATATATGTATGTATGTGTATGTATATGTATATGTATATGTATGTATATATATATATGTATATGTATGTGTATATATGTGTGTATATATGTGTGTGTATATATATATGTGTGTATATATATATATATATATATATATATATATATATATATATATATATATATATATATATATATATATATGTATATGTATATATATGTATATGTGTGTATATATATATATATTGTGACGGAACGGCTGCCTCTCCCTTATGATCAGCGCCACCCCGTCCCTGAAATCGTTGCCCTTCGCCAGGTTCCCGACTGGTGTGGGTGAAAGAGAGAGGAGGGGCGCTGAAATTACGTGAAATGGCGGCGAGTGATGAGGCACACCTGAATATCATGAAGCCTCATCACCGCCGCTATTAACTGCCGAGCGCGCCTCTCCTCAGGAGGCTAGTCCCCCCCCCCCCGTGCATGCACGCTGGTGTCCTCGTGGGTCCAGGAAGGGGGTCCACCGTATATGTGAGACGCTGGACCCGCGGTCTGAAATGGAGATGCGCGCATAACGCTGCTGACGGGCTAGGAAGTCGGGCTGCTATTTCCCTCAGTTACCGGGGCCTAAGGAGGACGAGCCGCTGTGTTGAAGCCGCCGGCCCTCGCGCCTCGGACCGAAGAGAGAAGCGTGTGCGGCCGTCGGACCCCACACCTTACCTGGACCCATCCTATCTGATCACTACCCTTCCTTCACAATTCCCTGGCACGTCGAGGACACCAGATGTTTGTTTTACACTTTATTCCCCGTTTTGGACATTTTATGTTTATTTATATTAATAAACACCTCTTCGAGGCCTGACGCCACACCCACTGTGTCTGTCGTTTGCTCCTCCCGCCACAAAACATATATATATATATATATATATATATATATAAAATGTATTTATACTGTATATATATTTACACAATATACATATGTATATTTATATAATTTATGTAATATGCATTTGCATTGTTATATGCAAGTATAGGTGATTGGAGAAAAATAGCACAAAATACAGAAATAGAAATGAAAAGAAATGAGTATGTGTCAATCAATCAATCAGTCAATCAATCAGTCAATCAATCAGTCAGTCAGTCAGTCAGTTTACAAATGGCCGCACCCACTCTTAAATTGAGAATAAGGTGGATAACCGGTGTAGATCTCCTTCCATGAGTTGATCAGTTCTCCAGGCTTGGCCTAGCCTCTTCCCCCATGTCTGCTGTAGCTAACCCGAGGGATTGGGAAAAGCTTTTCTAATTAACAGCCTGGAACAGCTCCTCAGGGTTTGAGGCGCTCCAAGCACTGCTTATTAGTCACTGAACCACATCCCAACAAGAAATCTGACAGTCCTTGGGCCAATCGGTCCACTAAAACAGCAGCTGCTTCCTAAGACAGGTTTGTGCACTTAAACTTGAATAAACAATGTCAGCCCAAGTGAATGTGAATTTACCCTGGAAGGCATTTCCTACCAAGGTAATGCAGCGGAAAATGCAGTCATTGCTTATGTATTGTACTCCTGTTTTTCACCTTGAGTTGCTAGGCAGCAGAGAGATGGTCTAATAGCTTATTCTTTTTTTACCGCTAAACATGTATGTAACTATAACTGTCTTGCCTTTAATTGTTAAATTGTTTAACTGAATGAAGATTTTTTTTTTCTCTGATGGGTGCTTTAACTTTTGCCACAGTCAATTATTAAAATTTCCTAGTTCCTTGTCTAAATCTATGGGGGTGAATAGTAAAAGATGCATGAACTTGTTTGTACTCCACTGTCAGTTCTACTGTGTTGACTGTGTGCATTCAAAGTTTTCCCTCTCCTGTTTTACTGCATGGAAAACCATTCAGATGTGCTGGAATTTTAGAAGGCATGGCTCTCTTGGCAGACTTCTGTGCCAGCTTGGAGTGGAGCAGCAGTGTTAATATGGAATGACAGACCCTGTTATAAGTCTGCTTTCAGCCCTATTTGCTCTGGGTGAAGACACTCAGCAGCGTCTGGACGTGTCTTTGAGGCTCTTTGAAGTAGGGTGGCAAGGGGAGACAGTAAGTTCAATGGTTTGAAGGGTGAACAAATTCTATCAAAGGTATATACATCAATTGGACATGGCCGTACAAAACTAACACATTATCCTTTAGATCAAACATGATGTATTTTTAAAGGGGTAGTTCAAAAATGAAACTTTCACCATTTACTCACCTTCATCTCGTTCTAAACCTGTATAACTTTTTTTTGTTTGTTTAGACATTAAAGTCAGTGGGGTTCAGATTAAAACAACATCGGACTCCGTTAGACAAAACAGTTTAACATTCTTCATTAGATCTTCTGACCCAGTTTCACAGCTTTCCGGTTGAGAACGTTTGGTTTAGCTAACTAGTAGCTAACTCTTTCTCGCTTTGGTCAAAGGAAGTGTGAGTGCTGATGAGGCTTTTTAGGAAACAAATAGTGCCTGAAAATCACTCTTGGCAGACGTGCGAGTAAGTGGCGTATCTGAGCTTTCCTCTGCTTGTTCAGGGTAGCTTTGAAGACTGCCTGAGGACTGATTGTTTTCAGAATGGAACCTGTAAGGCGGTGTAGGCTGATGAATGTGCAAGCTATGTAGGCCGTGAAAAACTGATAAGAGGAGCCTGATTGTGGAAATGGTCTGCAATTACTTCAAGTGTTTTACTCTTGATTATGCGAGACCAGCCGTGCTTTGCAAGCATGCCTATCAACTTTTTTCTCTACTTCCAGAGCTTCTAGTTGGCTAGCAGAAAACTCATCTGCTCAATAGATAATAAAATAAAGCAATTTGGATAATAAAACCTGCAAATTACTAGATTTGTCTCTAAGTACAGTGGGGAGAACAAGTATTTGATACACTGCTGATTTTGCAGGTTTGCCCACTTACAAAGCATGTAGAAGTCTGTAATTTTTATCATAGGTACTCTTCAACTGTGAGTGACGGAATCTAAAACAAAAATCCAGAAAATCACATTGTATGATTTAAGTAATTAATTTGCATTTTATTGCATGACATAAGTATTTGATACATCAGAAAAGCAGAACTTAATATTTGGTACAGAAACCTTTGTTTGCAATGACAGAGATCATACGTTTCCTGTAGTTCTTGACCAGGTTTACACACACTGCAGCAGGGATTTTGGCCCACTCCTCCATACAGACCTTCTCCAGATCCTTCAGGTTTCGGGGCTCTCGCTGGGCAAGACTTTCAGACTTTCAGCTCCCTCCAAAGATTTTCTATTGGGTTCAGGTCTGGAGACTGGCTAGGCCACTCCAGGACCTTGAGATGCTTCTTACGGAGCCACTCCTTAGTTGCCCTGGCTGTGTGTTTCAGGTCGTTGTCATGCTGGAAGACCCAGCCACGACCCATCTTCAATGCTCTTACTGAGGTTGTTGGCCAAGATCTCGCGATACATGGCCCCATCCATCCTCCCCTCAATACGGTGCAGTCGTCCTGTCCCCTTTGCAGAAAAGCATCCCCAAAGAATGATGTTTCCACCTCCATGCTTCACGGTTGGGATGGTGTTCTTGGGGTTGTACTCATCCTCCTTCTTCCTCCAAACACGGCGAGTGGAGTTTAGACCAAAAAGCTCTGTTTTTGTCTCATCAGACCACATGACCTTCTCCCATTCCTCCTCTGGATCATTCAGATGGTCATTGGCAAACTTCAGACGGGTCTGGACATGCGCTGGCTTGAGCAGGGGGACCTTGTGTGCGCTGCAGGATTTTAATCCATGACGGCGTAGTGTGTTACTAATGGTTTTCTTTGAGACTGTGGTCCCAGCTCTCTTCAGGTCATTGACCAGGTCCTGCCGTGTAGTTCTGGGCTGATCCCTCACCTTCCTCATGATCATTGATGGCCCACGAGGTGAGATCTTGCATGGTGCCCCAGACCGAGGGAGATTGACCGTCATCTTGAACTTCTTCCATTTTCTAATAATTGCGCCAACAGATGTTGCCTTCTCACCAAGCTGCTTGCCTATTGTCCTGTAGCTCATCCCGGCCTTGTGCAGGTCTACAATTTTATCCCTGATGTCCTTACACAGCTCTCTGGTCTTGGCCATTGTGGAGAGGTTGGAGTCTGTTTGATTGAGTGTGTGGACAGGTGTCTTTTATACAGGTAACGAGTTCAAACAGGTGCAGTTAATACAGGTAATGAGTGGCAATCAGGAGGGCTTCTTTAAGAAAAACTAACAGGTCTGTGAGAGCAGGAATTCTTACTGGTTGGTAGGTGATCAAATACTTATGTCATGCAATAAAATGCAAATTAATTATTTAAAAATCATACAATGTGATTTTCTGGATTTTTGTTTTAGATTCCGTCTCTCACAGTTGAAGTGTACCTATGATAAAAATTACAGACCTCTACATGCTTTGTAAGTAGGAAAACCTGCAAAATCGGCAGTGTATCAAATACTTGTTCTCCCCACTGTAGATATTGCAAGGCTAATAGAGATCATTGAAGTATTGAACGCAGAATAAAACAATTCATAAATCAAATTATTGAATGCCAGTCTCTTATGGTTTAACATTTCTATCTTCTACAAATAGTTACCAGTACTTTTACACCCAGAAAATTTCATGCTTATGACATATTAGATAAATAGATTAGATTAGGGCAATGATGCATCTGTGTGAAGTAATAAAACTATTTCTTAATTTCAGGACAGACAGGTATAAAAGAAGGTTCAGTAAGTGTAATCATATTAAAGTCCTGTTTAAGTTTTACATCGTGCATTTAATTATAAAGCAATTTCCGAGTGATGAGTTGAGCATTTAAATCTCCATAGCTGCCAGTTGTTATTAGGCAGGAGTAATTCACGTTCTACTGGAAGATTTTTCTTTCACACTCTGCTATACATTATTAAATTACTTATCAGCAGGGCCTAAAATTAACATTCGCCAAGCACCAAATGCGAGTAAAAATTGGTGTTGGCGAGTATGTGAAACTGTGTCAGTTGCCAGTTGGCCAGTAACAATTTTTGGAATTCTAACAATGCAATGTTGTGATGAACGTGAACAAAAGTGAACAACGCTCTTGATGGGTCAGTGCATCATCATGAAAGTTTCAGCCTTTCCAATGTAAATATTCAATCGCTGGAAGTGGAACATGCGGAAGGGAATTCATTACACACACGCTGTGTGGGAAGTTTAAACATCCGAAATGTGCACTGAAAGCCACGTCTCAGACATCGCGCAAAGTTGAGCTCTCTTTTATTCCTTCCTGCGCTTGAATGGACAAATTCACAATGCCCGTCTCGGCGAGTATCCTAGTAAACATGGTCGGTTACGTCTTAAGTGAACGCAAACACAAAACGCATGATCCGTGCGTGCATTCGGTCTTAAAGTGACAGAATCCTAATAATCCTGCTACTGCCTGCGTTTTTAATGTTGATCAAACAACAAAGGACAAATAAAAAATTCACTCACTGCTCTTGAACTTTAAAAAGGATATGAAGACTATGCAGTGTAGGCTTGCTGCGATAGACGGTGTTGACGGTGTTCAGCTGCAACACCGGTTACATCACTTGCCTACCGTGGCACCGCCCCCACCGTGGTTTAGATTTTTTTTTTTATAGTAGTAAAAATCATTTAGTTCAGTTAGTGAACAGACACTACAATTAAAAACTGAACGTGTCTGCTTAATAAAGCGTGAGCCGAGCGAGAGTCGCAGCACAGACCAGTAGCAGGAGACAGATTTAATTTATCACGAGTTAGGAGCTGACTGACAAGATGACGGCGGAAGATTTGGATTCGAAGCGAAATGTAAAAGCTCCTGTTTGTCATTGTACTGTTTTGTTGTTGTGCTCAACTTCCAAAGGAATTAATTGAAAACACACGCTTTGCTCCGCACCATTATGAATGCCCGTGCGGCCATGTGCATTTTACTTTCGCTCTGCGAATTAACGATTTGAAAGCGAGGTGCAAAAGAGGGAAAACTCCAACGGTGATACCGGTATTACCACGTCGATTAACCAGTGGGAAACTTTCCTTACCATCACATCCCTAATGCAGTGTTATTTATTTGATTTTGCCTACTTTATTAAATTTCGATAGAAAACTATTAGACCTGCCTGTAGAGCACTGTTAATTTCATTTGCATCTTTGTATTGTATTTATTTGTGCTATTGCTTGTAATTTGATTGTTTGTTCTTATTTTATTACTGACTGTTGTCTTTAAAAATGTAGGCTATTAAATTCATATTAGTTAAGGTAGTAATTTTAGCTGTGGTATCGAAAAAGGATTGTAAATTTTCACTAGTATCTAAAATGTTGGTGTCATAATTCCCTTTTTTTGTGTCATGGCTGGTAAAATATATATTTTCTTTCGTCACCAGCCATTGGCAAGTGTGGCAAAAAGTTAGTTTTAGACTCCGCTTATCAGTATTACTAAGAAAAGTGAAGGGTAACTACTAGATTAATTTAATATGGTCTTTATGTACAACCTTCCCTACCATCCTCTATATTTTGCTTCTGGTAAGCACAGGTGTTTGATAATATCTCTTTTGCTGTACTCATATTTGCTTTACCAACACATTTCATCCTTCAAGCTGTTTATAGACAAGCTCAATGTCAGGAGATCAGCTCTGCCTCACATTTCTGCGTGACATAATTCAGTTTTGACCCACACATCAGCATTTTCAATTAGTTGAACAGTAGGATTGACTGCTTGCTAAACTCATTGTCAGTTAATCCATGAGCGTTCCCCTCTAACCCTACTAAATCACTGGCTCTTCATCCGGCACGGATTACCCCTCAATTCTCATGGGGTGGGAGCGGCGCAGCTGTACTAATCTACTGCTTTCTCAGAGCTGGGATCATTAGCTGGATTGGAGTTCTGTTCCGTGGCTTGCCTATGGAGCTGGAGTGGATTACGGGCAGTACCAGGTGTTGTCCCATCTGATGAAGTCAGTGGTACGTGGCAGTATTTTGGGGTGGGGTTAGTGGACTGTGTTATGAGTGGGTGAATGAGCTAATAGATGGATATGCTGTGTGCTTAAAGGGATAGTTCACCTAAAAAAGCAAAATTCATAATTTACTCACCCTCATGTTGTTCCAAATCTGTACTTTGTTTCCTCAGCAGAACACAAAAAAAAATTTTTTTTGTCCGTAAAATGAAAGTCAGTGAGGTCAAAAACCACTTTGGACTCCAATGACTTTCATTGTATAGACCAGGGGAGGCCAACGTCGGTCCTGGAGAGCCACAGTCCTGCAGAGTTTAGCTCCAACCCTAATTAAACAAACCTGAACAAGCTAATCAAAGTCTTAGGGTTACTAGACAGCTACAGGCAGGTGAGTTTTTATCAGGTTGGAGCTAAACTCTGCAGGAAAGTGGCTCTCCAGGACAGACGTTGGCCACCCCGGTATAGTCTCAGCCTCAGACGTCACACCCACAGACCTTTGGCTGAACATCTGATGCATATAGCACACTTATCTGAAAACACTTCAGGAGTTTCGAGGCCGTCATCTGATAAAAATTCTAAATGTAGGATGTCCGCGAGACGTGTGTTGCGTTCTTTAACGGTCCGCCTCAAAACAGACGCCAAACTCTCTTGTGGAAGAAGAACGCCGTCGTGTTTACAACTGTGACAATGAGCGCTTACCAGGATCAACTAAACACTTGGTTTTCAAAAGTATGTGAAGTTCGCGGCTCCATTGTTGCAGTAAACTTGCAGAACATTCTTGAATGATTAATTATAGATGCACACCGGCCTGTTATTGCAGGGACATCGACTTTACATTTTCACACCCCTAAACATGACGCAGAACAAAACTAACTGTGATTGGTTGCGTTACATATCAGTCAAATGTTCTCTTGGGTGGTCTATGACCAATGAAAGCTACGATGGAGTCCAGACCTTCTGCCGTCAATCTGAAGGTCTGGCTAAGCGAGACTACCCCTGGTATAGACAAAAAAAACATTACACTTATATTTACATTTATTCATTTAGCAGATGCTTATATGCAGAGCAACTTTTATGCTGAGCAAGTCATAAAAGACCAATTTTTTTTAAAAACATAAAGGAATAGAACAGTGAAGGAAATTCTAGGTCTAATTCTAGTTGATTGATAATTTTGAACTATTTGCAAATAATATTTGCATTAATTAGCATTAAAACTTGCACACATGGAGCCTACTTTTATTTGTATGCCTAATATGTCAAAAATGTAAAACGTTTCTTGTCTCGTCACACTCCGTTAGGAACTACATCAATCATGTAAATGCATATTTTCAATTCAAAACAGCGAGAAAGTCGAGAAATTTGAGAAAAAATTTGAGTAGTTTGCATCACTGGATGTTACTGTCTGTCGTTTAACATTTCTATCACACAACAGTTTTATTGAATGTTGATGCATTTATTTGATCAAAAATACTTTACAACAGTAATATTGTGAAATATTATTGCAATTTAATTTTAATATATTTTAAAATGTAGTTTATTCCTGTGATGGCAAAGCTAAATTTTCAGCAGCCATTATTCCAGTCTTCAGTGTCACACGATCCTTCAGAAATCATCCTAACATGCTGATTTGGTGTTTTGAATAAAAGTATTAATTTCCTAAAATAATCTTACTGACCCCAAACTTTTGAATGGTATTGTAACTACAAAAAAATCTTGACATCCCTTGACAGTTTATTGTCACCCATCTTTAAGATATATGTTCTTGCAATTTTTGTAAATGAATTCTTACACAGCCTTCAACTCTGTTGTCTTCCTTTCAGTCTAGAGTGTTTGTATTGGCTTTAAGCAGATGACAGTAGTAAACACTGCTGTGTGAAAGAGTTTAGCCTCAGGCAGCATTGGAAAGGTTCAGTGAGGACTTGGTAGTAGTGAAGGCTGATGTCATTGTGGGTTTTAGCTGCCAAATCACTGATGAGCTTGAAAATGCCCCTTAAAGGGCTTGTAGGAACAGACCAAGGGTTATTCATAAAGTCTGAGCCGTCACCAGTGTCCATACTGACTCATTTTAGTTCTTATTATTTTTTTCGTTGTCACTCTTCATTTTCTCCTCTGCCCTCAGTTTCTCTGTCCACCCAACCTCCAATTATTATCTCCTTCTTTCTAGTGCTTGTGCTCCCTTTCTATTCTCCTCCTCTTTTCCTTGATTAAGTGGAGATGGAAGCCCATCTAAATTTAACCACACTTCATCTCCTAGCTCCCCCTTGCTGTGTCTGATACTCTTATCCCTCTCAGACTGATGGTGGGAAATTGCGTATAATATCAGTGTAATTTTATATTGAGGAAACATGGTGTTTTACCTTCTACCTAGTTGTTCCAGCAGTTTTTGGTGTGTTTTGTTCCACTTCTCCCTCCGTCTCATTAACTCTCTCCTTTTTTCCCCCCATATTCCTCAGCTGTTAACACTCACTTACAATCCTTTCCATCCTGTCATCCTCACCGGCAGACTCTCCATTCTTTGGTTGGTAAAGACAAAAAAACAAAACATATCTATGTTTCAAAAAAACAAAGCAAAGTGAAGTGATCTTAGGGGGATTAAGTATGATCGATGCCCTTTTAGGCCAAAACGATACATTAAAAGCTTTGCAGACTTGTCGTCATGGTTTCCTGGAGAACCCTGATGGGTAGGTGGCATGGATGGATGGACAGATGAGCAACCTGCTTTTTTTGCCTCTCTCTCATGGTGCCCTTGGGAGCCTAACCATTAAAGCTGCATTTTAGACTTTCATGGTCACGCCTGCTAACCTGTGCAACTGTACTGCCTGGCTCACCCTGATTGCTTCTGCTCCACTATCACCCAGTCTGCTCAAACACCTGCTGACCTGGATTCACAGCGGCAGGCTGTCGGCTCGTCAGGCAGGTTCTGATCCAGAAGCACGGCAGCTTTGAGGAATGGAGCCTGCCAGCTGCATAAAAAACAGAAAAACTAAGACAAATGAACATGTCAGAGTGCTCAGTGGCTGCACACTGTACTCTCTGACCTGACCCGATTCACTGCTTCTCTGGTCTGAATGTCAAACAGGTTTTGCTCCGCAGAAGAACTCCAGAATTTTGGAGCTTGTTTTATCTTTGACTCGAAAATCTGTCGAAAAATAAATGTCCTGGCAGAAAATTACCAATATATTTTCCGTTAAATTTACAGACACACAAAATACAGGAAAAACGCATGTGAAAAATCAATAAAGAAAATTCCTTCAAATTAACAAATTAACTACATTTTTACATTTCCTAAGCAAAATGCCAGTCGTTCTTCCTTGTGCAGTAAACTTGCTGATATGATGCCATGTGTTGTGGATGATTGTCATCGTGTTGTGGATGTGTTCTGGGTGAATGTTGCTAGTCATTTATAGTTGGTTGCTAGGGTGTTGGGGTTGGTTGCTAGGTAGTTGCTTACTGGCCCAAGTCACAAGAGCTCACTTGTCAAATTTACATGATATTCTGGTCCCTATGGTTGAGTCTTTGGTTGATTTTTATTTATTTTTTTTTCTTCTGCCAGTTTTATTGTCCACCAAATTATATGTCTGATTGATTTAAAAAGTAATAGCTATGACACAGAGAAACTGAAGACATTCCAGTGGGACCATTCATGTCTTGATTGTATTAAGCCCATCTTTGATATTTGGTACGCCTGAAGTTCATTAGCTTCTGCATGAATACTCTCTACATCTCTGTTATGAGAGCCAGTCTTAGTGGTGCCAAATGGCTAGGGGTGGAAATCCCAGATTACACATTCTAACTACTGCAATGACATAATGTGTTTCCATTAGGAGCCTTTGTTGTGGATTCAATTTTAGGTATTAGGACATATATAGGCCAGTGCTGCAAGCACACATTTTTAAACCAGCAACACCCCCAGCCCCAGCCAACATAAACTTTTTTTCTCCTTTCCTTTCAGTAGGTCAGGTAAGGTGACAGTTCCACCATCATTTAGCTTATGGCATGTTCTATTCTAAAATGAGTTTCATTGTCATTTCATCACTCTGAACCTTTGGGGTGAATTCTTGACAATGAATAACTATTTTTCAAATGTTAATAGGCATGGTTGAATTGCTACTCAAGCTTTTTCAGCATGTTACCAAATCATTGTATTTGGGAATTCAGTAAAACTTGAATATTTCCAAGGTATTTTTTTTCATTATGAAGGCCAAGATTTTAAGCTTGCTACGTAAAAGTAACTTGGATACTTAAATATAGCAAAGTCACATACATAGACAGCAATAATTTAATAATTTATTCAAAATTTAGGATAATAGAGGGAAAAAACTGATATTTTAGCATCTGACAATGGCAATACACAGTCCAGTGCTGCTTGTCAGTGATGTAATGTAGGATGTGGTTGGATGTGGAGGCCATAGTTCATAACACTGTTCATTTCCCTTAGATGACATGAAGCTCCATTAATGTTCAAATTGTGCCTCAATGGTTATGTGAAAAAGTAATTTCATGCTGAAACATGCCACATTTGTTTGGACTTAAACCTAGAGACATGTTTGAACACACAGAACTTTCTGTGATGAATGAGAATTTCCATCTTGCTTTGTTGCTAAGATGCTTTACTAGAACAGCACTATGTAGAATGACATAGAAGTTTTCTTCAATTGTGGTTTACATTGTGCTTAATGTTTTTCTTTTTCTTTTTTCCCTCAAGGACCCTTCAGTGGCCAAGGTCAGTGGTGGAAGGAAGAAAACAGTTTCCTTTAGCAGTATTCCATCAGAAAAGAAGGTGAGCAGTGCTGCAGATTGCCTTGCTTTTATGCAAGGTGGCTGTGAACTAAAGAAAGTGCGACCCAACTCACGCATCTACTCGCGATTCTACACTTTGGACCCTGAGCTGGCCTGCCTTCGTTGGGAACCCTCCAAGAAAGATGGTGACCGAGCCCGACTTGACATCTCTGCCATTCGTGAGGTCCGCACTGGGAAAAGCACAGAGACCTTCCTCCATAACGGCCCATTGGATCACCTGGCTGAAGAAGCAGCCTTCTCCATCATTCATGGTGACGAGTATCAGTCTCTGGACCTGGTTGCTCTCTCTGCCGATGTGGCCAACATCTGGGTGACAGGGTTGCGGTACCTGTTGTCTCACCCTGGTGCCATTGGAGGAGGGAGTGGAGGGGATGGAGGGATGGGAGATGCCAGCATTGGAAGCAAGATGAGACGGAACTGGTTGGAGGCAGAGTTTGCTCTGGTTGATGAGGATGGGCACGGAATCGTGTCTGAAGATACGGCAGTGGCCACCATCTCTAAACTCTGTCCTGGCATTAAAGAAGCAAAGGTAACACATTTCCTTATTTTTCAGTTTATCAACCACAAAATCTTGCATTTCATGACTAAATGGGTTCAGAAAAAGCCAAACAATACTGAATTATGTGACTCCCCAAATTGAAAGAAATCAGAAATACATATTCTGCAGCAGTTTGGGCCCATCAAATGAGAATCATTCTACTGTCCTAGAGCAGTGAGAGATGAAACAAGCGCTGAGAGAGCCATAAATGTGAACAGAGGCAATATAATTAGTGTAGAATTTATATGGCTCTTCCAGAGCTCGTCACTCTCTATTACTACTTAGCTTGACTTTTTAGTCGACAATGCTGAGGCACACAGCAATTGTTGGGTTTTGAATCTGGCAGTAGATTCATGTGTGTTTGTGTGTGAAATGGACAGCTGGGGACAGGAGGAAGACAGACAGAAGCCACAGGGCCAAGTCTTTGTGACAGCGGGTGTGAGGCATCTGCTTCATGTGTCTAGAGAGACAAGTAAAGGCAAAAAGGGCAAGCAAACAGGGCAATGAGGAGCTGACCGTATAGGAATGACTCGCTTTGCTTCTGGCTGTTTCCTAATCTTGAAAAGTGCTGGACATGATATAAACCCTGTGAAGAGCTGCTGTCCCTGAATTTGTATGACTTGTGAAATTTTGTCTTTCAAGATTCAAATCACTATATGCTGCAAGCTTGTTATTTGATGTGCTTCTTGTCTGTGTAATAGTTTTGGACTGTGATTGCTCATTAAGTTTCAAAGTTCTATTCAAGGAAGAAATTCACCCCAGCATTTCTTATTCAAGTAACACAACCTGAAAAAGTGATGAGACAGGCTTACAACATAAACAGATGATAATTACAGTAGACTGCAGAACTCTTAAGGCCTTCGTCATCATCTCTCACTTGACGGTAGTCCTTGTGTTATTTTGTTTATCATTCAGTATATACTTTCAAATTCAAAGCAAAGCATTCCCTCTTGAGCAAGTGCCTTGGTCAGTAGTGCAGTGGTCATAGTTTGTGAATTAATCCTTTCATAATCACACTTTAAAACAAAAAGATTTTGGTTACTAGCTCAAATTGTTATCCATAAAAGACCTAAAATTAAAAGTATCCTTAAAGATCTAAAAACTTTAGTACATTAATACCTCTCTTTCTTTTTTTCTTTTTATCAGGTACGTTTGCGCTTTAAGGAAATTCAGAGGAGCAAAGAGAAGCTAACGTCTCATGTTACACTGGAAGAGTTCCTGGAGGCCTACTGCGAGTTGTGTACACGACCTGATGTCTATTTCCTGCTAGTGCAACTCTCTAAAGACCGAGAGTGCCTTGACGCTCAGGACCTGCGTCTTTTCCTGGAGACGGAGCAAGGTCTGTCATTGGCCACCAATGAGGGCTGCTTAGAGCTTCTTCGCCGCTTTGAGCCCTCTACAGCTGGACGAGAGCGAGGTTTACTGGGCTTGGATGGCTTCACCCGCTACCTACAGTCATCCGAGTGCCAGTTGTTAGACCCTGAGCATCAGAATGTGTGCCAGGATATGAAGATGCCCCTGTCTCATTATTTCATCAGTGCCTCCTACCGCTCCTACCTGCTGGATGACCAAGTGCATGGCCGGGCTGATCTTGGGGGGCTCACTCGAGCCCTGCAGGCTGGCTGTCGGTGTCTGGAGCTGGGGGTTACCGATGGGTCAGAAGGGGAGCCACTATTGGGTGTAGACAATGGTACAGATGGAAAGCATCATCACCACCATCATCACCACCATCACCACCATCATGGTTCTGTTACTCTGCGCAGTGCCCTAGAAGTAGTCAACAAGTATGCTTTTCTCACCTCCCAGTATCCTCTGCTGCTGTATCTATGCCAGCGTTGCTCACCTTCCCAGCAATGTACTCTTGCGCAACACCTAAAAAAAGTTTTTGGATCCAAGCTCTATACTCCTGAATCTCTGCCTGTCAGTCTGGGAGGTCGCGCGACCACTTTGCCCTCTCCAGAGCAGCTAAAAGGTAAGGTGCTTCTTGTCGGAAAGAAGCTGCCCCCAGAAGAGGAAGGTTCTGAAGGAGAGGTATCTGAGGAGGATGAGGAGATTGGTGGCGGTGGTCCTCTGGCTGGCCGAAGGATGACTATCCCTGGGGAAGAGGAACTAGGGGTGGTCCTTGTTGTCCCCCCACCCCCACAGCCAAGGCGCCTCCGTTTGCGGCGTGAATTGTCAGATCTTGTTGCAGTTGCTCGTACTGGAAGTCGCAACTTTTATGCTTACCGGGCGAGTACTCAGCAGTCTCAGCAGCATTCTCCCCCTTCTACTCCTTCTACACCAGGTACACCTATGACCCTTGACCCTCCCTACTGGACACTGTGCTCTCTCGGGGAAGGGGAGGCAGGACGGCTGGCTAGCGAGAGCCCAGAGGAGCTTGTGAGCTTTACCAAGCGCAGTCTAACCCGTGTGCGGCCCAGCTCAGTAAGGCTAGACTCTAGCAACCCAAACCCACAAGGCTACTGGAAAGGAGGAGTGCAACTGGTTGCGCTCAACCAACAGACGCCAGGTGCCATGATAGACCTGACTCGTGGCCGTTTTATGCAGAATGGTGGGTGTGGGTATGTGCTTCGCCCAGCAGTCATGCGAGAGGAGGTTTCCTACTTCAGTGCCCAGTCACAAGGCTGCGTGCCTGGTGTACCACCGCAAACACTCAGGGTGAAGGTCATTAGTGCCCATAGTCTACCCAAGCCACAAGGCTCTGGTGCCAAAGGTGAGGTCATCGACCCATATGTGGTGCTTGAACTGCATGGTGTGCCTTCAGACTGCACAGAGCAGAGAACTCGCACTGCTGCCCAGAACCAGGATGACCCATTGTTTGACGAAACATTTGAGTTCCAGGTGAGACAAAAAGACTACCACATCATATATGTTAATCAGATTTATTTCATGTGTGATGTTGGAAGACTTTATGAAACTAAAGCCACCATTCCACTATCTCTTTGGCATACGATTTTTGCATTTTGCCCCCTAGTGGCAGTGACATTGAACTTTCAGATTGGTTGTGAAGCAGCTGTTACCCCCTGCAGCCATGACCTTCTGAGATATATAAATATATCCAGACAAAACAATTGACCAGCAATACATCTGAAAGAAAAACAGTAGGTTTTCTGACTAATCATTTTACCGATATAGTGTTTTTGAAAACAAAAATTCCACGTACGAATGTGATCGGAGCTCCGCACTACTCTCCATTTGAGATGAAGGACTTAGGGTCTGTTGTTTGATGTTTGTCTGAGGTAGTGAAAAGATGGCATAAGAAAGAGATTGAGAGTTGAGACATGGGATGTATTACATGATACCTTGCCCTGTGGGTTTTTAACCCTGTGTTCTGTATTGTGGTCACTGACATGCAAGGTTACTCTGAGCTTCTCTGTGTGTATCAGTCTTCTTGAGGGCAGAAATCAGAATGCTTCAGTCCATGAGGCAGCAACTGAGCCATGTCTCACTAATTACCTACTGCATGCAAAATTAACACAGTTCCGATTGAGCTCAGCTATGCCATGTCACACAATGTAACATATGTACTCACTGACCTCCCTCAGCAGGTTGTAATGATGCGTTTGACAAGGTGATTCCAACACATGGTATATTTTACTGTCGTTAGGTGAAAATCCCACTGACTTTTGTTTCTGTAAGAAAAATGTTATTGCCACTACTTGGGCTTAGCATAAACAGGTTTAAGAGCACAACAAAACGGCTGAAGGCTAATTTTGCTCTCATCGCAGATGTGAGACCGAATCTGTGTTTTGTATGTTTGTTTTTTTTGTTCAAAAATAATGTCATGCAGATTTTCTCTATGTAGTTAAGACATAAACTTATCCTGATAGTGAGTTTACAAAATGTTAGCTCCCACTGGTTGCTGCACTTGCTTTCATTTCTTAGCATGCATTAGCCTGAGCTGACAACTATAACAGAAATATCACATGAACAACATGAATGTATAGAGTACTGACCTGTCATTCACAACCAGAATGAGGTTAATGGATGCAGTCTGTCCTTATGGTTGCACGGGGATGACGCAAATGTGTGCAACTTAACACAACACTTCCTAGATCAGTAATTAGGGAAGATCTCCATCAAAACTTAATAGCCTGCTAACACAAATGTTCTTGCCCTGGATTGTAGTTCTAACCTATGGTCTAGATAACTCATTACACTGCTGTATAAGTGGGTGCCAGTTTCTTCCAGCATAATTCTTTTTCAATGATGTGACCTTTCTTTTAGGGCCTAATTACACTTGCATGCCAAATTTAGACAGCTTTAATTTATAAGATGCAGATTAAGGTAGTTTCTTGGCGCAGGTGAGGGTTTATTTTACCTGTGTGATCCAGAGCAATGAAGTGGACACAAACATTCAGAGCTCTGGGGTGTGAAGCAAGACTGCTTGAACAAAATCAGTAAATTTATCATGATTCATCTGAGGAGAGTTAGTTTATGTTTGAGTGAATTATCTTGCTAGTAATTTCTGGTGTAAAAAAAGATGTTTTTTCTCAAGAATACTAGTTTATATCAACAAGTACAGACACATTTAAGCACTCCATAAAAACGCTATCATCATGTATTTTTTCATTGATTTGAACCAGAATCCATTAGTTGTGTTAGTAGCTATCTGTCCACAACCACAAGTTTCTTAAAAAAGCAATGGGCACAGGCATGACAGCTCTGTTTGTCTCTTGTCCCTTTTTGGTCACGTTATAAATTCTTGTAGAAACTACGAACACACCAGGGCTACGTTTCCTAAAAGCATCGTGACCTAAGTTGATAGTAGAGATCATTGGTGGAAATGGTTCTATGACCTACTTAGGTTTACGATGCTTTTAGGAAACGCAGCCCAGAACTGTTCTTATTATAAGACATAAGATAAGAGTTAAATATAAACATGTTCTGATGTTGATTGTCACAAAAATATGATTTTTCAAGGACATATTTATATAGAATACTAACAAATCTCAATATGCCTTGCCTTTCATTCTGAAGCTAGAGGAAATTTGATGCTTTAAAATGAAGATATCCTATAAAATATCCTTTAATACGTTTAATGTATAAATAAGTTTTTGTTATTATTATTTATTGGCTTTTTGTCTTTATTAGATAGGACAGTAGAGACTTTGACAGGAAAGTGCAGGGAAAGAGAATACATATATTTCTGACTCATAGATTGCAAAAAACTAGTAGTGTTTAATTAAGCACTTTATTTCTATACAAAGGATACACTTTCATCTTTTTTGGCTAACAGAATGTAAAGCAATGCTAATATAAATCACTCACAAGATAACAGCAATAGTCTTACAGTATGAATCTCCAGATACTTTACTTCCATGTTCAATAAAAAGGTAGATGTGTGCCTTTTGGATTGGTTTTTGCACAAAAGAAATACTGTTCTGTAAGTAGACAGTGATAAAAAGTGTGGGCGAGACTTGCCCTTGGTGCTTATAAATTTAAATCCCTGCTATTGTGATTTAAACCAAAGACTGTGCCATATGGTTATTTGAAGAGGAGGTTTTGTGAGGGATCCAGTGAAATCACAAATATATCTCTCACGCACACACTTATTCTCTCCTGGGGGATTGTGCCTCTTGTTGTTTGCATTTGTTTGTCTCTTGTTGCTTGGAGCTCGAGGACGTCATGCAATTATAAGTCATGGAGGGTGTACACCTATCAGAGTCTCACTAACAAACACACACACACACACAGACACATGCACAGGAGCAAGTGTGCATCCCCTGATGGGATCTGATAGAATGCTTTTGCATCTCTTCCTGTGGCCTTTTCCACTAAACCCATATGTCACTGAGAGCGCTGTGCCCCTAATGATGCCAGTCTCACTGTCAAGTCGTCAAATTTATTTGTATAGAGCATTTCTCAGTACAAATCGTCTCAGAGCAGCTTTCATGATTTTCATGATGTTAATGTTTATATAATATTTTATTATCTTCATGCGTTATAGTCACATTTACTAGATTATAGCTGGGTGATCATATAGTTTACATTTTGTGACGATCCAAGCAATTGAGATTTGCTATGTAGTAGGCTATATATCATTTTATACTTAACTTAATATAATGAGCTGGCCGATAATGTCTCTGTATGGCATGTAATACATATATTTATCATAGTTTGTATGATATTTACAAAAAATACTGTGATATTTATGTACCATTTTATTTACATGGTATTCCTAGGTTATTAAAAACATGCTACCATGGTTTTAACATGGTATTACCATGGTACATGTCTGAAAATATCATGGTACAGTTTTGTCTGTGGAGTTCATGAAATTTGTGCATCCATGAATACAAATGTATGCAATTTCTGAAGCATGAAGTAGGTTCTCTGAGATGCTGCACACCTGTCTTGAACTATTTTCTCTTGTTTAGAGTTGTCCAGGCATCTGTGTGGGTGTCTGCTGCCAGCTGAGGCGTTTTATCTTTGTTGTCTGTATTTTCCTGCCAGATTTCTCTCTCTTTTTCCTTTCCTTAGTATAAATATGCATATTCAGTGTGATATAACTCTTTTGTGTCTCACTTGTTATATATGTGTGTGTGTGTGTGTGTGTGTGTGTGTGTGTGTGTGTGTGTGTGTGTGTGTATCATTTATAAGCTGTATGATTTATAAGCTGTTTTACTTATGGGGACACACAATGTCCCCACAAGGACAAGGATTTCGGATATTGCCATCTTTGTGGTGACATTTTGTCCCCATAATGTAGGGTATACCAGAAACACACACACACACACACACACACACACACACACACACACACACACACACACACACACACACACACACACACACACACACGTCTGGTTTACTATCTTCGTGGGGACTCTCCATAGACCATAATGGTTTTTATACTGTACAAACTGTATATTCTATCCCCTTACACTAACCCTACCCCTAAATCTACCCATTACAAAAAACTTTGTGCATTTTTACAATTTCAAAAAAACTCATTCTGTATGATTTTATAAGCTTGTTTCCTTGTGGGGACCTCAATTTAGGTCTCCACGGTGACACGAGTCCCCATGAGTCTGTGTGCATTCAGGTTGAAGTCCCCACCGGGATAGAAAAACGTGTACACACACACGTTGGGTTTTTATATTTTATGGAGACTTTCCATATACATAATGGTTTTTATAAGCTGTATATTCTATCCTCTAACCCCACCCCTAAACACAACCCTCACAGAAAAAAAATCTGCATTTTTAGCTTAAAAAACAAAACAATTTAGTATGATTTATAAGCTATTTCCCCACAAGGTGAAACATTTCAAGTTTTACTATTTTTGTGTGGACATTTGGTCCCCCCCAACACACACACCTCGATAACAATATGTTTTCTTTTGGAGATTAGTCATTTAAGTTATATTACTTTCAGGTGCCATTGTACCCATTTTTCTGACACAAAGGAAGCAATAAAATGCAGACTTCCTGTTATTCTCAATGCATCTTTTACATGCGAGTATGGTTATACGAACCAATAGTTACACAATCATTTTTGTACGTTGTTTCAACCTGTAACAGTCCCTCGGTTATATTTATGCTGTGCAAGATGTATGGTTTGGTTTAATTGTGTCCTTGCTTATTTATGTGTGTGTTTGTCCTACATAGCCAGATGCCCAGGTGATGTTGTGTGATTTTCATATTTAAATAGATGAGACTGTGGAAATGCGCCTCATGCAAATGATCTTTTAACTATATTCTGCGGTGTTGGAGTGGCACGTTTGCCTCAGTGGTCTGCACTAAATTTTGCATGCTTCATATTTTAGTGGGTCTGGTCATGTGTTAAGTGTCTGTTTACATACCCTAGATATTTCATTCTCCTTACAGCTGCATTTGTAAAACTTTTAGTTATAAAAAATGTTGCACACCTGAAGAGTCCAAATAACACACACACTGTTTTCTCTTTTCAGGTGAACATGCCTGAACTAGCCCTGCTGCGTTTCGTAGTTTTGGATGATGATTATATAGGCGACGACTTCATTGGCCAGTACACCATTGCATTTGAGTGCCTACAGCCTGGTTACCGCAATGTGCCCCTTCTGGGCCTCGCTGGAGACCCTTTGCCCCATGCTAGCCTGTTTGTACACGTCGCCATCACTAACCGCAGAGGTGGGGGAAAGGCCCAGAGACGGGGTCTGTCCGTCAGGAGAGGAGTGCGGCGTGGACGAGAGTACGTCACCCTGCGTAACACAGGCATCAAAGTGCTGGATGACACTTTCCGCCCAGCCAGCGGACCTCTGCGAGAAGCTACAGACCTGCGAGAGGATGCGCTGGTAAGTGAGGTGGTGCATATTCAGACAACAGTAATACTAGCAATTTAACTTCAGCAATACTTGGCAGCCACACCCTGCTGAAAAGACCAGGTTACAATTTCCATTCTAGTTCGGGTTGGTTTATGTTGATTAGTGTGGTTTGGTGCTGGTCAGCCTGTGTGGTTTTGCCATGTGATGCTGTGTGATCAAGGAAATCTTGCTGGTTAAAGGGATAGTTCACAAAAAAATACAAATTCTGTCATCATTTACTCTTCCTCATGTTGTTCCAAACCCATAAGACTTTGGTTAATCTTCAAAACACAAATTGATCCAAAGGTCGTACAACAAATCCATGTGAATTGGGCAGTTTAATCAAAGTCTTGTGAAGAAATATGATTGCT
Organism: Coreius guichenoti; assembly: GCA_039654105.1. NCBI lineage: Eukaryota > Metazoa > Chordata > Actinopteri > Cypriniformes > Gobionidae > Coreius > Coreius guichenoti. The sequence continues at coordinate 16,877,063 of CM077172.1, read as the reverse complement.
TTATACACTGCCTGGCCAAAACAAAAGTCGCTGTTTGGATTTAAACGTCACTTTGTAGGCCAACCGGCAGTTAGCATTGCACTGGTTCCCTCGAGAAAAACCCAATAGGATTTACCCATAGGCTTTTGGATTATCGCTAAAAACAAGCTCTGTAATCAACAAAAGTTTATGATACTTTACTATACGTTTTGTCCATCAAGATACACAACTTTTATTAATTCTGAAGCCTAAATGCAGTCACCAGAAGTAAAAAGCTAAAGGTAGGCTACAAACGGACTACACTGCAGTCCCGCGATTTCAACGTCATCATCATTAAGCTTCCGACAACTCTTTCAGTTTTTATCTAAAAACATTTTCCCAGAACGTTTGAGTTAGACTACTTTATAAGAGCAGAATTATGAGCATAATGAGGTTGTAAAAGCGGACTGAGCTCACCTGTTCGGCGTGATGACGTTTAATCTCCTCGACAGCCTCTGTAGTCCCATTTCGCCACATGTTAGCAACCGCCTTTTTCAAGACACGTAACAGCTTCAAAAAATCATGAGTAGGGTAATACTGATGTATTTTATGTCGTAGAATAAAGCGTGAAAGTGTCTTGAGCTTGTGTTCACCACAGACCTTATTTCAGCCATTTAACCAAAACCCCATTCAAAAAACCCATTGACTTTGGTACGAGGGAACTGGAAGTGCTAAAATGCTAACTCGCTTCCGCGTTTTGGCCTACAAAGTGATGTCATACCTGCACCACTCTATTAGGGTTAGAAGAACTGTTTACAAACATATAACATGCTAGAAACATAATAATCACTGCAATAATGATCCAATCATAGACTCTTACACGCATTTTCCTATTTAAATCCAAAACAGCAACTTTTGTTTGGCCGGGCATTGTATGAAGAACCTATTTAAATTCAGGCTTTAATTTACATCTAAACAATGATCAACATACATACATAGAGCACATCACATTTGGTAGACATGGAAGCTCAAATGATGGATCATTTTCAAATATTTTATTTTTATTTCTAAATATTTTATTTTATATTCCTTCTATAATGCAGTACGGGGGCAGCTTAAACATTTTATTTAGTAATTTGTTTCTGTTTAAATGGATGTAGCTGTGATTGGGCCACATTAGGGTCAGGGTGGCACTGGTCCACCCAGATTGACAGCTGACTCACCCAGTCAAAACTGTCTGAATGTAATGGTTTGGAAATGGTGAACAAAACAGTTAAGTTGCTTTTTGTCAGTGCTATTAGTGCTGTTCAGTGGGTCGTGCAGATAATTGGTGTTGTTGGAGTAAATATGTCTCGCTTATTAATAACATGACCATGTTAGACACTGAAAACAGATATTATAGTGAGACATTAGGTGGATGAGTACTTGTTGCATACCTTTGATGCAGAGTCACTGACAGATTCAGATCCTTTTATTTAATAATCAGCCGATACAGCTGACGTAAATTTCCGGCTTCATTTAGGTCTCAGTTCTGAACATGTAAAAACCAGACACCACCACACCTCCACTCTGGAGTTTTGCCATCCATTGTGAAAGCAAAGCTCAGTTTACTTGCCATTTCTGGGGTTTAACTTAACTAAGTAATCAACGCGCTCACTCACACATTTCTAGCATCTTGATGCGTTAATCAGATTTTTCAAACAATTCCTAGAAATAAAACCAAGCAAAAAACAACAGTTTTGCTGGTCTAGACTCTGCTAAGTCAAGGTATGATTTGTGGGTGACGGTAAGGAGAGGAAGGATGGAGGGTAGAGTATCAGGGTCAGGTGACAGGACTGGGATCAGATGCCACCACAGTGTGTTGTGTGTTGAGGGAGAGGAGTTACTCCACATTCATAATTACTGTGTTCACAAAAACCTGCTGATCCCAGAGATACACACACAACCAGACAGTGGCCCCAAAAACTATTTGGACCATTTCTTTAGTCTTATCTTTGCAACTACTGTTAACCATCTGGTCCCAAGGCCATTTTTATTAGAGTTAAGAATCTGTTACCACACACACCACATATATGTATCTCTTGTCTTGCTATTTAAAAAAAAATCAGACTTTTTTGTTACATTTTTGTAATATTTAGCCCAAAAGATGTACTTGTCATCTTTCTTTAAATTAAATGCCACTTTGTTTGATATTTTCTTATCTAATACAATGACGTTTATACATTTTCAGTGTCCAAATACTTTTATCCAAATACATACTGTAAAACACTGGACCTTCTTTGTCCTTCCATGCTTGTACTTTCCATCTGCCATTATTGATGAGCCACAACAATGCCCAATGTTTACACCCTATGGACTTCTTTCTCATACAAATAAACACCGATATACAGACTGATCACCCGCATTAATCCCCCTGAACACACACATACATCTCCAAATAGCTTTGGTAATCACGGTTGTGGGTGTGTGATCCTGTCAGGTGGAAAATAGAAACAGCCTCTCTATCCGCCACACCGTAATGAAGGGAAATGTATGATAAAAAGCTGAAATGCGATTAGACTCAAAGCTGAAGCCTTTGACAGTCACGTAGACACAGAAAACAGTTAAATTGCACAGGTTTGTCTGTATAAAGGAAAGCAGTTCATTATTTTGCTTTGGCCTCATGAAAGTAGCTTTGCATAACATTTGTCTATTGTCTTTTTTAAATAATATAAATGCCACCAGTTTTCAGTGACTCTTAGCTCTCGTTTTCTCTCAAATATCTTGCAGTTGTGATCATATACTTTGAGTGTATGCTACCCTTCAAAAGTTTGGAGTGTATAAGATTTTTAATACTTTTATTCAGCAAGGACAGATTAAATTGATCAAAAGTGACAGTAAAGAGATGTATAATGTTATAAGAGATTTCTGTTTCAAATAAATGCTGTTCTTTTCTAAAATTCAATTCTAAAATTGCACTTTTTACTATATGTCACAATAGTACTGCTTTGCTGTATTTTTCATCAAATAAATACACCCTTAGTGAGTATGAGACTTTCAAAAACCAAGTTAGAACATTTCAGATTTATTTCCTGTTTAATAACATGCCAATTCTTTTATTTTGTGCTTTTTGTTATGTTGTCTTTATCTCTGTTCACTGAAATATTAGTGGTAACCATGTGTGTTTTCTCTTTCTATAGAACGCTACAGTGGCTTTTAAAGAGCAGTGTGGGCTCCCCCCGATGGCCACACCAAAGCAGTGCATCCAGAGCTTGGCCACGAGGTTGCAGACTCCAGATGGGCCCCCAGGGGCCACACTCACTCTGAAGGAAGGTTACCCATGCCTAGAACCTGTGGGCAACTTGACTGACGCCACTCGTAAACTGCTAAATGGTTATGACACGGTAAGAGACACACATTTACGTAGGCCGTTTTAATGTCACGCATCATTGCCATCCGTATTTTCTGTCGGGCTGTTATGCTGGTTATGCTTCCATTTAATAGACTATAATAGGCCAACTTTATGCTAGATTTCTCAGTTATTGCTAATGTTCTGATAAAACCATTTCCTAAAAGTTAGGATGTAGAGACCTCTCTTTTTATGTTGACAAAGCAATACTTAAAACATGGTATTTTGCTGCTGTAAATATGAACAATATCATATTGGTGTGTAATATTAATATCTTAATATATCAGCTATTCTCCTTTCTGCATTACCTGCCATTACAATGGCATTTGTCTTTTTAGCCATCCCACATATTTGTGTGTGGGAGTAAGAACAGGCACATTTGGAATGAGTAAGACATCTGAGGCACCATCCTCCTCCTCTCCTTTCATAGGTTTATTTATTCTCTGTCTCTCCCCGTGGGTTGACTCTGGGTCCTGTTGTGTGTTTGAGACCGGGAGAGTCAGGCCGCACTGACTGGCAGGACTACATTTTATAAATATCTTAACTGTGGGAGAGGGCAACAAGGGTCTTCTCAGAAGACAGTTTTATTGCTTAAAGATCACTTTTTCATAGTTCATAATGTAGTTCTCAGATGTGTGTTATGATTGAGCATCAACTTTGTCTTAGAAATTAGACAATAGTTAGCATACAATAAGAGTATTCAGCTATAAAATGAATGTAATTTTAAAGCTCAGATAAGTCTCGGAAGAATTTTTGGAGAAAATTTGTCCTTTGGGTTCACATGCTGTTAGCCATATTCATAATCGTGTGTGTGTGTACACTATCATTCAGCAGTTTGGGGTCGATACGTTTTTTTTAAATGTTTTTTAAAGAAGTCTCTTATGCTCAAGGCTGCATGTATTTGATCAGAAATACTGTAAAAACAGTAAAATTATGAAATATTATTACATTTTAAACTAGTGCTGTCAAATCGATTAATTGTGATTAATCGCATCCAAAATAAAAGTTTGGGTTTACATAATATATGTGTGTACTATGTATAATTATTATGTGTGTATAAACACACACTCATTCATGTATATAATTAATAAATATTTGCATGTATATACTGCATATATATTTATATAATTTATATTATATATATAAATATTTTATATATAAACATACATTTTTTTCTTAAATATATACTTGCATGTGTGTGTATTTATATATACATAATAATTATACACAATAAACACACATATATAATGTAAACATGAACTTTTACTTTAGATGCGATTAATCGATTTGACAACAGTTTTCTATTTGAATATATTTTAAAATGTAATTTAATCCTGTGATGGCAAAGCTAATTTTTCAGCAGCAAATTTTGCCAGTCTTCAGTGTCACATGATCCTTAAGAAATCATTCTAATTTGCTGATTTGGTCCTTAAGAAACATTTCTTATTATTATCAACGTTGAAAACAGCTGTGCTGCTTAACATTTTTGCGGGGTTTTTTCCCCCAGGATTTTTTGATTAAATAGAAAATTCAAAAGAACAGTATTTATTTGAAATGGAAATCTTTTGTAACAATTTAAATATCTTTAATGTCACTTTTGATCAATTTAACACATCCTTGCAGAATGAAAGCATTAATAGTATTAATTTCTTTAAAAAAAATCTTACTGAAATATATGAGCATATCATAATGTAGTTCCTCTCTGTGTCCCCTCAGATGATCTCTGCTAACAAACAGCTGATTGAAAATGCAGATGGAGTGCAGGAGAGAATTGCACAAGTGCAAAAGGAAGGTGAGTAGAGGTGTGGGGTGGAGAAGATGAGAGGAGGATGAATCATTTCGGTCTTTTCTTTCCACCGAATGATGTTTCAGTTAGGCCCTAGAGATGCGTGAAAATCTTGAGAAACAATTCACAGATTTCTCAAATTTACATTCAAAGTAGATCCTGTTATCCACAACACTCACTGTCCCCTGCCAACACTTTAAAACATCAGCTTTTATCCTCAAAATATCTTCACTGAGATTTTATTTCACAAAATCTACACCGTGCCCAGTGTTGATGAGTTAATAACTAGTGATGCTATTAACTACTATTAACTTCTTATAGTGTAAGAGCAGGGCCATTGCTTGGGTTCTAGCTCTCCTTGCTGGTGGCCCCTAGAATTGTCACACCAACTTTCACCCCACTAGTGACGGCCCTGTGTCTGACAATACTATTTTCAAAATAGCATAGCTTTTCCTGTTACAAGCCACAAGCTTTTTTTCCAAAGCACACTTGTTTTTGTAGCAAACTACAACCACAACAACACCGTTATGTGATATTGTATTGGGCATGCAGCTTGATAATCAAGTTAGTCGATGCAGTATTCAAAGAATGTAACTTTGGGAAGTCTGATTGGTTTTAGTGACTCTTATTCTGCCAGTATCATGTAAATAAACAAATCACAATTGTGAATAAATGATTAACAGTCCCTGCATGTAGCTTCCTTAATTTTTTCAGAAACACTATGGTTTCAACCCATTTAAAAAAAAAAAAATTAAGAAGTTAAATTCAGTTTAATTCAGTTTATCTATTCTAAATGAAGAAGTGTAATCTGTTATCCTAATTGACATTTATTAACTTAAAAACCCTCAATGTTTTGGGCTAAAACTCTTTGTAAATTATAATTATATTAAAATATAATAATAATAATAATAATAATAATAACAATAATAATAATAATAATAATAACTTTTTAATTTGAAAATATAAAGATTGGCTCATCTACACTACCATTTTTAGTAGCTTGTACTGTAGCTACAGTAACTACTTTTTCAAAATATGTTGATTATAGTTGAACTACTTTAAATTCGAATAATTTGACAAGTTACAGTTTCAGATTTGCTTCCCAAACAAATCATATGAACACTTACTATTGTTTCTACTAAATTATTATACAGTTATTGGGACTAATGTAAAACCATAATAAATGGATATCACAATCTCAAACAGTGTAAGATGATTTAAGAAGTGTTGGCATTAGTGGCTAATACCAGATTACAACGTATTTATTGTAGTATTTTATGGCATTTTGGAAGAAACTATGGTTACTGTGATCATTTAAGTGGGACCACTGAAGACTTTAGTTTAAATCGTTTCTGCAAGTACTAGAATATCCTAGCCTCATTACATCTCACACACACATTATCTACCCCCAGTTGCACACATCTGAGGTGCAAAATACTGTGTTTTCATGTCCTTATGAGGGAATATTGATGAAATGAGTGAGAGCGAGTACAGACAACATAGCAGATTAGGAATGAAAGGGCAGTTTACAGACACCATGCCAAAATTCATCCAGGGTAGCACTTTATTTCCTAACCAGAGGATGAATGAAGACATACTACATATCATTCATTATTTGGCAGCTTAGTTCCTACAGAAGCATGTTTGTGACATAAATGGCATTTTGAAAATCTCAAACCAAAGAGATACACATACACATACACATCATATGTATCATTTTTTGTTTTATATTACATGTCCTCTCAGGAATGGTGCTTCATGAAGACCTGCCCAGGTTAGGAGAAAAGGAAAATCTGAAAGGCCGTAAACAGAGTAAAGCTGTGGAAAGTTTCACTTGGAACATCACTGTGCTGAAGGTAAATAGCGTGAGCTTTTCCTTCTCTTCCTCAAATAACCTTGAATTTTTGGATGATGTTTTCGCTCTGCTTTTAGATGAAAGGGAGAAGGGCTTTTGTTGTTTTGAAATTCTATCTCCTGAATGTAAGTTGACCTTATAAATACAGTGTGCGGCGGCCTTTTGAAATCAGAAGGCAAAATCCTCTCAGAGTTTTTTTTTTTTATTTTATTTTTTTTGTTGAATGTAAATTCATGTTCCAATTCCATTTGATGTTTATGGCTTAAAAGATTATGCAACAACATTTGCTTCACACTTGGGACTATAAACAATCAACATTACTATAATGGCTATTTTGTATGTTTATGTGAACATACTATTTATTAAAAACAAGTCTTTTCAAAGTCTTGTTGTTTGGCTATTATTAATAGTTTCTGTCTTTTTAGAGCTTTAGTCAATATATTTTCTGTGTCCTTTAAAGGGGACATATGTTTAGTTTTTCTCCTTGAGGTCTTGTTGTAAAAATCTTAGTATTCATTATCATTCCCCACTTTCTTATTGACGTTTTATCTTATTGACAGAATTATACAGGCTGATTTTTGCTGCTGTGACAAGTGGCTTGTATGAAATAAACATCAGCTTGCGCAAAAAGTGCTGGTTTGCTTTTGGGTTTAAAGTCATGATGAAACGGAGGTAGCGAAAGATCTTTTCTTCCATATTGCGATGTACAAAATAGTGTAACAGATTATCGTAAAATAAAAAATCTGAGGTGGGGATTGGTTCTATTAAGATCGAGTTATGACATTGTGATTTAAAATTTATGAGGTCTAAAATAAAAACAGTCACTTGTTTCCTGAATGAATCAGACTGTCAGCCTGTCTGGACCAACAAATCAGATTCATGCACCAGAGCTAACTATTGTATAACTTCAGAACAAACCTGGTTCATATAACCCATGTCTCTCTCTTTTTTAGGGTCAGTGTGACCTCCTGCGCAGTGCTAAGATAGATGCTTTGGATACGTTGAGGCAGCTGGCGTTGGCCTGTGAGGCATCCGGCCTGATCTTGACCTCTGATGGTCAGTACACCCCTCATGGCCTGTCCTCCAGATGCAGCAGTAGCCATGGCAACGGTCGCATCTGAGCCCCAGAGACACGCAGAGGGATTGAGAGAGCATTTATTCATAGGTGAATGAATGGTTGAATGTTGGACCGAGAGATATATAGGTGGAAAGATGCAATTATAGGGACATTTGTCCTTTATTGCAATGGGTGCTTGTTTTTAGCACTGCAAGTTATTTGAGGACAAAATAAGGAATGTTCTTATCAAGACCTACTGAATGAAGGACGTAAGAGGAATTAAAGCGAATTCCTCTGCAATATAAAATGACTGATTTCGCTGGAATGAACATCGTTCCTGCAATATTTAAGAGGACTATAGTGCTGAACTCCTTGTAGTTCACAGGCTAAAAATAGAGAAACATTCTTTCAAGCATTTTAGAAAAATGTATAAACCTAAAACTTAGTGGTTCCCCTAGTTCATGACTAAACCACCAAAAGTGTGAGGTTTGTTTACTCAGGTTAGCACAAACACATCTCAGAAGCAATTTTTGGAGGGTCTACCGAGGGTCAGTCTGCATCACCTCCAGGACTTTATCTCCCTCTGTGCTGTCACTCAAACTGATTGACATGTGACGTCATCCAGCAGGACTGCACTGTTTCTACCCCTAAGCTCTGTCCAGCCCAGCATGGATGGGGTGTATCTGGTGCCTCTCCGTTGGAGGGAACCATATCCTCATCTTCCATCTTCACCAGTGACACGGATCGTTTTCAACTCATTAACAATGCAGAATGAACTCAAGAAGGCTTTGTTAAAATACTGCTCAGTGCTCCCTAACAGTGTTAACTGAGCCCGTTGCTCAATGGGACGACCTGAACCAATTACACCACATTTTCCTGTAATCCGTACAGAGTTCAGCACCTGGGATTGAAACAATGTTTGGAACAAATCAGTGAATTACTGTACATTTTAGGTCAAAAGTGACTTTATTCACAACGTACATTCCTTGGCTTGATTGGATGAAGATATCCGAAGACAGACTGAGACAGACATTGTCACTTTTTTTTTTTTGTCATAACGAAGACAAAAATGCTAGTAAACATGGAGGATTACTGCCGGATGTTTGATTAAACAAAATAATTATAAACCGCTTTAAGCACTGAGAGGACTAAAATAGATAAAAATTGAAAGTATAAACTGTTTTACAACTTTCATTGTGTAACATTTGACAGTGTTGTGTGATAGACAAGGAAAACATTGGCAGTATTTTGTCCACTGCCATCAAAGACACTTACAATAGACTAGGTTTTAAAGTTTTCTTTCCATATATTAACAGAATAACAGAAATTAGAAATGTGAGATATATATAAAAAAAACGATATATATTATTTTTCTTATGGTAGACAGTGTCCGTACGTTTTGTGCGTATGTGAATGTATGTGTGGAAGGGTGCTAATGTAAATGTGTATGAGATGTTGTGATAATTAAGTGGCACATGTTCTGAATGTGACCAATCTGATGCCCGATCGATTTGGGCGGTGGTTTTTAAACGAAAACCTGACTATTGGTTGATGTCAAACATTTTATTTTAGAAGACCAAATGAGCATTTTATAGTCACAACAGTAAATGTGTGGAAATCAATAAAGAATGGAACAAGAAAAGGCATAACATTTCCACACAAGCAGACTTCCTGTTGTCCTGTCTTTTAAACTACTTTGTACTCTTCTCTACTACTTTAATGTATTTAATTTTCTCTTCCTTTATCTGTGCCCTTGTTCTCTTCCTGTTCTCTCTTTTTGACTGAGGGGTGAGCGATCCACTCATGTTTTCTGACTGTTTGTACATGTACATGTCTGAACTGAATGTGTACGGACTCCTAAAGTGTTCCGTTTGCTGAAGAGTGAACAAAATTCATTTAGTGAATTATATAAGAGAATTGTAGATGGTAAAATCTTTAAGCTACAAACATAGTTCTCCCCTTTATAATGTCAATGTGCGTTTGTAACACGTTCCTCCGGCCCCTGGACCTGCACTCGAGGATATGTGTACCTGCAAAAGGGCCAAAATCTAAATAATGAACACCCATTTACAGTATTAGCTTTCCATTCCAGTTTAGATGGCACTTGAGACCAATCAGACATGTGAAGTGAGTTGTCTCACTTTAGACGGGTACAATTACTCTTATGAGCAATCGGATACAAATACAATGCGTCACAAGGGTCGATGGCGAGCAAAACGAACCCCATTGAGGTGCACTTTAAACTAAACAGAGCAATCCATTTGGACCGGTCTATTGATTCTTGCAGTATTAGGTAGTGGTTAACATCTCAGACGGTGCAATATTACTCTGCTGTTTGACGTTAGGCATAATGACTAGTCTAATGAGGAGCATTAATCCAGCTGTCTTAATTTCCTGTTTCTGCTTTTTTTCCGTGTGTGGTTACCATGCGTTTGTTGTGTCTGCCTTTCCTCTGACTCTTAAAAATGAAATATATTGTTTAAAATATTGTTTTGTCGCATTCTTGTTAGCAGTTGTCCTTGTATAAATGGAGAGTATTTATTAAAGGTGACAAGCGTGCATTAAACAAAGTAAACTTCAAAGCAACGTTGCTTTTATTTTGAAATGATGGTTTGTATTTTATAACATTAACAAGCTGATGTAACACAGATGTACCGCAGACTAAATAAAGCTATCTTTTACTGACTGCTGTCTTTTCTGTTACCCGTAACTGTTTTGTCTTATCAGTACTGCTGGAGCTCTTTAGTCACTTAATGACTTTTGTTTGGGATGCTTATCCGGACCACTTAACATTATTTTGTAGGGAAACAGTAGCTACATCTATCAATAATGACCATGGAAAAATATCCGGATTAGCCAGCAGGTGGAGTTGTTTCCAGTCTTTAAAATCAGAGGATTCTTGTAGGCCTATTTGCTATTACAGGAGTTATAGCCTATCGTAATTATTTATTAAAACTATTTCTGATGTGTACCAGAGGCTTATTTTGACTTAATTGCAGTATAGCATCTAATCAGGGATTTGAAGTACTTCAGAAATTGTACTATATTCAAGAAGGCTACTTGTGAATTTTAATTCTTGCACACAATTACATCTTTTTTTTTTTTTTGGAATTTAGTTTAGATCTTCCAAGAACAAATTATATATTTCTCAGGTAAATATGACCTTTTCTGTTAAGCCAATTAGCCAATAAGTTACGCTGTCATACATTTTACATTTATATCTAATGAAATCCATTTCAGAGTGCATTGACCTCCTTTATTGTCAAATGTATCATCAGCCACCACAACACTGTATTTAACCTAAAGCCTTATGCTATTTTAATAGGCTAATTGGCAATGAAATCCATTACTCAAATGGACTACTAGTGTGAATATGGTTAATGTTCAGTCTGTAAGCAACTAATGTAAATTAATTAAAAATCAGCTGCTTCTGAATTTAAAGTTTAAGTATGCCAGGTGACTGTTTCAGGATATTGGTTTCAGAGATAATATTGTGTGGTTCCTGTGCATCAAGCCTCCTATTTTTGGATTTCATCACTTAAAAGATACCTAATAATTAAAGCTTAATTTTGCTTTTAAATGATTAAGTAGAAATTTTACTCAAGTATATGTTTGATTTGATACTTAGACTTTTGAATTTGGACACAGTAATCTACTCAAACTTTACCTTTCCAGTTATGATGAATGAACTAAGATTAAAGTAAACTATGACGAACTGATACAGTCTAGTTTTGCCTGAATGCAGTGCAATCAACGTATTTCCCCATCACTATTATTATTATTATTATTATTATTGTTATTAATCTATATCTAATTTTTGATATAGGCTGGCTGCTATCAACCGGGAAGCACATTTTGTCTTATGCTGCCAACTGTATCCTGTTGTAAGCAGAATTACCTCTTGGTGGAGACAGTGACATATATTATGGTGAGAAATGAATATCCACATCACTCTCTGCTAGGTTCCTCGTTTAAAAAGGCTGAAAGCAAAAAACTAAATTAAAATGGTAAGTTATATTTGGCAAATATATATGTAAATTAAAAATATATTTTTTAATAGTTTATGCACGTGTTCAGTAATGTTTTTCATTTATTTGTTTGTTTTTGTCACTATTAAGAACACTTTTTCATTCAAGCTGTCATAAAACCCAACGTGGTTCGATTTCGACCCGCATGGTGAGAACTAAAGACCAGCTGCAGAGTCTCTGCCCTTTACACATGGCATTAGGTTTTTATAGACGCACGTCCCACAGGAGCAGATGTAAGAACATGTGACTGTGCTAAGCAGACAGGTAAAATGACATGCTGACAGCCTCTAATGCAGCAAACATCTGTCTGTTTTTGGTTTGTGTCAAGAGCATGCGCAGATTTCCCCTCCAATTCCCGCCTGAGGCCATGAGAGTCAGAGTTCAGCTATGAAGATGTTCTTCACTCCTAAAAACACTTTTAAGACACTCCGAGGTTCTATAATGCCCACAGTGGTGTCAAAAGTGACCTTTTTTTTTTTTAATGCACCATTTTAGACAGGAGGAACAGGGTTGGGAAAACCTTTTCAAACTCTTCCAAATCGGATTAAACTCATCACCTCATTAGTAGAGACTCAAAGGCCTGAAATGGATGGGTCAGATAAGACATCCAAAATGTGTACTGTTGCTGTGCCTCCAGGAACATGGTTGGGAAACACTGATTTTAGATGCTTACAATCAACCTTAGATAAGTTAACTTAGAAGTTAATTTGTGCTTTATAATGTTGAAAACAATTTTTAAAGGGATAGTTCATCCAAAAATGAAAATTTTGTCATCACTTACTCACCCTGAAGTTGTTCCAAACCTGTATGTTTCTTTCATCTGTTGAACACAAAAGAAGATATTTTAAAGAATGTTGGTCACCAGACAGTTGATGGCACCCATTGACTTCCATAGTATTTTTTACTACTATGGAATTCAATGGGTGCCGTCAACTGTTTGGTTACCGTCATTCTTTAAATGACCTTCTTTTGTGTTCAACAGAATATAGGTTTGGAACAATGTGAGGGTGAGTAAGTGATGACAAATTTTTATTTTTATTTTTGGGTGAACTATCCGTTTAAGGTGTAGATGTGTTTATATTAATGTGTAGTATGGTAAGTAGCACAGTTAATTTGAACCTCGAAGAAAAGTTTAAGTAATGTTCAATGTCTTCGTCGCGACTTTTACTTAACAGCGGTGAGAGCAATCAAATCCTTGACACAGCTAGCGTTAAAACGGCTAACCATTAGCAGCTGGAGCTCTTCGTGTTTTTGTCAGGATTCTCACAGCAAGTCACATTGCCGGGACATTTTTTTGCCAAAGGCGCTCACCAACGATGACGCTGTGCTTCCCAACGCTAATAGGGCCCTGTTAATTTTAGCCTGGCGTGCGCCTCAGAGGAGAGCCACTTTGAGTTTAATTACAGTCTTCCTGAGGCAGCAATTTCACTATGATTTTGGCGGAGAAGAGGGAAAAAAGCGCGAGAAATGATCACCTCTTAAAAGTGTCTAAATTGCATCTTATTTTTCCCCTCTTTTTAACCACAACAAAAGGGACGGGCACAATAGCGCGGCATGTTTCCTCCCAATCTAGCGCGCTGTGACCAATTACCAACGCCATTATCTGAGCTGTATTAAAGATGGCACTGGAGGACTGATGAGGCATGATTGAAAAGTTTGCTGTGTAAAGTTTCTTTCTAGCATGTTGCGTTTCCTCTCTGAGCTACGGCACATTATTAACTGCCCAGATTTCCACCATATACTCTACTGTAGATCAGGTTCCTTTTAAAACTATCCTTTCAGTATGCTTTAAGTATAACTGTATTGAATACAAAAATGCACTCCTGACCTCACTTCATGACATGTTTCAGGTTTGGAATATCTGAAGCATCTTACTAGTAATATCTAAACTCATTGTGATCTGGTTTTGACAGAATCACACTAGGAAAGACAGGTTTGACAGAATCTCAAAATCGTAACCAGGGAAAAGAACTTATCTTGGAATTATCTAACATTTTATATATTTCCTTATATTCTATTGTAGGCCTATCTGTTTGAGTTTAGACACTGTAGAGACATTCAATTATTTGCTTCTGATTGAATTGAATTGAATTGACCAAATACACTATGTGTGAAAGAAGAAAAATGTCTTAAAATCAGTTAAGTTCAGGGGAAGATGTTCATTTTTTGACACTGGTGCTATACAGTAAGTTGTTATATATTGATAATATTCACCTCACGACCGGATTGAATCAGTGAGAACCGGATCAGTTTGATTCATGAAAAAATCATTCAGACCAGTTTTGTAAAGCAAGTCAATTGATTCATTGAAAAGATCTGTCTCATAAGAATGATTCATTCACAACTCTGACATTGTCAGGCTTAACTTTTGATTTATGTTTCACACAGAGTTATTGTACAGTATGTCTTCAGAAAACTTGCAATATAGCGTATTTTGTATGGATACTTTTAGCTTTTCCATGCTTTTTGAAGATTGAAAGTTTCAGTCAATGTTCATTATAATTGCATGGGATACAGTCTTAAAAATGTTTTTTCTGACAAAAGTCATGCAGGTTTATCACAGTATGAGGGTGACAGAATTTTCATTTTTGGACGAACTGTCTCTTTCATAGAGATTTATTGTGTATTTATCAATTTAATTATGCTGCCTTTGCAAGGTAAAAATGGCTATTTCACACAGAAATACTATATATATATATATATATATATGAGTAACATACTAGATAGTTTAGTCCTAGTCCATTCCTGTAAAAAAATCCAGCCACATTCTGTATTACTTTATGATGAAGTTGAGAGCTGACTGATGGGTCAAGCTCTGACCTCTATAAAACAGCAGTCAGATTTAAAGAGCTGCATTTCCTCCCTCAGCTTTAAAGAGAGACAATGCCTGATGATCTGAAATCATTGCCTATTGTTTAAGCGCGTAAGACAGAGTTGAGTTGTTTGGTATGTGTAATTGTCTCTCAGTATCGTGTGTGAGAGTGGACTGAGCACCACCCCCTACTGATGAGAGGATACCTGTGCAATCAGACGACACACCGAGAGCCATTGTATCATAATCACTCTCATTCACACACTTTAGCTTTCATCCTCATGATTCATTATCCTCCTGTCAAAGTCATTTACCTTTTCTTCTTTCTGGCCCTTCACTTATGTTACCTATCATGAGTTACTCTTCTCTTCTCTTCTCTTCTCTTCTCTTCTCTTCTCTTCTCTTCTCTTCTCTTCTCTTCTCTTCTCTTCTCTTCTCTTCTCTTCTCTTCTCTTCTCTTCTCGTCTCTTCTCTTCTCTTCTCTTCTCTTCTCTTCTCTTCTCGTCTCTTCTCTTCTCTTCTCGTCTCTTCAAGTCTCTTCTCTTCTCTTCAAGTCTCTTCTCTTCAAGTCTCTTCTCTTCTCTTCTCTTCTCGTCTCGTCTCTTCTCTTCTCTTCTCTTCTCTTCTCTTCTCTTCTCTTCTCTTCTCAAGTCTCTTCTCTTCTCTTCAAGTCTCTTCTCTTCTCTTCAAGTCTCTTCTCTTCAAGTCTCTTCTCTTCTCTTCTCTTCAAGTCTCTTCTCAAGTCTCTTCTCTTCTCTTCAAGTCTCGTCTCTTCTCTTCTCTTCAAGTCTCTTCTCTTCAAGTCTCTTCAAGTCTCTTCTCTTCAAGTCTCTTCTCGTCTCGTCTCTTCTCTTCTCTTCAAGTCTCGTCTCTTCTCTTCTCTTCTCTTCAAGTCTCGTCTCTTCTCCTTCTCTTCTCCTTCTCTTCTCTTCTCTTCTCTTCAAGTCTCTTCTCTTCTCTTCTCTTCTCTTCTCTTCTCTTCTCTTCTCTTCTCTTCTCTTCTCGTCTCGTCTCGTCTCGTCTCGTCTCTTCAAGTCTCTTCTCTTCTCTTCAAGTCTCTTCTCTTCTCTTCAAGTCTTCTCTTCTCTTCAAGTCTCTTCAAGTCTCTTCTCTTCTCTTCTCTTCAAGTCTCTTCTCTTCTCTTCTCTTCAAGTCTCTTCTCTTCTCTTCTCTTCTCTTCAAGTCTCTTCTCTTCTCTTCAAGTCTCTTCTCTTCTCTTCAAGTCTCTTCTCTTCAAGTCTCTTCAAGTCTCTTCTCTTCTCTTCTCTTCAAGTCTCTTCTCTTCTCTTAAAGTCTCTTCTCTTCTCTTCTCTTCTCTTCTCTTCTCTTCTCTTCTCTTCTCTTCAAGTCTCTTCTCTTCAAGTCTCTTCTCTTCAAGTCTCTTCTCTTCAAGTCTCTTCGAAGTCTTGTTTCATTTTTCTCTTTTTGTCTCTTCTCTTTTTAACTCCTCTTCTTTCATCTAATCTTTTCTTTTCTAACATCTCTTTTTGTCTTGTTTCGTCTCTAGTCTTCTCATCTCTTCTTGTTTCATTTTTCTCTTTTTGTCTCTTCTCATTTTGACTCTTCTTTCATCTCATCTCTTCTCACATCTCTTTTTGTCTTGTTTCGTCTCTAGTCTTCTCATCTCTTCTTGTTTCATTTTTCTCTTTTTGTCTTTTCTTATTTTGACTCTTCTCTTCTTTGATCTCATCTCATCTCTTCTCTTCTCTTCTCACATCTCTTTTTGTCTTGTTTCGTTTCTAGTCTTCTCATCTCTTCTTTTGTTTCATTTTTCTCTTTTGGTCTCTTATCTCACCTCCTCACTTCTTGTCTCATCTTGCTCATCTGTTTTCTCCTTTCAGCTTGTTTTGTCTCATCTCTTCTCATGTCCTCTTCTCGCTTGTTTGCCACTCTTCTCGTGTTGTCTCTTCTCTTTTTCTCCATCCCATTCCTCTTTCTCTTTTCCTCCTCTGTGTAGTACTGTCTTTTCTTGCTCTTTTGCATCTCAGCATCACTTGCTGGGATAAAGAAGAAGCCTGTGTGATTAACACACAATGCCTTTCTGCCATTTATCTTTCATCATTATGGTGACTCCTCTTCGTTCTTTCTTCCCCACTCTCTATCTCTTATAGCGCAGGAGTTGTTAATGGCTCGCGTTGCTTCAATTGGTTTCTAAATGCTTATGAGCGAGGCTCCAACTGTGCGCTTAATGAACAGGTATGACTGGGTAATTACAGCAATCTCAGCCCCCTCCCAAACACACACACACACACACACACACACACACACACACACACACACACACGCACGCGCACACGCTAGCCTGGACAACACAAAGCCCAACAGGACTGAGGAACCAGGCCCGGCAGGAGTCTGCAGAGGCGGAAAGAAAGGGCAGGAATATAGAGAGAAACTGAACAGGAAAACAAAGGAGACTGAACAGAGAGATTTAAATGTAGTAACTGGCTATTATCGGTCATTTAGATAAATGCTCAAGACGCTGGAGAGTGTAAATGCTGGAGATGCATTTGGTACGCAAGTGTGTTCATGCTAAAGATAAAACATAGACACTTCACTAAAATGTTTGAATTCTACAGATACTGAGCATTTTAGCAATTAAAAAGAATTTCGCAGAAAAAAGTATTAAAACTTTGGTGTGTAACTCATCCTGCACTATTTGTGTGGCGTATTGAGGAGAGGTGACTTTTGCCTGATTACATTACAGGATGGATCTGAGCCATGTAGAGACATGATGGTGGAAAACCACTCAGGACACCCTAACAACCACCTAGCAAAGCCCTAGCAACCTCACAGAACAACCTAGCATCATGGTGGTGACTTTTGAATAGTCCACCACCACTCACATTTTCTTCAGAAAATGTAAGATCTACACTGTGATGTAAAGTTTATACAACTGCTTAAAAATAAAAACTTCACACTCTCTTCTCTGAAACATCTCTCCATTCCGGTGGGTCCCTTCCGTTCTCCCTCCATCTGTTTGCTGCTGTCTGTCTTCAGGCAATAAGTGAAGTTCTGCTCCCTACGGCCGTCTGTCGCAACCACAACAGCCACTGTGCACACACGCCCCAACCAGGGATATTTATCATGGATTTTTATGGAGAGAAGACAAGTGAGTTACTCAGTGATGGGGCAGAGATCACATTAGTGTGGCAATGTCCACTAAGAACGAGAAGGTGGGAGAGAGAAAAAATGTTGGAAATGGAGAACACCTTAAAATTTGTGCAAATAGTAGAGCCAGCCTTGGGACTCCCACTGCTTGTATACATTTGTTTAAACGTGCCAATTTCTGAAAAATGGAGGCAGACGTGCAGGCAAACAGAGAGAGAGAGAGAGTCAGAAATCTGCGGCAGTGATGGGGCTAAGAGTGGGGCGACACTTTGCCAGATGCCTTTTTCTAAATGAACGCAAATCCTGGAAGGGGCGTTGGGCATCTTGTTCTCGCCGGTCCCTGAGGATGCAATCACGGTGCGCTACTGTCTGCAGGGAGAGCAAGGAGAGTTAAAGGGGCTCGGCGCAGGGTGTCTGTTCTGTATGAGCCCCTGTTTTGACACGGCCAGGCAGCTGGTTAATTCATTAAACCAAGGCTCTAATATAAACAGCCATTCATTTCACTCTCTGACAGTGTGCCGTCTGGACAATGTGAAGCACCCAAATATAACTGCCATACTGTGTTTATGTGTATGTGTGTGCATGTTCAAGGGGGAAATATGAATGTTTATGTGTACATGATGTTGTATCGGAGCAGTCAGCGAATATGTGGGAGAGGGGCCAGCCAGCGCTTTTCGTTCTAAACACAGGACGTTTTGAGAGACGCAGGGAAAGGTTCGGCTAATTGGCAGGGCTTACTGCATTGCTATGGCATTTCTCTGTACAATGCAATAGAACCGCAGATCTGTATGTAGGTATAAGCACTTTGACATGTTTCTACAGTGCAGACAGATATTTTTGACATAAATGAGGCCCTTTTGCATTTTTCTATCCATGTAACTTATATACTTATAAGTGTATAATTTATTATTTAAAAAAAAATCATTAATGTTTCTTCTGGTTTGTCCATCATAAGGAAAATGGGTAACACTTTACAATAAGGTCTCATTAGTTAACATTACTTAATGCATTAACTAACAACAGGCAAGACATTTATTTATATACAGTATTCATTCATCTTTGTTAACATTAGTTATTAAAAATTCTACTCTTCACAGCATTTATTAATGTTAGTTAATATTAGCATTTGCTAATACATTTTTAAAATCTAAAGTTGTATTTGTTTACATTAGTTAAAGCTCTGTGAACTAACATGAACAACTGTATTTTTATTAATAACAAATATTAATAAATGTAAAAATATATTGTTCACTGTTAGGACAGTTTAGTTAATGGAAACCTTGGAACCTTATGGAACCAAATGGAACCTTATTGTAAAGTGTTACCAGAAAATGAAAGGCCAAATTGGATGCATTGCATTGTGGAAGACAGTAATTTGTTCATTCTGCAGTATATGCTGCACACCTTCACAAATGTAGCAGTTAGCGTATTCTATGCATACAGAAATCCATGTGCAGTGTACAGTACATACTGCAGATACAGTATAATACTAGTATGCTGTACTAAACATAGGCATAGTGATGTGAACATTCATAAAGTCCTATATCATGTGACTACAGTTACAATTAACATAAAATGTTTGCATTTTTTTCTGAGCTTTGAGTCAAAATTCAAGACTGAGACAGGAATTGTGTTTGTTTAATTATGTATATTTATTGACACAATGTTCATTTGTTGATTATTACTTTTAGAGGGCCTAGGCCTATTTATTGTGGCGTACAGAGGCATTTGAAACCGTACATCACATGTACACACGGCTGAACATAGACACAGGCACAGGGGAGTGAATGACAGACGCCTCCTGCTGTGCCCACACTGTGTTGAATTGTTTAGTAGATCTCTCTCCTACTGGAGCTTTTAGCTCCATGTCTCCATTTCACCTTAAAAAGATTGAGAGACGAGAGAGAGAAAAAACTATTGTGGAAAGAGGCTCGCTTATGTGTTCTTAAGGTAAAATGAGAGTGATTTTAAAAATGGGAGGACAAACAAGTGCTTAAAAAACTGGAAAGCCACACACTTCTCAGCTGTTTCGCTCTCGGCATCTTTTGCGATCTTCAAATTGGCAACTGCATATTCATTACAAATTGTAAAAAGATTCATTGGAAAAAATGGTTTTCCTACCACAATTGTTTCTCCCAGACAGAAATGAGATTAAGGAAAGAACAAATAGAGACTTAGTCACTTCCTTTTGAAGGAATATATCTCCTCAAGAGTTACAGAAGAGATGTTTCTCGTCAACAATGAGAAAAATTTGAGACATTATGTAAACTAAACAACTAGGAACTCATATGTCATTCATTTTGAAAGCAGCTGTGAGGTTATTAGTAAAGCATCTTGTTGTCAGCACAGGCACAAATATTCCAGCTCAGGTGTGAGTGTAACCCTAGACTGACTGGTTTGGGTTGCAAGCAGACGGAGTGTCTGGTGTTAAGGAGCACTGCCTCGTGTGGTTAGCCTGCTAAACACTGGCTTTTCATGGCCCTGTCATTACCTCTCCACCACCGTTCCTCTCTTCATCTTCATCTTCTCAGACGTGGCTGCATTCTCCCTCTCTCTCACTGCAGCACGGCCCTGCATTCCACGGCACGAAGGGCAAAATAAGTGGCGGGTTGAACAAACACAACACCAGCAATTAATGGTTGCAGTCAACAGTCTGTACAGAGACAAATGACTGGGCCGGACCCAGGCAGTGTCCCTTTGACCTCCTCCCAGCATCTACTGTTTTCTCATCTTTCAATCGGAATCCATTAATTTACCCATTCTTGTCTCCCAGAAAGAATATTCTGAGTTAAATACAGTGTGTTACCGCAGAAAATAATTTTCAGTTCGAAAAAAGGTGGGTCATTTAGAATATTTTCATATTCATATTTAGAATATAGGCTAGGATGAAATATTAAAGTTGTCATTTTTTTAGCTGGAAATTATATTAGCAAGATGTACACTGTGTAGCTAACTTTATGATCAAAATTAACAAAAGTTAAATAATGAGTCATCATTTCTTCTTCCAAAACGTGTTTTTGTCTTCTTAACCTGATTCACTATGGCATGGTTTCACAGACGGGGCTTAGATTAAACCAGGAGTAGGTCTTAGTTCAATTAGGACATTTAAGTAGCTTTTATAAACGTGCCTTAGAAAAAAAAAACATTATTGGTGTACATCTTGAGATAAAACAATAGCACTGACATATTTTAAGATATGTCAGTGCAAGTTGCTTTCAGTTAGAACAGCTCAAACATGCATTTTACCCCCGGTTTCACAGACAAGGCTTAAACTAGTCCTAGACTAAAATGCATGTTTGAGCTGTTTAGCTGCCTTAGGCTTTGAGCTGCCTTAGTCTGGTACTAGGCTTAAGCCTTGTATGTGAAACTGGGAATATAACTTGCCCGCGTGTGACATCATATCCGTAAATAGAGAAAAGTTGCTCTGGCTACTTTGACGCATGTATTGTGTGGGAATTGCAAAAAAAAAAAAAAAAAACGTAAAAAAAAAACGTCGAACAGAGATTCTGCTGTTTAGAATGTAATAGATTTTTTTTACACTTTAATTTATTCATTATTTATTTCTTTCCATTCCATTAATGGTCCACACTCCAGCCCAGTAGGTGGCGGGAATGCACCTATCGTTTGCCAACCGCAATAAAACAGCAATAGAATAAGAATAAGAGATTCTGCTGGCAAAAAGAGAACCTGACAGAGCTCATAATAAAACGAGAATCACACCGGCTTACCATTGGCCGATGCTGTTCACTTGAGCACCACGACGCATGCGTGTGATGCTGACGTAGAACCTGGCCAACGTAAACTTTGAGGAGACTGACGCAGACGTAAAGAATTATTTGAATAAAGTCATTATTTTTGTTTGTTTTTTGCACACAAAAAGTATTCGCGTCGCTTCATAAACTTAAGGTTGAACCACTGGAGTCATATGGACTATTTTAACGATGTTTTACTACCTTTCTGGGCCTTCAAAGCGTTAATTACATCGCTGTCTATGGAGGGGTCAGAGAGCTCTCGGATTTCATCAAAATATCTTCATTTGTGTTCCGAAGATGAGCGAAGATCTTACGGGTTGCGAACGACATGAGGGTGAGTGATTAATGACAGAATGTTCATTTTTGGGTGAACTAACCCTTTAAGAGCAGTAGGATAAGCATATTCATCCGCACAGCCATGTAGAGCCGAAGCACAAACAAAACAATGTTCTTTCGCAAAATCCATGCAGTTTTGTTTTTTATCCACTAGGGGGCCATTTTTTTTTTTTTTTTGCTAAAAAACTAGTGATCATGCAGTGAATTTTAATTAATCTTATTATTTTGACAGCAAATGCTGTCAAAAATTTCCCCATGCAGGGGCAGTAATAACACGAAAAACTGGCAATATTTAAAGGCAAATATTTCTTTTTTTCTTTAACCACCTTTCTCTAATCAAAATGTAATAAACAGCACATTTTCTTGAGAATATTATTTATTAATTTATTTAGGCAGTTTTTTTTTGTTATTAATTAACAAAAGTCAGTTCCTAAAGACATGATACTCCAGGATCATTTTTGAAGAGACAACAACAGCACACTCCTCAGTAACTAATTATATAAATTCATCAATTGATGTGATTAATTTTATGTTTTTGCGCTATTTGACTCACACTAAAACATTCCATCCTCATGAGTAAAACACAAAAAAATCACAGTGAACCTCAAATAGACACCCTGAGGTAAGCTAACTCTCAATCCCTCACTGAACATTGGTTAACTTAAGCTCTTTATTTACTAATGTTAGGTTGTGTAAATAACTGTCATTAAAAAATTGTCATTTAAATTATGAATACTTCCTTAAATTACACAAACACAAGCATGCTCATAGTTTGAAATTTCTTAAGATTCTGCATAACAGGAATGACAGAAGTGCACTTACAGAACAAGAAAGTCAATGGGGCAACCATTGCATGCAGCATAGGCTTTCAATAAATGCATAGTTGTAGATAGTGCTTAACTTGTATTTAACTTGAAATATGGCATTATAGTGCATGTATTCCCTGTCCAGGCTGTTCTGATTATAAATCACGTTGTTTATCTGTTTAGATTGTCTATTTAATCGCTGTGTGTGTTGTTTGGCTGAGACAGACACCTTTCTCAGCAGATTCTTGACAACAATTTGACCACCAACAGCGTTGGGCTCTGGTCTTAATGCAAAGCCAGTCGGCCCAGTCAGCCATACGACATCCTACGAGCAGCGTGTGTGCTCTGCACGCATCCATGTGTGAGTGACTGCGTGTGGGGTCGCCAGTTCACCGTACACCATCACCCTGATGGCTTCTGACACGGGCCTCCTCACTCCTAGCTCCCTTCTGCAGCCCCAAATAGAGGATGAAAGCTCTGCCCTTTCTCCTTTCCTCTCTCACTCCCTCCCCTTGCTTCTGTCTCCTATATGTTTATCTTATCATCAGAGCTCTTTATTGGTAAATAAGGGTAGGCTGCCCGGCTGGTCTCTCCCGACGTTAACCACCGCTGATGTGCCTGTGTAACCATAGCACCCAGTGTTTAGGCTATTAGAGCTGCCTATTTACAATCTGGAGTTTCCTATTGATTATGTCTGCCTTGAATTCTGTTTACCCGGGAAATAAATAACACATGTGTCTCTTCCTCTCTCTCTTTTTCTGTCTATCTCTCTTGCTTTACCACTGTTTTCTTATTTTTTTTGTCTCTGCCTTTTTACCACCATTTTTTCAGTGGTCAACCTTTGAATTCTTGTTGCCTTTGAGTTGCGGTTAACATAGAGTCACTATGTTTTACACAAAACCAACAGCATAGTGAACTTTAAAGGAATATTCCGGGTTCAGTACAACTTAAGCTCAATCAACAGCATTTGTGACATAATGGTAAAAATTACACTACCGTTCAAAAGTTTGGTCTCGTAAGAGTTTGTATTGTTTTTGAAAGAAACCCTTTATGCTCAACAAGGCATGTATTGTTACATTTACAATATCACTATTTCTATTTTAATATATTTTTCAGCGGCCATTACGCCAGTCTTCAGTGTCACAGGATCCTTTAAAAATCATTCTAATATGTTGATTTGGTGCTCAAGAAACATTTCTTATTATTATCAATTTTCACTGCTAACTAACTAACTGCTTATAAGCATGCATATGACTAGGATATTGGCTGTTTATTAGTACTTATAAAGCACATATTAATGCCTTATTCTGCATGACCATATTCTACATCCCTTAATCCTACCCAATACCTGAATTTAACAACTACCTTACTAACTATTAATAAGCAGTAATTAGGAGTTTATTGAGGCAAAAGTTGTAGTTAAGTGAGAATTGGAGCCTAAACTAAAGTGTAACATATAGATCAATTTATGTAAGTGCTTTTATAAAATAAACTTCTTATTTCCAGAAATTGGCTCCTATCACTTCCATTGTATTCACTGTAATCTTAATTTTCCTTTTTTTAAGTAAATGAGAGACAAGTCCAAATTCATTTTTGTTGTAGTTAAGATCATGCTACAAATGCTGTCGATTGAGCTTAACTTGTATTCAACCTGAAATAGTCCTTTCATTTGACAAATAAGCGTACATATACTTTTCCCATACTTTGACCCAGTTGCACTGCGATGAAAAGTAGACATGGAGAAAATGTCACCACTGGGGAGAGAAGACATAGATCACCAACAAACAAACAAGCTTAGACTCGCTTACATTTCCTTTAATGCACTTGTATTTCTGTACGCATGTACTGTATGCTTTCAAACAGACGCACACACATACCCACATACACATTCCACTTAGCCTGCTATGCTTTTCCTCCTCTCATTGGTAACAGAACCCTACGTTAGAGGGGTGAAGGCCTATTTATGTGTCATTCGTTCCATCCCTCTCTTTCCCCCTTCCCTGATCACACAGATAGAGACGCAGATAAGGAAGCAGTTCATGTTCATATGTTTGTGTAGCACTGCACGCCACACTGCTCACACCAGTGTCTCATTCAGAAAGACTGCATTAACCCACTCTGTGCTACCCAATCCCATGTGTCTTAATCAGACACTCTGAGTTAACCCTTTGTGCACCGCAGCAGAACTTTCCAGGCCTGATCTTAAACTATATGGTATATCAGGAGAAGGCTGGATTATGTTATATACTTGATTTATCAGGCTGGGACATCTTTCTCCGATTTGATCCTTGAGTCTCTGTAAGGAAGCACATTAACCCTTACTGTCCTTTCAGCCCCAATGTGCTCCTCTGAAAGACTGACAAAGGCCTCTAATGAAAAGGCTATGTGAGCAGCTGACTGAGAGCAGCTCATGTTTGTTCTGCCTGTGACCATTATTTGGAGCTATGTAGAGTGACCTCACACGGCTGGCATCACCGTCATGCTAATAAAGCTTTTCTTGATTTGAATCAGACTGACACTGGAGAGAGGGAGTGGACCACAAGACCAAAAAAAAAAAAAAAACTGCACCAGGCACTGGCGTGATCTGTCATAATACAAACACGAATAGTGTGTTTATGCATATACACTTTGGTTACAGTGTATATTCCGTTGTTCGCTCTTATTGCTTAAGCCATCATGGGATTCCACAAGGCTCTGTATGTGGACCTCTTGTTTTGTCCTTGAATGCATGGCTACACTGTGTTCTCTGCTTATGTATGACTACACGCTCAAATATTTGTGTAACAGCACTTAGCTATTACCTTTGTATAGCAGAATGTCTTGAAGTGATTAATATCACCACTAGATCCTGTCTTCTTTTGATCCTCGTCTTTGCCACCCCGTTGGAAGTCTTTCATTTATGTGCTGCACACTTCAGAGAAAGCTCGCCTGTTTACAAGTTCAAGGCTCTAGTTTATCTTAACCAAGAAAGACAATAGTAATTATATGTGTGAAGTGAATTGTGTGTTTGTATTGGGCTGATGGTGGGTGGATGGGGAGCGCTGTAATCTTAGCAAACTGAGTACACAACAGCATAAACAGCAAACAGATGAGATCTCATTTGGTTTATCAAAGCCTCACATCCAAGTCTTTGAGATATAAGTTATGTGGTCTGGATCAGTCAGTGCGCTTTATTATGGCTGTTTTGTTTATAACCTCTAGAGGGAGCTAGAGACTCAGCTAAATGATCCTTTACAAAACATGGAGAAATATTTAACACTAAGATGCATGCACACATTAAAAATATATGTATATATTAAAATATGATATATAAAATATATGTAATTAATAATTACAAACTATATTAATATTTATAATTTTTCTATACTTTTTATATACTTTTTACATTTATTATCATTTACAATTATTAAGTAGTAATCTTTTATTTTTTATTTATATTTTGCATTTGGATCATTCCCAAATTGTGATGGATATTCTATTCTAAAAATAATAAGAAACTCAATTTAAATTGTTGATTATATAATTTGTGGGAAAGAAAAAAATTACTAGTGGTCTCAGACTTTTGGACCCTGCTGTATATGTTCAAACAGGTTGGGTTTGGGTTGAGTGTTTATGAATTTGTCCTTGGTTTGGACACTGACTCAACATGGACATGAAGATGTAGAAGTGCATGCAAATTTGTGTGGGTTAGACTGTGTGTGTGTGTGTGTGTGTGTGTGTGTGTGTGTGTGTGTGTGTGTTCGTGTGTATGAGTCGCGGCTATTTTTACTGGCGAGCATGAGGTGTTGTACTGTGAAGGATCCATCAGCAGTGCTGAGCACCGCTCAGGAAACCAGCCCTGACAGTCACACAGCATGTGTGTGTGTATTTAATGCAGAGAAAGAGAAAAGATGTAACTGACTCTGAAATTACTCTCTGCCACGTGCTTTGTGTATCTGCTGCACTCTCAAAAATTGAGGATAAAAGCTTGTTTCTGCTTATTTTATCAATCAGAATTGTGCTATTATAAAATATTACAGATAGAGGCTTTTGAATGGTAGTCTTCATTGAATTTGTTCATTTTATTTCAGTGTGATGAACAGGAAATCACACGTTTCGATAAATGCAATCTTCTTTAGAGGGGTTCGTATTTAAGTAAAGTTAAAATAAGTGAAAACCGTTGTTGGTTCTGTTGTTTTCTACTATCTCTCAGCCCTGTCACAGCCACGCAGGAACAGCAAGCCATCAAATTATAGACTAATCAAAATACACTCTGTATCCATGTAAAATAGCAGCAGTAATTGCTATCTTAAGTATAGGGGAACCTTTTGGAATGCGTTTTTATGAGTACACAAATGTGTTGAAAAAGTGTTTCCGCAGTGTGTGTGTGTGTGTGTGTGTGTGTTTGTGTGTGTATGTTTTGGTCGGTCTGCATGTGTGGCTTGTGAGAGAAAGTGGGAAAGGCATTGAAGGTGACACTTTGTAACCATAATCAGAACACCGCAAAAACCATGGACGCTCCACACTAAAGCAAACCATAACCTGTTATACTGACCCTAGGCCAGTTTGGTCATCATGGTTACAAGAACCACGGACGAACGCGGCGTGCAGAGAGCTGATCTGGAGTCTGCGGTTAGGCGCAGGGAGTGTACAGTCGCCATAATGGTGCACTTCCCCCAAAAAAACCTCCAGCCTCTCAAAATCCAGCCTGGCTTTTCCAGTTCCACTCCATTACAGAGTTGAGCGAACATCCTAAACGCTCATCCAAGAGCTTCTGCCTCTATATAAACAACACAATCCTCATAATTACAGCAGGGTTCAAGGGAAGAGAAGACCGTGAAAGATATCAAATTAGTGGCCACAAATAATTGGGCAGGTCGACCATTTCACGCAATCTTGACAAAAAATCATTACCTTTTGTTCTTCTAGAAATAGATTAGAATCAAGAGAACTTGCGAAGAAATAATGGCGGTGAGCTGTTTTTCCTCAGGCATGTGCCTCTTTGGCCTGTGTGGTCTACACGCCCTGGTGACAAGTGGCCCCTGATTGTCTGGTCTCAGAGGGGCAGGGCAGGCGCTGTGGGCCATAGTGACCACGCCGAGTTCACGCTGGCCCCACAGGCGCCTGCTCTCCGGGCCAGCTGAGGTCATAAACAGTGGACAGAGCAGGGCCCACGAAGGACACAAGACAGAGAATGGATCTTTCTGACCACATAAAGACTGGGCATGTTTTGCTCGGTGCCCACAGGGAGAAAACATTCCCACGGGCACTTGCGTTTGCTTATCATGCTTGCAAAAACTTAATGTATGAAATATTGATATTTAATACGTTATATGTAAAATACGTATTTACATTACAGGTCCAAAGTTTGGAATCATTAAGATTTTTTTATTATATGTCTCTTAAGCTCACCAAGGCTGCAGTTATTTGATCAAAAATACTTTTAAATGGTAGTGTATTACGGTTTCCACAAAATATTAAGCATTGTAAACATTTATAATAATAAGAAATGTTTTTGAGCACCAAATCAGTATATTAGAATGATTTTTGAAGGATCACGTGACACTGAAGACTGGAGTAATGATGCTGAAAATTCAGCATTTCCATCACCGGAATAAATTGCGTTTAAAATATGTTAAAATAGAAAACCTAAATTGTAATAATATTTCACAACATTACTGTTTTCACTGTACTTTTGATCAAATAAATGAAGCCTCGTGAGCATATTTCAAACTTTTGACTCGTAGTATATGTGCACTTTAAAAATAGAAATCCGTAAAAATAGAGCACAATGTACTGTATTAATTTGAATGAATTTTCCATATTTATTTTTTATAGGTGTTTTACCTGTATTTTGAATTTTGAACTTCATTGCGTTGTGTTTTAGGGTTAACGGAAATGTCCGTAAAATTACTGGATAATGTCCTTAGCAATTTTCTGCCACTACATTATCCGTTTTTTACGGACTTTTTTTACAGCGTGTGTATATATATATATATATATAGATATATAGATGCATTTTTCTGGGCACAATATTTTAAAGAGATATTTCATCTAAAAATAAAAAAAGTCAAATCACTGTCCAATGTCCATACAATGAAATTCTATTTGGTTCCATGTTGTTTTGATCCCCACTGACTTTCATTATTAAAAAACAACAAAAATAATCAACAACAAAAAAAACAAACACCAGTTGAAACATTTTTAAAAACATAAATAAAATATATATATAATATAAAAAAAATATCCAGTAAAAAAGGCATTCAGGTTTTGAATGACATGAGGGTGAGTGAATGAAGACAGAACTTTCATTTTTGGGTTTAACTATCCCTGTACGTCTAATGTAACGTTCATAGTGTAGTGTGAGTGCTGAGTTTGGTGGAGGGCGAGAGCGACAACACTATATCATTCCTTAATTAATGCAAGCGTGACAGAGATGCTTGTGGCTCTAAATCTTTTTTAACAGTCACAGTTCACTCCCAGCTGCAAAATTTGTGTGAGAGAGAATGAATGTGTTCTGTCATGATCCAAATGTGCTGGAAAATGGTGGCTGCCTTGTACGGCGAGACCATCTGAGGCACCTGTATGATCATAGTGTAAAAGGTGAGCAAATCAGGTGATCCGGCATGTTGCTATGGATATGGCGACTCCACCCTAGTGCCACAACAAGAAATGTGACATTTAATGGAGTTTTGAGATTAATATTTTTAAGTATGTGCATGCTTCTTGTTGTGTATAAGAGAGAAAGAGAGGAAAATTTGTGTGCAAACGTGTGTGGTACAGGAAAACCTCATGTGCTGCAAAAGTTTATGAAAAATGATTGCCTCGACTTGATACTTAACTTAATTTAGTTGTGTATCTTATACTATAGGCCTTGTGTTTCGAGTAAACAAAGCAAAAAGAAATTAACTCTTGCGACTTGAACGAGCCAAGGTAAAGTGGTTTCCATAAACAATTAGAGTAAACTCAACAAACGGAAAGTGTGTGTGTGTAAAATGCTGGTGAAGAGGGGGGAGGTCTTATGGGAGTTTTATGATGTCATAAATACTTGTTCTGATCCTTGAAGATAAGCAATTGTGTGAGGATGATGAGGAGCAGAGCGATGAAGATAACCATGGCCATTAATGATGGCCTTTGCACCAGGTCTCTAAGAAAACATCAAATGTGTAAAGCTGTGAGCAGCTGTTAAATGGATGAATGCATGTCCCGGTTTTATGCGGTCTGATGGCCAGCTTCTATCTCTCCTATCTGCGCGCTATTCCACTTTATCTCTCAGACCATCCATTCATTGGCTCAACTACTCGTCTGT
The DNA here is from genome assembly GCA_039654105.1 of Coreius guichenoti. NCBI lineage: Eukaryota > Metazoa > Chordata > Actinopteri > Cypriniformes > Gobionidae > Coreius > Coreius guichenoti. The sequence continues at coordinate 16,846,889 of CM077172.1, read as the reverse complement.
CTGTGCCTGTTGTTTGACTCGTTCTCACACGAATATTGGTTGTTTTTAAATTTAAATGGTTATGAATAACTTAATAGCGATTAATACATTCCTTATGAATTTAGCTTTTGATCACTGGTGCTGGTGATTTATGTATGTGAGTTTTAATATGCGCCTATTCGTGCACAAGCATCTTCTAATTAATTCTTTTTGAATATGAGGCCAATCAATCACTAAATCGTGGACGTAAGTGACAAATTAATAAATGCAGTTATCATATTTGATAGTATGAATATATTAATAGTAAACACTGATAAATAATTCTTTGTCTTCAAGACAGACCCGCAGACTATTACATCTAATCCTTAATTGATATTTAATTTCCATCCTTGCTTTGAAGATCATGTCGATTGTGAAATAGTGTATTTATTTGGGAGACCCCAATGATAAAGACATTGATCGTGAAGGTTATTTTGGCCACATATCACAATATTTGTGATATCGACGACGTTTGAGCTCTGTCATCAGTCCCACTGTTTTATGACCATCAGACCCAAGGCCATGGCAGGTGAGGACAGAGGTTGGGCGTTAATGTTTGTTAAGCCCTGTATACGGAGGGGGTGGATTAAACACTGTTCCTCATCAGGCAGCGTAGCTGTCCTTGATCGCTTTAACAGGTCGTTAAAATCATTAAAAGCACAACTCATCAGCACTTTTTGACAGCCCTAGCGTGAGAATAAGCTTTCTTACCCCATCATCTCAAAAATGACACCCATAAAATAGTCGGTTCACCTTTAGCATTACCTCTTTTCAGGGTCTGTTTAAAAACAATAATGCCGTAAAGCCCTCGTTAGGTTTACAGTCGCTGTAAAAAAGCAGCGGTAAAAGACTGGGCTGTCTCTCTGTCTTAATGATGCCATTGTTTTATTGTGATGAGACGTATGACTGTCATCAATAGATGGGGTGGATAGTGCACATGACGCTCTCCCACATTACAGCTTTAATAGAGAATTAAACAACAGGCAGGTAGCGCAACAGGCCAACAGGCACCACACTGCGAAGCCATCGATTTTCATTGCCTTGTTTCCTCATTGACTTTCATGCTAAAACAAATGGCTAATTGAGGACTATGAGGGAGGTCTGGTCATTGTTTATCCAATTATATATGACTTGTGTAATAACAGGTGATGTGGTTTGTCTTAATAATGTGCTTAACGATTATGATACCTCATTGTCCGCTTCTATATGGGGACTGGAGCAGTTACATTACGTAGAAACATGTTTAATTTGATGCGAAAGACATTTGTGAAAGTAGATTTGGACATCAGCTTGATCATTACGGTAGCACCTGATGAAGATGGACATCCAAAAGATGCTGTTTTTACAGCCTGACCATAATAATTTACACTTTAGGAAATTGCAGGCCCTAAAAGCACAATATCCCAGTAATCATTTATCAATCATAGCATTCCATGGTCCCACACTGATGGAGACTCTACAAATGTTTGCAGTAGATGTATGAAGTACACACAAGATGTGGAATCAGTGTTGTAAAAATACATAAAATACATTTATTGTGTTGTCTACGTGCATAAGGAAGTGATTTAATGCTGGAGCATTAAATCTAGGCAGCCTGGCACCTAGAAAACATCGTCGTGAAAGGCGTATTTTGTTATATTGATTCGACAAAGTGTATTTGTTATATTGATTCGAGGTCATCAGGCATTTGAAAAAATATTTTTAATTCATGATGACATAAAGTATTTACTGGAATCATTTGGATGTTGTTATCATGGGATGACAGAGGTCAAAATGCCAGTCAGTGACACTGCCAATAAAACAGGATGTTTATTAAGTGAGATGTACTTCATTACGTTGCTCCATATGGTAATAAAATCATACATGCACTTATTATGTACAGGTAAACTTTGAACACCCAATAAACATTGAGGAGCTACAAATGCTATCAGCATTTTTTAAACACGATTTTACACCCAGTATGTCTAATAAAAATCCTTTTCTAAAGTCATACTTTGTTCTCATTAACTCAAGCTAGGTGCACCTTGAAACAGACTGACCTTTGAATGCACTTCAGGACACTTAAAACATTGTCCGTCACAGTCCTATTAAAATAAAATAAAATTATGCATTTCTGTGTTGTTTTGCGGTTCAAATCATATTAATTGATTTTTTGCTTAGGGTACAGATTGAGTTAAATTAATACATAGTCGTGGCATTCATTATTTAGACAAATAGCACAACGTTTGCCCTCCTGAATCAATTCTAATTGAATGTTTCTGTGGTTATATGGTGCAGCAGGTTCACAGGCAAACCACAGGATGTTCAGGCTCTGTGGAACATGGGCACTATATTATTTCTCACTATATTACTGATGGGAAAACCATTTCCACCAGTGGTGAGGACTGTGGCTAAACTGTACATGTATTCCAGTGGCATGTGGTACTGGGTGTCTCTGGTTTCCCTCACTCACTCAAAGTGGATGGCCAATTGATGTTTTCATTTGACCTTTGCCAACTGGACTGTATTATTATGTCAACATCCAATCAATGACAAGAGATGCTGTTTAATGAACTCTTAAATCTGAAAACTCTCTCTTTCTGTAGAAAGTCCCGCTGTAATATGTTACTGACCACTCCCACCTTAGATACTGTTGTTGTTTAATATTTTCTCTGACAAGCTTTTTCTTTTCCAAAGATGATCTCTGTGTGCTTGGATTGGTTTAAATGCAATTTTACATGAATTATCAAAAAAATTGGCATAACATTGTTTGAGAGGATGCGTAGATTAACCCCTCATTCCACGTAAAACATCTGCAGTACATTTGCTCCAGTAGGCTATAAGTTAAGTATATAAGTTACTAAGATATAAGTTACTAACTTAACATCATTAACATATTGATTCAGACCATATCAATAGTAGCTAAAGAGTTTACTTCACCATGTTAGGAAACATTCTGTTCACTTACACTAACATCATTTGTAATTGCTCTCAAAAGCATTATTGCATACAATTTACAATTTCTTCAAATAAAATTGGATACTAAAAAGGTAATGTATACTGAAAATCACACCTTTTTTTTTGCCATTTTTTGCATAGTATGTATGAGTTAGCAACAGCAACAAAGGAGGGCGGAGCTTAGTGAAGGCATTAGAGGACATTTAATGTACTTTTTCGTCCAAACGTTTTGTACTCGTGTGTAGTGGGTTGAACCCAGTGTGACCAGTAAGATAAATATCCCCTTTTGGAGCCCTTGTGTGGTTTGGAGGTTTGTTTTAGACAAAAAAACACACAATGACTGAGTTTACCCTTCATAAGTAGCTGGTATTTAAGTATAGGCAGACATGCACACACAAAAATACATAACAAATCACTATATTGCCCTGCCAGTATTGTGGTCATCTGCACACAGGGTTATGTTCAGGCAATAGGCATTATAATACACTGTCTTTCGGGCTATTACTACCATTGCTTTAGTTTAGTTCTTTTGACAAGGTTTATCTTGACCCTATCGACATCTGTTGCGTGCGTTCATATAGTGTATCTAAAATAATCTAAAACATTAAAAAACCTAAATATATCATTGACACCACTCAAAGAGCGCACCCTCATTAAAATGTTTGATAATTAGCGACCAGCTACAATACAGCTACTCATTACAGGCACTCTAAATTAATGGGGTACAATCAGTAGGTTTTCCACATGGAGTACAATAAAAAACAACATTTAAACCACAGAGACTATGAGTCCAAATGTATTAAAATTAACAGAACCAATCACACCCTTTTGCATGATGGGAAATTACATTTAAAGGATGCTATTTTAACTTCTTTCTGTGGCAAACCACGCCTTTGGTAAGTTTGATCCAGCAAATATCACAGTAAATCAGAGAATATTAAACGTAAAGCCACAGAAAATGTGTAGAAAATAGCTTTACTTCTCAAAAGTGCATGCTAGTTCCACACAAGACCTTCATTAATGTCAATTGGTCCTGTTTTTATGTAGTTTAAACCTGGAATATATTATGCCCATAGATAAATCAAGATAAATCAGTCCTACTTTATACAAAAGGCAATGTCTACTGGGAGTTTGAGCCCTAATTCTCGTCTGCTGTGTACATACTCGTGGAGTTGTTTTGCAAGTGCATGTACCATTGCTAATTGAATGAGCTTTAAACTAGTTTCAGAGGTCAGCCAAGCAAGAGGAAATGGGAACAATTAAGAAACCATAGGCAGATATAAAGACACGGCCATCACCTTCCGTTAGGTGCGGCCCCTATGGTCCCGGCGGCGGGTGGTGTCCGTGCTGATTGCCTGAGCGGTTTAATTAAGCCCAGTAAATGCGGCGCCCCCACACCATTGAGTCACGTGGTGGAATGTGTGATGGGAACAGATGCTGAACTAATGACAACCTGGTGACACCCAACCGCATCCTACCGCCTTCTCAAACTGTCTGTGGGCCAGACCCCCCACATCTTTAAGTCTGTGTGTGTGTGTAAGTCTGTTCTTCTATCTTCTGATGGTGTATAATGGTGGTGAGGATGGCGACTGGGATGACGGTGTGAATTCACATATGGTTAAGACGGGAACAATCCTGTCCCTTGTATCTAAGCAGAAAATCTCTTTGGAACTCTGGTTTACCATAAGAAAATACAAAGCAGAGGAAATATAATATGCTTTATGGAAGGAGGAAGGGAGAGAATGAGGCTTCAGTGATGGATATCTCTGAGTAGTCGAGGTAAACTAACCTATTTGAGGTTCTATTAAATTGCTACTCTCTTTTTGTACAGGTTAATGTGGGCAGCTCAGAGGTGCAGACACAGTTAGGAGCGGTTCATGATGCCACAGCTTGCAAACAGATGTACTACCCTGTGCCCTGATGCCCTGTGCCAGTTGTACGCAGTTCTCCCACCATTCCCAACTCTCAAAATGGCACATTCAAGCTGTTGTGTTTGAACTCATTCAGCTCTGGCTGTTATTTTGGACACTTTTTTTGAGTCGCTAAACATGTATGAAAGTCTTTCAGTAAATAAAGTAGTAAAAATCTCACATATAGCAGCACTGGCTCAACCAATAGTGTGATTTTTGGGCGGGATTACCTATTTGGCGAACAATAGCAGATTGGGGAAGTATTTGGCAAACTTTACTCATCACTTTCTATTTTGAAACGGCTTGTTCTTTGTTGCAGTGACCTGTGTGCAGACCTTTAGTATCCAATACACACAAATATGGGTTTGGCTATTTGACCTTAAACACATTTTGAGATACTATCATGTGGCAATAATAATATGTTTTATGATGGGCATAAAACTATTAAAACAATGTATGGGTACACTAAAGCAGGACTACTTGGAGTCACTCACACAGTCACAGAACAATGATACTTTTTGATATACAGTACTAGATAATAACTGATACAGTTAAAGATGATGTATGTCATTTTCTCAGTTAAAATACGTTCTTTAATCTCAGTTTAATGTGCATATACAATTTGTAGGTTTACTTCCCAAAAAGTGTAAATACTGACTCTGTAGCACATTCAGAAGGCCAGTTTGTTTTGACATGTCAACTTCTGGCTCAACCAATGGTGTGAATTTGGGGGCAGGGCTAGCTGTTTGTCTGGACAATGTTCAGGGAGTCTTTTAAGTTCCATTTGTTCCATTACAAACAGTAAGTGTTTGGGCGAGTGTAAAAATGGCAAAGAAAAAAACAATTTTATTCATGTTTTTATTTTTTTTTATAATTGCATTTATAAAAAAGAAGTGTTGTTGGATATTTCATTTGGAGTTCTGGTAAAGAATAAAGCAAGTAAATTTACTGTTGAATCTGTATCTGATAATCTGTAACTGGACAATGAAAATCTGGAACATGTTTTTGTTCTCCCCAATAATTAATTGTTTGCCTCTGGTTTTCTGTTACTTAGTCAGAAAAAAATTTACTATAGCCTTATCCTCTTATACAAGAAATGGAGTGTGGTCTCTGACAGATAATCATGATGTGCATGTGATTTTTTTTTTTTATCCTCAGTGTAATGCTGCATGTTTATTCTAGTGGGGCTGAAATGTGTAACTTTGATTCTTGTGTTGAGTGACTGAAGGCTTCCTGATTGATGAGACACAGCCAAACGAACAGATGGCAGGAAAGAGGCACATTCGTATCCTCTCTCAAATGCCCGTGGGTAGATTGAAGTAACCACTCATTGATACAGAGAGAGTCTTCGACACATTGGTTTTTATCTAATCTTAAGAGATCAGTGCTGTTGAGTCTCATTTGGCAGCCACTTTTTAATGGAACAGCCTTTATTTGTGGCTGTCAGGCCAGCTACGAGGGACAGACTTGACGTTTGGCAGCTTGTCGCCTTGCTTGGCCCTGATCAGTCTCTCAGGGTCTGCTAGCAGAGTGCAAAATCATGTCGCCTAACACCATGCTGTTTACTGCCCGGCCCACCAGCAGCCCTGCTAACACGCCGAACATATAATAAATAATACAGAGCAACAGACGGGTGGGGCAGGCCACCAGTGTTTGTGTGTAAATAAAGAAGTAGAAAAGGGTCTGGAAGAGGAGTGTCTATTTATTTGCGAAGATTCAAAATGCAACACTAATGGTGCTCACATGCAGGCTGTCATTTTGAATTCATGAATAAATAAGCAAGTTGTTTGGTTAGTGAGTAAGATCCTGCTCTGCTGGAAATTAGGACCATCTCTTAACACAGTGATTCACTCGGGTAAACCTATAAAATAGGGGGAAAAAATAGTAGCTCATTGTGTGTAACGTTCAGTTTGATTTCTCTTTCGTTTCCATGGACTTTCACATCCGAAATTGCATACTGTCTGAGTAGGTACTACATTTGAATTTACTCTGTGACCGTTAAAAAAAGTATGCTCTATACTGTATGAATATGAGTAGTATGAATGAAATTTGGACGTAATACATCCGCCATGTTGTTACTGTCACGTGATCTACCAGCGTCAGTTGCGTCGCTTCACTTTAATTAATAAGTCCTCTCCGGTGGCCTCATGGGATAGTAAAGTGTCCATCATATGCACACTTCAGAATCTCGCCAGAAGGTCATCCGGGTACTTTTTGCTTACTCTTTTATGAGTACTCTTTTACTTCTTTTGCCACATACTGTTTTTCGCCTACTATATACACTATATTGCCAAAAGTATTGGGACACCCCTCCAAATCATTGAATTCAGGTGTTCCAATCACTTCCATGGCCACAGGTGTATAAAATCAAGCACCTAGGCATACAGACTGCTTCTACAAACATTTGTGAAAGAATGGGTCGCTCTTAGGAGTTCAGTGAATTCAAGCGTGGTACCGTGATAGGTTGCCACTTGTGCAATAAGTCCATTCATGAAATTTCCTCACTACTAAATATTCCACAGTCAACTATTAAAATCAAAAATCAAATCACCTTTATTTATATAGCGCTTTTTACAATGCAAATTGTTTCAAAGCAGCTTCACAGTGGTAACAGGAAAATAATGCAACAGAATTTGATTCGGCTGTACAGCCGCTCTGGTGAAAACGGTGATGTCATCCAGCTCATTTCAATTATCATATAGTGTCAATGCGGGCAGATATATAGTTGAAATTTAAGTGTCCCCAACTGAGCAAGCCAAAAGCCAAAGGCGACGGTGGCAAGGAACCAAAACTCCTTCAGGGCCAGAATGGAGAAAAAAACCTTGGGAGAAACCAGGCTCAGTCGGGGTGCCAGTTCTCCTCTGGCCGACGAACAAATAGTGTATGATTATGATTCTGGCAACATTACAGGTCATAAGTCATATTAGATCAATAGATATTCGTAGGATTATTCGAAAGATTGGAGTCGTCACGCCGGGGACGGGTTTAATGAGGATGTCGTGTCGATGCAGCATTTACAGACACTTCAGGGATGCGTTCGTCATGTCCAGGCTAAGGTCCACCATCTGGTCCGGATACGGCCCGGATCCGTCCGACTGCAGTAAACCTCGGGATAAACAGAGAGACTAACATTAGCGTAGATGCCATTCTTCTTATGATGTAACGAGTACATCAGGTGTTATGGGAAGTGTTCCCGGTTCCGGCTGACCTAGTTAATGCAGCTTAAAACAATCATTTAACTGATTTGAATAATAGAAATTAAAAATGTTTTATGTGTATGCCATAGTAAAGAGATGTGTTTTTAGTCTAGATTTAAACTGACAGAGTGTGTCTGCTTCCCGAACAATGCTAGGAAGACTGTTCCAGAGTTTAGGTGCTAAATAGGAAAAGGATCGACCGCCTGCAGTTGATTTTGATATTCAAGGTATTATCAACTGGCCAGAATTTTGAGACCGCAATAGACGTGATGGAGTATAATGCGTTAAGAGCTCGCTCAAGTACTGGGGAGCTAAACCATTTAGTGCTTTGTAAGTAATCAGCAAGATTTTAAAATGTATACGATGTTTAATAGGGAGCCAGTGCAGTGTTGCCAGAACCAGGCTAATATGGTCATACTTCCTGGTTCTAGTAAGAACTCTAGCTGCTGCGTTTTGGACAAGCTGCAGTTTATTTATTAAGCAAGCAGGGCAACCACCCTGTAGAGCATTACAATAATCTAGCCTTGAGGTCATGAACGCATGAACTAACTGTTCAGCATTTTGCATTAAAAGCATGTGCCGTAATTTAGATATATTTTTAAGATGGTAGAATGCAGTTTTACAGATGCTAGAAACGTGGCTTTCAAATGAGAGATTGGTATCAAAGAGCACACCCAGGTTCCTTACTGACGACGAGGACTTGACAGAGCAGCCATCGAGTGTTAGACAGTATTCTAGGTTACTACTTGTGGAGTTTTTTTGTCCAATGATTAAAAATTCAGTTTTTTCTGAATTAATTTGCAGGAAATTACTAGTCATCCAATTTTTTATGTCAGCTATGCATTCCGTTAATCTTGTGAATTGGTAAGTTTCGTCAGGGCGTGAAGAAATATAGAGCTGAGTATCATCAGCATTACAATGAAAACTAACGCCATGCTTCCTAATAATATCTCCCAGTGGTAGCATGTACAGGGTGAAAAGCAACGGTCCTAGCACTGAGCCCTGCGGTACTCCATACTGAACTTGTGATCGGTGTGACATCTCTTCATTTACTGCTACAAACTGATAACGGTCAGATAAGTATGATTTAAACCATGCCAATGAAATTCCACTAATGCCAACATAATTTTCGAGTCTATTCAAAAGAATGTTGTGGTCGATAGTATCGAATGCAGCGCTAAGATCGAGTAACACTAACAGAGAGATACAACCACGATCGGATGATAAGAGTAAATCATTTGTAACTCTAATGAGAGCAGTCTCAGTACTATGATACGGTCTAAATCCTGACTGGAAATCCTCACAGATACCATTTCTTTCTAAAAAGGAGCAGAATTGTGAGGACACTGCCTTTTCTAGTATTTTTGTGTGGTTTAATAATAGCCAACTTAAAAGTTTTCGGTACATATCCTAATGTCAAGGATGAATTAATGTCGAGCATACATGTTGATTTTAATGATTTAACGAGTTTAGCCAATTCTTCTTCTCCTATAGCAGTGAATGAATGTAATTTTTCCTCAGTGACACTACAATGCACTGTCTGATGTGATACTGTAGTAGACGGCTGCATGGTTATAATTTTTTTCCTAATATTATCAATCTTACAAGTAAAGAAGTTCATAAAGTCATTACTGCTGTGGTGTTTACAAACATCAGAAGTTGAAGCTTTATCTTTGGTCATAAATATAATAAATAAATACCTTTGGAATAAATACCTAGGGTTGTGTTTGTTTTCTTCTAAGAGAGTCAAGAAATAAGCAGATCTAGCAGTTTTTAGGGCCTTTCTGTATGCAATCATGCTCTCTTTCCACGAAATGCGAAAAACTTCTAGTTTTGTTTTCTTCCAGCTGCGCTCCATTTTTCTGGCTGCTGTTTTAAGGGCCCGGGTGTGCTCGTTGTACCACGGCGTTGGACTATTTTCTTTAATCTTCTTTAAGCACCGGGGAGCAACTGTGTCTAAAGTGCTGGAAAAGAGAGAGTCAATAGTTTCTGTTGCAACATCGAGTTCCTCTAGGCTATCTGGGATGCTGAGGAGATGAAACTGATGAGGAAGATTATTTACAAAGCAATCTTTAGTCGCAGCAGTGATAGTCCTGCCATATTTGAAGCGAGGGGACGGCTTTGCAGCCTTTGCTAAATTAAGTGTACATGATACTAGGTAATGATCTGAGATGTCATCGCTCTGCTGCAGAATTTCAATGGTATCAACATTTATTCCATATGACAATATTAAGTCTAAAGTATGATTACGGCGATGAGTGGGTCCTGACGCGTGTTGCCTTACTCCAATAGAGTTTAGAATGTCTCTAAATGCCAATCCCAATGCGTCTTTTTCATTGTCTACATGGATATTAATATCACCAACAATTAGGACTTTATCTGTAGCCAGTACTAACTCTGATAGAAAATCAGCAAATTCTCTGGTAAAGTCTGTATGGTGCCCTGGTGGCCTGTATACAGTAGCCAGCACAAATGTCAAACAGGATTTATCAATTTCACTACATAACGTTACATAAAGCACCAAAACTTCAAAGGAATTATATTTGAAACTAGACTTCTGAGTAATATCGAAGATATTATTATAAATTACAGCAACACCTCCCCCTTTACCTTTCAGACGCGGCTCGTGTTTATAACAATAATCTTGGGGGGTGGACTCATTTAAAGTAATGTAATCGTCAGGTTTTAGCCAGGTTTCTGTCAAACACAGCACATCTAGGTTATGATCTGTAATCATATCATTAACAATAAGCGCTTTTGAGGAAAGGGATCGAATATTCAGCAGCCCGAGCTTTATCATTTGATCATCTGTATTATATCTGTTGTTTATTTGTTGGACATCAATTAAATTTTTACCGTTGAATGGTTTTGATGGTTTTTTGTATTTACTAATTTGTGGAACAGACACAGTCTCTATGTGATAATATCTAGGTTAAAGAGTCTCTATGTGCTGGGATTTATCTGACTTCTGTGACGAGACAGCTAGCAGGCGGTCGGGTAAGCCAGTCCGTCTGCTTCCTGACCTGGGCCCCAGTTAGTCAAGGTTTAGCTCTAAGACTATGTGCCAAATTACTAGAGAGAAGAGCGGCACCATCCCAGGAAGGATGGATGCCATCTTTTTTCAACAGGTCAGGTCTGCCCCAAAAGCTTTTCCAATTGTCTATGAACCCTATGTTATTTTGCGGACACCACTTAGACAACCAGCCATTGAGTGATGATAGTCTGCTAAGTATCTCATCACTCCTTTTAACGGGGAGGGGACACACCTCTTTAATGTTAATTTTGGTGATCTCCGACTGGCGAATTCGAACATCATTTGTGTCGATGTGAATAATAATCTTAGAGAATTTACGATTAGCATTAGCCAGCACTTTTAAATTAGCTTTGATGTCAGGCGCTCTGGCTCCCGGTAAACATGTGACTATGGTGGCTGGTGTCTCTATTTTCACTTTCCGTGTAATAGAATCGCCAATAACTAGGGCACTTTCAACAGGATTCTCAGTGGGTGCATCACTGAGTGGGGAGAACCTGTTTGATGTTCTAATCGGAACGGAAGAGTGGTTCTTTGATCCGCGACTATGCCGTCTCACCGTCACCCAGTTGCCCTGCTGCACGGGCTCTACAGCCGGAACCGAACAATGTACAGAGTTCACTAAGCTATTCGCATCCAAAGCAGTGTCTAAAGCTGTTACATTCTCACTACTCTCAAATAAAGTCTGGATGCGTGTCTCTAATTCTGAAATCTTCTCCGTCAGCCTGACTATCTCCTTACATTTATCACATGTGAAGCCCTGTTCGCCAATGGAGAAAGATATACTAAACATGAAACATGCAGTGCAAGTGACAATGACAGGAGAAGACATGGCTTACCGTATTTGTTGATTAATCCAACTTACCACAGTTGTTTGATGGAGTCTATTTACTAATCCAACTCACCACAGTTGTTTAATGAACTCAGAAAACAAGAGACCCGAGTGCAGAGATGGCAAGCTAACAGGCTAGCGAAATGCTAACGCGTGATAGTGATTTAGATTAAAAGCTAGCGATGTCAGATTTAATGTGGTAGGCAATATTAGACAATATATGGTGATGGGTAAGTTATATTTAGCAGTTTAAACAACAGGGAATTATATCAAATAAAGATTCAAAAGCAAACAAAGCACACGCGAGCACAGCAGGCAGCAGGAACTATTAGTGGTATTATAACAAAGTGGAAGCAATTGGGAACAACAGCAACTCAGCCAGGAAGTGGTAGGCTACGTAAAATCACAGAGCGGGGTCAGCACATGCTGAGGCGTACAGTGCGCAGAAGTCGCCAACTTTCTGCAGAGTCAATAGCTACAGACCTCCAAACTTCGTGTGGCCTTCAGATTAGCTCAAGAACAGTGCGTAAAGAGCTTCATGGAATGGGTTTCCATGGCCGAGCATGCTTCAGCATACCAAGACATTTTGGACAATTTCATGCTCCCAACTTTGTGGGAACAGTTTGAGGATGGCCCCTTCCTGTTCCAACATGACTGCGCACCAGTGCACAAAGCAAGGGCCATAAAGCCATGGATGAGCGAGTTTGGTGTGGAGGAACTTGACTGGCCTGCACAGAGTCCTGACCTCAACCCGACAGAACACCTTTGGGATGAATTAGAGCGAAGACTGCGAGCCAGGCCTTCTCGTCCAACATCAGTGCCTGACCTCACAAATGCGCTTCTAGAAGAATGGTCAAAAATTCCCATAAACACAGTCCTTCCCTGAAGAGTTGAAGCTGTTATAGCTGCAAAGGGTGGGCCAACTCCATATTAAACCCTATGGATTAAGAATGGGATGTCATTAAAGCTAAAGTTTAAGCATCCCAAAACTTTTGGCAATATAGTGTAGTAGGGAAGTATGCAATTTCGGATGCAGCCTATGTATTCGGACTAGTCTTTTGGCATACTATTTTTTGCATAGGGAAGTGTTCGATTTTGGATACAGCGTTAGTAGATCTTTGTTTCCTGTGTTTTCTTTTTGTTTCAATAGTTTCTAGTATGTTCTCATGGCAACTCATTGTTTAATTGATTTGATCTACCTGCTCCTTTTTTAGCTCTTGTGTTACTCTGTGTATTTATAGCCCTTAGTTTGAGTAATTCTTTGTTTGATCTCATCTATGTTAAGTTGATTGTGTTTCACCTACGTTTATCCTGTTCTCCTGTGTGTTTGTTATTTTGTTTGAATTGGTTAATAAAGTAACTGCTCCAAATACTGTAGATCCAGCCTTACAAACTCTCATTGCTGCAACCAACCCTAACACTGTGCTTAATCTCATGATTTTTTTTCTGTTCATAACACGAGTTCATATGAATAAATGTCTGGTTTATGTCGATAAAGGGTACTTGAGTCTTACTAATGATGCTGTGTAAACTTGTTCTCATGAAAAGGTGGAATAATTTATATTAGATGATGAAACCGTAAGAAATCACATGACTTGGTCCAACTAAACCTAACCATGATTGTGATCTGGAAAAAAAAACATGAAAGTTTTTGACATTTACTAATTATTATGAATTGTTATAAGAGGGTTTGGGAAACACTGTAGTGTAATATGAATTTTTAAATAATTTAATAAAATTTGTTTAAATAATTTGAATGATTTTGTATTTAAAGGATAAATTAATTGATGGTTATTTTCTTTTTTTTCTTTTTCTTTTTTTTTCACTGTGTTGTTAATAGGACATGCTTGTCATATTCTGAAGCACATTACTGCACCAGTGGTCCAATATATCCAGCACCTGCACAGAGCTAAAATACATTCAGCATTGCCTTTCATGCTCAAACTGAATCAGCTAGCATGTTTAAAACAGTTTCTTGCATTTTAAAGTCATGGAAAATAAAAAATTACCACATGTCGTATAAAAGAAATATAGATTCCCCACAGAGAGGGGCAAGAGTTAACTAAATCAAGCCATTAGGGACTGAGTGGGGAAAAGCGAATGAAAAACTAGCTACGGTCTCCTTTATTGTTGGGTTTAATTAAATTTTCAGCTCTAATTACAATTAAGCCACTTAGTATGTATAATAATGTTTGCATCACAGAGCAGCACAGATGCAGTCCATCAGCGCAATTAAATATTAAACCAGGAGGCTGTACTAATAGTGGCACAGCAAGAAGCCGTACTGTCTGCGTGCCAACAAATGCAACCGGGACTCCCAGTACGGTCACTCGGAGACCCGCAGAGCATCATTGCCATTCCCTGCTGCTGAGCTGTTTAGCTGTGCCTTGGTAATTTTTGCCCTTTTTTTTAGTTAGTAATGCTTTTACATCAAACGCTCCTTAAGGTGAATATAGGTCACTTTGAGGAGCATCAGCTGGAAAAAGCATTACTAACTGGGAAAAAAGGCGGGAAAAATACCGACACATGGGTAAACAGCCCTTGAGAGTTGGCTAGAGTGTTTTTGAGCTGTGAATCGGTGGTCTAATGCAAAATTAGTGTTGTGTTGCCAAATTATTCATAAGCCAGGAATGAGTGCATTTTAAGCTCAAATGATAAATTTCTTGACTCATCCCTCTCTGCTTCTTTTCGTGTGTGCTAATGTCCTGTCCGCTCTTTCCGACGATAAAGCTTCACTCATCAAGGTGTTTTGCATTATTTAGGACACGGTGACCGCCAACAACACTAAACAAGGGTTTATTTGGTTCTGCTTTGTCAAGCGCTTTGACAGCACGTATGTTTCCTCTCAAGCATTTAGCAATAAAGAGCAAACTTAGATGATTTTGGTTTGGGTCACATCAGTGCTCTTTACAATGACGGATATTCTGCCATGACCCAAGTTGTAGTCGAGATACCTTTCATCTGCAATATTTATTTTCATTTCAGCTGCAACCATTCAAAATGAGCAGCAGCAGCTGATCAAACAGTATTGTTGTGATACAAATCAGTTGTTTTAGCTTAGCTCGTAGTCATCCACGCCATCCCTCGCGCTGATTGTTGGAGTCAGTGCATCTCTTGGCAAGCTCGAGTCCTCCATTATGGGCAGAGAGGAATGTGTAAGGGTGCAGGATCTTTGAACTGTAAAGTCAGGCTTTTGGCTCGGCCGCCATCAAGGCATGCCTGGATAAATTTAGCAGCCATAGAATAGACCTAAATAGAAGGCTCCTCTTGGGGTAATAATTGGGTGTTGCTGCCCTACATTGCAAACACTGTTGATTCCAGTGAAATATTTCTGCACTGAGGCACACAAACAAAGCATAAACACAAAATACATAAGAGAGGAAAAAAGACGGACACGATTAACCAGTGGCGGGTTGGGTGTGTGTGTGAGAGGTATTATAGTTTTGAGTTCCAATTTTACTTTAGTTTTAGTTTGTTTTAATAGTTTCAGTGTAGTTTTAGTTTTAAACCCTATTAGAATTACATCACTATTTATTCCATCTGCCCATGATGACACACTAGGTCTGGCTCCACGGGCCTGGCCCACCTAATCATGAACTTGGCCCACCCTGGAAACCACCAAACTTCCCACAACCTCAAATATTTGGCCCACCTTGTGTTATAGAGGTCTAATCGGACAGGATACACTGATAATCAGAAGTCAGAAATAAATTTAAATGAAGGGTATTTTCCCCACATAATTCATTCAATGCTGAAAAATGGAATCGAAAGAAAGAAAGAAATGAATATTTTTACCCTGAAAGGTTAAAAAACAATCAAAAGTGACAAAGACATTTATAATGTTACAAAATATTTATATTTCAAATATAGAAATGCTGGTCTTTTAAATTTGTATCAAAGGAACCTAAAAAAAATTAGCGTTTAAACAAAAATATTAGCCTGCACAACTGTTTTCAACATTGATAATGAGAAGAAATGATTTCTGAAGGATCGTGGGACACTGAAAACTGGAGTAATGGCTGCTAAAAACTCCGCTTTGCCATCACATGAATAAATTACATTTTAAAATATATTCAAATGGAAAAAGTGACTTTAAATTGTAATAATATTTCACAAAATTACTGTTGTACTGTATTTTTGTACTGTATGCAGCCTTGGTGAGCATGAGAGACTTCTTTTAAAAACATTAAAAAAATCTTGCTGACCCCAAACTTTTGAACAGTAGTGTCATACATATCATATATGTGGATATGTCTGTATACACATTTAAATGTTGGAATTGTGCATGATATGGAAAACATGATGTTGCCATCGAAAATTTGTGATGTTTAGGTTAAAGAGTCAATCTAGGGGTAACTATACGCGCAAACACACACCCTTCACAACAACCAAATAACGTGGTACCTTTTGACAAACAGAGCGTGATATACACAAACATATTCAGAGAACCCTAGTGTCCCATGAAACACTACACCAGCACGTCAGACCCGGCAGTGAACGTCTGACAGTAAATGATGATATTCCCTTGTTTTTACATGATTCGAATTTGATTGTCCTAAAATGTCTTGTATATATTCAGATATGAGGCTTAGGTTGCATTTATTCAGCAATCAGTATTTTTTATCAGTTTGAGGTGTGATAAGCTGCTGTTTATTGATCCCTTTAAAAACGTTATCTGTTTTGCAATCTGTGTGTGTGTGTGTGTGTGTGTGTGTGTGTGGGCTGGGGTTAGATGGAGATGTTTATGATGAGGGATTATCCAGAAGTCCAAAGGGCACCCTGACTGCTGTCTTTAAGTTTCATCTGCATCGGTTCATCACCCTGCAAAGCCAAACTAAAACCTTTCATAAGATGATCAGCAGGGGTCATCAGTTAGAAACACTCAATTGTTGTTTAGTGGGTCTGGTTCTATCCCTGGTTCTATTACCTATATGATTATCAGAAATATTATTGTGTTTTCTAAAGTTTTATTCTCTTGGAATAAAAACAGTAGAGCATGAAAAATTGTCTGATAATTTATTTTAATGGCAGTTATAGTGTTCTGTCTTTATGATTTTAAAAGATAATTTATAGTCATTGAGATTATACACTCACTCAAATCTACAGTATAGTGACGTAGGTAATGCGTAAAGGTAAATGTGCTTTAGCTGAAATGATCATAAACAATGGAATGGGCTCACGCATAAAATAATTTACAATATAAACAATATTAATGAAAGAGAAGCAAATACACAATGTTCCTCTTGTTCAGTGTAAAGAAATATTTTTGTTTTTGGAAGCTAAAGTAAAACTGTCAATCATGAAACAACCAACATGTATGACAAGAAACTGCAGAGAAGTTCTGTTATGAATTTAAGAAGGGTTCTTCTGCAGTTCTATTAAGAACCTCTGGGGGTAGTACACACACACACACACACACACACACATACTGTGTTTTCATGTTTTTTGGGGACTTTCCATATAGGGTACCATTATTACGGACTGCCCATGCACAAAAGATCGTTTTTGTATCCTCCAGTATAGCTCTGTTAAATAAATTCCTGTGATATTACAATTGTCATTTTACATATAAGGCAGTGATTCTGCTGTTGTGAAAGGGATGTTGTTGTTCGATGTCGGTTGTATTTGTAATGTGTAATGTAATTTGTAATACTGTTGATGTTTGTTTGTATTTGTCAATGATTGTTGGTGAGGACTGAAGGGTACCACAGACACAGAATTTCTGAGAGGACAATAAACTAAACTAACTAACATAGTGATTTTTATATTGTACAAACTGTATATTCTATCCCCTAACCTTAAACCTACCAATCACAGAAAACTTTCTGCATTTTTACATTTTCAAAAAACATTACTTAGTATGATTTATAAGCTGTTTTCCTCATAGGGACCAAAAAATGTCCCCACAAGGACAAGGACAATGTGTTGTAAACATTACAATATAAGCATTTTACGCTGAAGACCTGTTATGAAACTGGGTCGCATGGATCCATAGACGCTATATTTCATATGAGGTCAGTAAAGGTTCATACTCTTTCAAAAGCATATTCTTTTAAAATCCAATGTAGGGCTGCAACTAACAATTATTTTGATAATCGATTAGTTTGCTGATTAATTTTTTTTCTGATTAATCGGATAAAATTTTTTTTTTTTTTATTTTATTGACAAAACACACTATTCCACATCCTGCCCAATGCTGTCCTTCAAACAAACATGTCAGCTGAGTGCTATGAAAACATACATAGTGAATATATCTTTCCTTACAAAAATTAACCATGGTTTTACAAATAATAATAATAAATAAATAAATAAATAACAGGGTTATTGTAGTTATTCCATGGTAACCACAAATTAACCATGGTTTTGCTTCAAATCCATAGTTTAACTATGGTGTTTGTGTGGTTATACAAATGGTAATCAATACACCAGAAAAAACATGGTTTTACTATAATAAAACAATGGTTAATTTTGGGTATGTCTGTGCTATACATTGTGCAGAAAAGTTACTAAGCAAAAGGACAGTTTAAATCCCTACATTAAAATGATATTAAAGAAAAACAAAAACACACAAAAAACACAAACTCAGTGTTAGCAGATTAGAGGAATGTTCTGCAGGAACACACACATTCGCTATGGACACAGTAACCTGTTACTGTCATTTCTATATCCTGTAAATAGGCTATAAGAAACGTCTTACATTTATAATCAATTACACGCTGTTATCTCTTTACAGTTACTACTCTCATAAAATACTTGAATTACATGACTTTTAAACCTAAATTTAGCATCCAACAGCAGATGTTTCAGCTAAATGAATGTTTTTGCACTGAATATGAATTGTCTCCCTCTCTACTGCGTTCTGTCTGTTTGACGCGCATGCGTGCGCCCGCCACACCGGCGCTCCTTCAGTGAAGTTTGAAGCTAATGCAGACTGTCAGGACACGCTTTCATGCTAAATGGAAATACTCGCGTGAATTAGTAACATTTACATATGAGGATATAACCTGTAAAATGAACGTTTTGCTCTGAGGACGCACACACATCTGTCAAAGAGCATGACAGGGTACATTAAACGCTAATGCATTTAGCTTGAAGCTTAACCTTTTTGGGTGCTTGGATCATGCACCTTTCCCACAGCAGCTCACTCTGTTTACACTCCACTATTTTTAGATGCATTTTGTCCATAGAAATGCATTATTCAGTGCTGTAATTATTCAGTGCATTCTTTATTGTTATAATTCAGAAAATGCTTAGCCTAAAGCCTGAAATGTGTCCTTTTTGGCTTGTAAACTATCCATACCAGGGCTCCAGATTAACATTTGAGAGTAGTGGCACCAGCGCCACTAAGTTCTACAGATGGTGGTGCCCAGCACCTGATTTGGTGGCACTGGAGGAAAATTTATCATAAAATTTATTTAATCATAAAATTACTATTGTTTTGCATTGTTTTGTTAATAAGTGCAGTTACCAATAATATTACATGTTTGTTTATTGGAAATGTAACAGTGAAGCACTGGGTTTGAATTGATATGCAGATAAAATTAACTTTTATTAACAACAGTAATGTGCAAAAACCTATTTTTTATAGGGAAAATTTAAATATTCTACTCTTATTAAATGTACCATTGTTCTTTTATAGTATCATACTGAACTGACCGACAGCTTCAGTGATTATAAAAGGAGCGCTCTTTACTTGTTTTCTGTGTAATTCAGTCACAATTTGAAGAAAAGTTTTTGTTTTTCACGAGACTTTGTGACTTCCTACTTTTTTCTATATATTAAGGAGTGGAAATGGCTAATAAGTCAATAAGTGCTCCTCTGCTGCCATCTACTGTTTATAGTGGTAATTTTATATCTTAAAAGTGCTTGTTTGCCACAAAGTGGCCTACACCTTTAAACTTTTAGATTTATAAATCATCACATTCAAAATAACATTAAAACTGGATAATATTTAGAGCTTTTAAGTGCTGGAAAAACTGTGAAGCACTTGAAAGCCCGTAAAAAGTGCTTGAATTTCACTCTCAAAAGGTTGTACGACCCCTGAGATGAATAATGTAAAAAAAAAAAAAAAAAACACATTTGACTATTTCTTCCAAAATACCATGTGGTGTTACTACATTAAATCCTTGGCGAATGTTCCTTGTAGTGTTGTTTTTGGCGGCCTGTTTTAATTTTAGTTTTAGTCTAGTCTTTGTGTCAAGCTGTCATTTTAGTTTTTATTTGTTTTAGTCACGTTCATACTCTTTTTAGTCTAGTCAAGTTTCAGTCGACTAAAAGTCTGAGCATTTTAGTCTTATTTTAGTCAGAATTATCCATGACTATTTTCGTCTAGTTTTAGTCGACGAAAACTGATGACATTTTAGTCAATGAAAATTGTATTTAGTCTCTTTTTAGTAATGCAATTCTGTTTAACCCAGTCAATATAGTATAAGTACCTAGTAGTATAGACGAAACAAATCTTTTAGCCAAACCCATTTCAAACAAGGTTATCTTAATATATTATTGTTACCTTATAGACTCAAGAATACATCCGTTCCAGACACGGAAGACGGTCTGATTTGAATTTACAACATATTTATTTTACCAACCAAACATGTTAGAAGTACACACACATAAATTTAAATAAAATAAATAAAAACATTGAGATGTCTCTTAAGGTTCGTGGTGTTTTCCCCTGTGATTTTGTGGCCGCTCCCCATCTTTTTCCACAACACATTCCGTTTTCTTTTAAACTTCTATGTAATGAAAGTTTTTCCAAATGTCGTTTCTTCTTTTTCTCCCAAAAGCCCTATTCGGACGGTAATTGTTTCTCACGTGGAAGTCCGTAAAAATAAATTTGTATGCCACCTCAGTGATAAAACTCGTGTATTCGGATGGCGATTTATTCACGGTGGAGGAGCGAGTTTTGTGATCCTGGGAATAACATGATTGTATGCTGTAAATAAAATGTCATATGCTTGGTATAATAAGAATAAATGCATATTTAATTTAATAATAGGAAAATAATATACTAATTATTTAATTATTTAAATGTTTAAAAATAGGAAGATATATATACGCGCATTATAGTTAAAATGGTTTTCTTTCTTATATTTTATCTAAAAATAAATTATGTAATTTTATTCCACATGGAAATGAGCGGAAATAAGTTAATACAGCCTCTTATTTACCTGAGGTAAACATAATGCTGCGGTTATTTTAACATATAATTGCTGTCGTAATAACGGCCCATTTCAAGTGTTTACGTGCTTTTATTTTTATTTTTTGAGCGGTGATGAAATATATTACTCTTGTAAATACTTGCCAGCATTTCAGTAATAAAAGTCTAGGTCTTTAAAATGCATCTAAATTACAGCGAAGCGCAACCGTACGGTGCTCTGCAGTGGTCAAAAAGGATATAAACGGTGAATTTTGAAACGATATACTCTTGAAAACTCAGAGATGTGGATTCGGATATTTGTCAAAAAAAAAAACAGTAGGTAATTCGGCCGGGGATTTTTACGCGGGTGGTGGGAGAAAAACACTGATATTCTGGATTTGGACGGCAATAAAATCACAGACAGCCCCTGTAAATGATGAAAATACCTTATGACCCCACGAGAAACAATTACCGTCCGAATAGGGCTCGAACCCCGGCTGGCCGGCCATCGGTCCCTTTCTCTGTCAGACTTAACTTTGTTTTGTGTCGTTTACGCTAACTCACCGCAGCTGCATCTTCTAAATAATGCCGCGAGTGGGGCTTGAAGAGAGTGACGTCGCCTGCGTCTGCGCGACCTGATGCAGTCCCTGAAGCGAGACACACAGGAATACTGCAAAATAATAATAACGCGACTAAACGAGACGAAATAACGTTATAACATTTCGTCTCGTCTCGTTTTGGTCAACGAAAATGAAGAGACATTTTAGCATAGTTTTTATCTTGTAAACCACATTTAGTCTAGTTTTTATTCGTCAACAATATTGCATTATACATTTAATTATAGTCATCGTCACATGACCAGCATTTACGTGGCGTCTCGTCTTCGTCACGTGATAAAGGTCCGTTGACGACGATATTTAGTAATAATTTTCGTTGACGAAAGCAACACTAGTTCCTTGAGGTTCACTTATAATGTTAAAAAATGTTGCACAAAAAAAAAAATCTGTTTTGATCAGCTGATTCAAGCTCCTTCGGCTCCTTCAAGGCTTGTCAGGTAACAACCACTGATTGGCTAACATCATTGCATAGGAAACCGTATCAACGCCCACAAACTATTGCACATGAAGTGTTTTGAAAACATTATCCATATAAAACTGTCATTTACGGACAAAGCATTATGAAATAATTTACTTGCAGTTTGTGATGCAGCTGCTGTCAGATACAGTTGGCTGCTTCATCTTTCAACAAAAGTTTCTTTGCGCGCTCTCCATTACACTGTGCCTTATTTACAAAACAAAATGCTCCGAACAAACATATAATCGAGTAGGCAAATGTCAGCTGTTAAACGACTGAATGCTAGTGGGCGTGGCCTATGGTCAGTGTTGGGGAAGCTGCTGTGAAACTGTAGTTTGACAAGCTACAAGCTACTCGTAAGCTAAAGTAGTTAAACTACAGCCAAACTACCCTTTTGGAAAAGTAGTTAGCTACACTACAAGTTGCTACCAAAAAGTAGCTAGCTACATTGAAACAACATATGTTATAAATAACTGAATAAGTGTTTGAGGAATGTTTTAAGTAAAATATTTAGTGTTTAAAACAATGCAATACAATTATGATTTCAATAATAACATAATATTCAAATATCTCAGACCGTTTGTCAAAGTGCATAATTACAACAAATGTAACACTGCAAGAACAAAATGTATCCAGCTTAATTGCACACACAGAAACATTTTCTCAAAAATACTGAGAGATGGTTGCATTTTGGTAAGAAAATACTTTGAACTCTGAACAACTGCTCACATGTGGCACTGGCAGGGAAAGCACTACCTGGTGTAGTTGCAGCAGACTGTAGAAACCTGTCTACTTTATCCAAAACATTGACCTCCAAAGGGTCAAAATATTATAATTTGTTACGTTACAAAAGTGAGTGAGTGCACTTGGAAAATGTTAAGTGTTTTAGTTGAACTGGCATAGTTACAGTCACTGTTATACCTCAGGCAAAACAGGAATGGTTTCACACCATCAGTCCAGGATTGAGGTGCAGTGTCAAGAACAAAATGTAGGCAACTCAATTTGTACTCTTAACTAAACTGAAGCAGAAGTGCATGCCTTGTTAATTCGACATAAGAGAAGTTTCTCAAAATGACCGTCGGAAAGACAGCTGCGTTTTGGCAGGAAAATGTCCTTTCCAACACTAAACAACCGCTGACATGCGGCACTGGCAGGGACACCAGTATTGCATTTATGGAAGACTCTCTTCATTTTTGATAGATGCTGGAAAGCACTATCAGGTGTGATTGCTGTAGACTGTAGATAACTGTCCACTTCATCCAAAACATTCTCCAGGTTTCTAGAGAAGTAGTCTGTGATCTCATCACTTTCATTTTCTGGCCTCCTTGAAACAGTTGTCTCTGCAACATGTGGACTGTGTGCTGCTGAAAGCTCCTGTTTTAGTCTTAAGATGATGTCATCTTTTTGCTCACTTGGTATGTAAGACATACTAAACATAGGATGTGAAGCCGTTGCCATGAGATATCTTTTACCGGAAAGGTAACTGAATCTTCTGTTCACACCACTGATGATGGCATTAACTAATGGCCCACAATATTGGAGTTTTTCTTGCTTGACTGCAACTTCTCAACAAGAATGTTAATTGTGGGGACCAAGACTCCGAGGTATGCCATTTTGTCCGACTGCAGAACATCTAGGGCCTTGGACACTGGTGCCATGACCTGTGAAATTACACATAACAAAACATGACAATATGCATGAGTGCAAAAATACATGATGAAAATCACAGAATGCATAAGTCACATTGATTATTATATTCTTAAGAGCTATTAATAGGTACTTAACTTTAAATGACTTTAGTAAGTCTTTAGTAAATTCTTTTAGTTTTAATAAAATTAGTATTTGACATACAGTATATACCAAAAATATTTTTTACTATAAAAATATAGGATTCTATGAAACACTAAAAATATTTACATAAAGTGACTGATTCAATACATCTTAGCTAGTTCAAACTCACCATGACATATTCTTTGATGAATGTAATCTCTGATGGCTTCAGTCGTGGAATGTCCATTTTCTCACAAACATCATGGAGCTCTTGAGGTTTCTCTTCAATGCAAGTTTTCATACAATCCATTGCATTATATGTAGAGTTCCACCGCGTTATATTAGGCACAACCAGCACGCATCCAAGTCTGTCTTTAATGGTGTCAGAAGCTTGGGTGCTTCTACTCTGCTTATTCCAAAGGCTTTGACATTTGGCAAAAGCTGCCCTTGAAATCTTTTTAAATGAAGAGTCTTCCACAGCTGCCTCAGCATCTTTGGTTGCAACCAAGTGGAGAGAATGGCAGGCACAGCGTTGATGGGCTGGCAAGTGGTAGTCATCATTTTCGGTCTCTTTTAGAAATGCTGCAACATCAGTGAACTCAACATCTGCTTCTTCATTATTTTCTTTATCTTCAGTCACTTCTTCAGCTGCGAACACACTAAATGCTTTTACAAAATTTGAACTATTGTCTGTAGTGGTTAACACAACTTTGTTTTGAATGCTGAATTCCATGTGAACACTTTCAAGCATCTCTGCCAGATTGTCATAAGTGTGCCTTCTCTTGATCCTTCGGCAAGCTAAAGCCCCTGAAGAGATGGTAAGTGTGTCTGAATCTATCCAATGGACAGTGACTCCCAGATAGCTCTTGTGATTTGTTGACCATGCATCTGTGGTTGTTGCAACACATTCTTGCTCAGACAGAACTTTACACATATCTGCCTTCATTGAATTGTATTGATCCTCTAGCATTCTGACTAATGTCTTTCTAGATATCACATGCCTTGAAGGCAGTACCTGCTTGAATAAGTCTTTAAATTCTGCCCTTTCAACAATACTGAGGGGATGAAGCCCCTGAATAACAAAATTCAGAACCAGATTGTTGAATTTTGCCTGGGACACTGGTGCCACATCCCTCATGAAATACTGAATTGGACTTGATGAGCTTCAGTAAGTCTGTTCTTGAATGGAGGGTGTTATCTTCTTACTGAATTGCTGCTGCATTCTCAGTAACTCATTGAGTTTAGATGGATGCAGTCTCTGAATAGGCATAAGATAAAGGGGAAAAAGCAAAAAATTAGAAAGAAAAATACATTTTAAATTACATATACTTTTATCCCAACTTTTTGTAACAATAATAATAATAATAATAAATTATTATTATGCAAGACAGAAATATATAAACCTACTATTATAATACTACTGCACTACAAAATAAATGATTTTTTTCAGAGTACATTAATTTTCAGACTAAAGTAGTTAAATAACAATAATTTCTTAACTTGAAAGGATTAAACACTTGAGCTTTTATTGGCGGAAAACTGCGAGACCTTTACTTTTCTATGACATTTAAACACTTTTATATTACAAATCGAGTGAAATGCTGTAGTAATCTGCTCTCACAAATGTTGGAAGTTATGTGAACGTTAAACAGCATAACTGGTATTTGAAAAATGCACGTTAAACTCACAGCACATGCAGTGATGGAGCTCATAGAATTTACTATGAAAGAAGAACACGAATCACAAGCTGCTTGTGTGAGCACAGTTCGGTTTCGACATGAAACCAGTCGCAACAAATCTATACACCAATTTAATTAAATCAAAGCCTTTGTCGTGCGATAAACGCACTGAGCTATATTGCGATTTAATTTTCTGTTCGACTGACTAATTGACAAACAAAACAATGGCGCAAACGTTAGTGGTCTTTTATGTTCATTACAAAACTGGCGGACAGACCATTGCGAGTCATTGTAATTAAATCAGAAATAGAAATTTGATTTAGAGAGCAATAAAGCAGGATAATTAATACATTTAAAATGGCTATTACTCACCTGCATGTGCGTCCTTAAATTTGTGCTTGAGGTCTTCGATGCAGACAGCGTTTTAATCTTTGGTTTGCAAAGATTGCATACAAAAGTGTAGCCTTTACTTGTCATTTCCCTGAGAGACATGAACTTGGACAAATAAGGCCATGGGTAATTAGATGTTTCTCCATCCTCCGATTCTGCCGCCATGTCTTGCTCCATCGTGGATAATGATGATGGGTGTGTCGTACGTCAGTGAACCGTAAAGCCGCAAGATGCGAGATTAAACAACAGGTCGTGGTAATGAACAAATTTAGTTTGTGTGATCTAATAAGAAGAAGACGCTGCGCTGCTTCAATGCATCGCAGGCTCGCCTAAACACAATGTAGCTTTTGGCCGCGCTACACCGCTACTTGCTGCAAAAAGTAGTTAACTACTGCAAAAGCTACACTGTTTAAAAAGCAACTGAGCTACTGCAAAAGCTACACTGTTTAAAAAGCAACTGAGCTACTGCCAAGCTACTGAAAAATGTAGTTAAGTTAGTAGCGTGGCTACTTGTAGTTAGCTACTCCCCAACACTGCCTATGGTGTGATGATGGTGCAATGATTCCTTGATGTCTTGCTCTGGAGGCAGTCATATGCAAACGTATTTGCCCATGTGATGTCACAGATCCCACAATATCAAAACGAGCCGTTTTTGGAGCTTGATTAAATAATTGTTTAGTTTATAATGAGGAGGACGTTTTAAGCTATAAAACTTGCAGGATGTTTTAATGGTACAAAGACCTCTTATATGTCAAAAGAGCAAGGCACATTTAATTTCTCATGTCATGACCCCTTTAAATATAGCCTACCAGTAAATGAAAAAGCTATAATGTTAATCAATACAAAACACACATCCTCTATTTATGAAACACAGTCATGTAATATATTTAAATAAACACACAGCAAGCAGAAACAAGTTTATAGAAAATACATTTATAATAAACTTTAAACCCCAAAGAGATGCTTTTTAACAATATACAGTGAAATACAACAATTGTTTCTCATCCACACTTTATATTAACAGTATGTTGCTGCTGGCCTAGAGACAGATGTTACATTCATACTGACCAGAATTAATGCAGATTGTTTTAATGAAATGTGCTGTTTAAAATGATCTATGATTTGTAAAATTATGACCTTAAAGTTGTGCCACTGTGAGTGCATTGTGAATTAAGTTAATACCAATGTTACATTTATTGAGCGTTACAATTATCCCTGCTCCTGGCAAGATGGTAGTAGATTCAGAGGTAGTTAATGAATGTTGGAACTACAGATTATAGTCACTCTGGCGCTTGTTCTGTACAGACTGCTTGTTAGTGGCTTGGTGTGGCCATCATGTCATGTCATCATCTTCAACCTCCAAGGTCACAACGTCTCTGTTCTCACCATCAATGGCCACATTTTTCCCCCTGATGTTCCCTCCCCTCTCTCTCTCTCTCTCTCTCTCTCTCTCTCTCTCTCTTCTCTCTCTCTCTCTCTCTCTCTCTCTCTCTCTCTCTCTCTCTCTCTCTCTCTCTCTCTCGTCTCCATCTTGCTTGCTTTCCTCTCACCCTCATTGTGCTGTATCATAATTTGCCTAACTGAAAGCAGGTGGGAAAATCATTTGACTGTGAGTGGGCCAGATGTGCTGCTCCCAAGATGTTGTCAGATTTGAAATAATTTTCTCAGCACTATTCAAACTTCAGCAACTGACATGGCTCCGTCCCATATGCTGTCTTTCTCTTTCACACATCTCATCAGCTGCATGGCCCAACAGTGATTACGGGGCAGCTGTGAGTGGAGAGGACGATGTGAAGCAGTTTACACACACACAATTGCTATTAATGTCCAAGACTCGAGGGGCTCCTTTATTTATTTATCTCCCACAATGCCGTTGTTTGGACGTGAAGCGCGACTGATTGGGTGCTGTTGTGTGCAGCAGGAGGCAGCAAACCGTGAGGGACACACCTGTTAGTGTACACCTCTCATCAAGAGCTGCTTCACATCTATTCGTTCTATCATCTATCTATCGTTCTGTCCATCTATCTATCTATCTATCTATCTATCTATCTATCTATCTATCTATCTATCTATCTATCTATCTATCTATCTATCTATCTATCTATCTGTCTGTCTGTCTGTCTGTCATTCTATCTATCTATCTTTTATCTATCTAGCTCTATTTAGAGCTGCTTCACATCTACTCCTCTGTCTGTCTGTCTGTCTATCTATCTGTCTGTCTGTCTGTCTTTCTGTCTGTCTATCTATCTGTCTGTCTGTCATTCTATCGTTCTATCTATCACAATCTCATTCCATTGTTTTAACTTTCTAGCTCTATTTAGGGCTACTTCACATCTACTCCTCTGTCTGTCTGTCTGTTCTATCTATCTGTCTGTCTGTCTATCTATCTATCATTCTATCTATCTCAATCAAATTCCATTGTTTTATCTATCTAGCTCTATTTAGGGCTGCTTCACATCTACTCCTCTATCTATCTATCTATAGTCAAGTCAAGTCAAGTCACCTTTATTTATATAGCGCTTTTTACAATGCCGATTGTTTCAAAGCAGCTTTACAGTGTTAAACAGGAAAATAATGCAACAGAATTTGATTCGGCTGCACAGCCGCTCTGGAGAAAACGGTGATGTCATCCAGCTCAATTATCATATAGTGTCAATGCGGGCAGATCAGTAATATAGTTGAAATTTTAGTGTCCCCAACTGAGCAAGCCAAAAGCCAAAGGCTATATGTCTATCTATATGTCTATCTGTCTGGCTGTCGTTCTATCTCTCATTCTATCTCAATCTATCTAATTCTAGAGCTACTGTAAAAAAAAAAAAATATATAGACAAGTTGCAGAAAATACTTTCATTCCTTACCCAGTGTCTCTAGGCCTGACCAGTCAGAGAAATGTCACAACCATTTTTGATGTGAATCCTGATCTTTAGTCTGTGGATAGTCTCAGACAATGAGCTGTTCTGAGTTGGGTTTTATGGTTTTATGGTGACAGACAGTAATATCAACCATACGCCACTCTAGACAAAGAATGGGACGTGATCTCATAGTCGGCCTCTCTCATCCACTAATGACAAGGGCAGCGCTCCCTAATCCCTCTATCTTTCTCTTTCTTTTCTTACTCCTTGTCTACTCTCTTGTCTAACCTCTTTAATTCCCCCCCGCACTGCGGACCAGATGCCAGTGTTGGCCAGGAGTCTCCGGAGGCTTCCAGTAACATATTGGTTTATAATTAATGAAATTAGCGCTGTTATCTGTTGTGAAGATCCCAGCTCTGGAATTAGACACTCTGCAGAAAGAGAGGGAGAAAAGGCAGGAGAAGGAGAAGGGATGGTGGTTGAGAATGTGGGATACCAGAATGAACAGAATGCCACTAATGAGGAAAAGGAATAGAGGAAAAGTGGAGTTGACAGAACAAATGAGTCTCCA
This sequence comes from Coreius guichenoti, assembly GCA_039654105.1. Classification (NCBI taxonomy): domain Eukaryota; kingdom Metazoa; phylum Chordata; class Actinopteri; order Cypriniformes; family Gobionidae; genus Coreius; species Coreius guichenoti. Next base: position 16,817,489 of record CM077172.1, on the reverse strand, counting down.
TCATAGCAAGAAGGACAAAAACAAGGCAACAGGGACGAGCAGGTGGACAAAGCCATCTTGAGCAGTAGAGAAATGTTTTAGACCACTCAAAACTTAACTATGCATTGTGTATGTTAACACAACGCTCAAAAACTCAACCAGCGTCTCACAGCTTTTAGATGATTTTCTGCTCCAAAATTTTCACTGTACTTTTTTTGTACAATCCAGACCCCATTGCCCATTCATTTTGGAACAGCTTAAATAGGTTTATGGGCTTTGAATAGCTCCAAAATGATTTTATTTAGTTAGTATTTGTTAGTATCAATAATAGTAATGCATAGTTATTCAGTAGTTGATTTTTAATGGAAAGCATAAAGTTTAAATCTTTTAGAGGTCAAATAAACACAAATAACTTGTGTTGTTTTGAAGCTTCTATAAGTTGAATATAGAATGCCATATCATATAGCATATCACATATATCATATCATATAGCATATTATATAGCATATCTCATGCCATATCACATATATCATATTTCATATCATATATCCATCATATATCATATCATGGCATGTGATGGTATCAAATTTTCATATAATGATAGCTTTTATCACGGTATTGAATTGTTACCTAAAAGCGTTGTCCTCCCAACAAGTTTAATACCTTTTTTCATGTAACAAAAAGAAAATTTAAATACAATAAACAATACAGAAAAATATATAAAGTAAACAAATTTTCGAACAGATTAAAGTGCAAAAGAACTATAGAGAACAATACTTTAGAGTGAGGCATATATCATATATCACAGGCCAATATATTCAGTAGGCGGTTTTTCAAAATAGAACTACTGTTTTACCAGTCTTTATCAGTTAAAAATCGAAAAAACTATTCTTTTCACAAAAAAAGTTCGATTGAAAAATTCTTTTTAGTTTATTATTAACTATTTTAAAAATCATCGCAGTTTATCGGTAACACATTCCAAATACAGTTTAAGTTGTTAACATTAGTTAATGTATTAGTTATTAGAAATAATGAGAATGATTAAATAATTTGTTGATTGAAAATAATGATTTATTAATTTAAATTATTATTTATACATTTATAAATATACTATTGTTCTTTAATTCATTATTGTTTATGATAAAGTAAGAAAAGTTAATTTGTACAATTTCAAATGTTAATAAAAATACAGGAATTTAAGATAGAAATTTAAATTAAACTACAGCATATTAATAGAATCTGTAAAAGTGTTGTTAGTTTATGATACCTGATGCATTAACTTGTGAACAAATTGAACCTTATTGTAAAATGTTAATTTTTTTTTTTTAATCTGTATGTGTAAATCAATTAGTCTATTTGTCAAAAATGCAGATTTACATGAATACAGGGACCAAACCATTAAGGGCAGGCTGCATTTTTCACATAATCTATTAGCCCTGGTTTGGGTGGACAGTGTTTGGTCCTGGAGGAGTTGCGGTAATGACAGGGAACAGCACACGCTCGGCACTGAATGAGACACGGCCGAGTCTGCAGACACGTCGGCCTACAGGCAGCCCTCCAACATTCAACCTCAACTGCTCCTTAGGGTCACTTTAGCCAGAGTGCGTGGTTCCTGTTCCGCCCTGTGCCGATCGCTGTTCACACATACACAAACACACACACACATGCCAATGAAGCATTGTTCTGGTTCATAGGCACATAAACGGACAGTTGGTGTGTTTTAAGGAGAGTGTAATTAGTATATTCATAGAGAGGAACAAATCATGGGACATCACGGGAACAATTGCCACATGTATTGTTGCGCACACACACAATAGAGGTTTGTTTAGACGGGGTGGGTAAATTGTTTCTGTTTGGAGGATATTTATCATGCACGGCATGGCCCTGTGGTCCAGTGGCTTCTGTAATGGGTCTGATTAATGGAGCCTTATTAACAAAAGGTGGTTTGTTCAGACCCCGCAGGCGCCATGTAATGCTGCCACTCGACACTGCTGTAATGGGCTGTTTGAGGAACACTGTGATTAAACACCATTACATGCTTACTAAACTCTTTAACTACACTCAACAGAGCTGGGTTAGCAAACAATGACGCTTCAAAACACAATGAAGGATGGATGGACAGACCGATCAATTGAATGATGGACAGACAGTTGGCTAGGTAAGTGAATGAATATGTAAATTGTATACTAATTGGAACATATAGAGATAAACAATAAATAACAATAGTTAATAACAATAATAAAAATACGCTTTAAATGCATTCAGCTGTAATCTAGTATTTATATTTGCGGTAGGAGGAGTCATTGATGCGTGTTGGCACAGTTCCAAACGCACTCCCTGGACAGACTCCTAATTACGGCCGCCCGAGCTGAGGCCGCCTGCGTGTGCTGCCGCTAACCTCATTCCACAATATCTAGTCCTCGCCGTTAACTAATCCAATCAGAGCTCATTTCAAACTTCACACTGGAGCACTAATAGAATAATGCCATCATATCAGCTCTGTACTGAAGGGGGAGGCACGTTCTGCGACCTCTCTTTCTCTCTCTCTCTCTCTCACACACACACACACACACACACACACACACACACACACACACACACACACACACACACACACACACACACACACACACACACACACACACACACACACACACACACACACACAGACAGAGACACAGAGAGAGAGACAGGGATCAGCCGTATTTCTGGCCCTCCCCCCTCCACATCCACTGGCACCACAGGGCTGGCAATAATAATTATTATGTAAATAAATACGCCAGCGGTAATCACATTCGTGCCACTGATCCAATTAGAGCACTGATACTCGTGGGCTCTGTGCAGACCGGTGCCTGATAGGTAGAGTCTATATGTCTGTCTGGCCCCTAATGCTGGAGCCAAACTTCTGAGCTCACCTGCTCCATAAACATCCATCTACCTACTAAACACAACAATCTGTATCGCCAGTAGTGTCTCGACTATATTCACTCCAAGGCTGTGTCTTCTTTTAATCAAAGGCAAACATAAAAATTAAGTGTAAAAAATAAAGCATTTTAGGTGTTTATTTGTTAGTTTATTCTCTTGTTTTTCTGATTAGGGTGTGACTTTATTGCAGGGATCTCAAACTATCTGAGAATAAATTATTACTACTTAAAGGCCTTGTGAAAGTATAAGTGGAAAAATAATTTATTCTTAAATCTGTCAAACAAGTACATTTATATAATATAGAAATAAATGTTAAACTAAATTAGATATACAGCGATGTATACAATTATTGAAATTATATATGTAAATTGATAAAAAATGACAGTAAAACTTTTACATTGTTGCAAAAAATGAAAAGAAATGCTGTTCTTTTGAACATTCAAAGCATCCTGATAAAAAACAATCACAGTTTCCACAAAAATATTAAGCAGCATAACTGTTTTCACAATGATAATAATATGAAATGTTTCTTGAGCACCAAATCAGCATATTAAAATGATATCTGAAGGATCATGTGACACTGAAGACTAATAATGCTGAAAATTCAGCTTTGCCAACACATATGTGATTCTGGACCACAAAACCAGTCATAAGTCGCACAAGTATATTTGTGACAATAGCCAACAATACATTGTATGGTCAAAATTATCAATTTTTCTTTTATGCCAAAAATCATTAGGATATTAAAGTAAAGATCATGTTTCATGAAGATATTTTCTAAATTTCCTACCGTAAATATATAAAAAATGTATTATAAGTAGTAATATGCATTGCTAAGGACTTCATTTGGACAATTTTAAAGGCGATTTTCTTAATATTTAGATTTTTTCAAATAGTTGTATCTCGGCCAAATATTGATGTCTATTGAAATAGATTGAATATTCTATTTCAGTCTATTAAATATTGATTGAATTTCCATTGATGTACAAACCATACATCAATGGAAAGCTTATTTATTCAGCTTTCATGTTATGTATAAATCTCAATTTAAAAAAATTGACCCTTATGACTGGTTTTGTGGTCCAGGGTCACATATATTCAAATAGAATTTGGTAATTTTAAATAACATTGTAATGATATTTCACAGTATTACTGTATTTTTGATCAAATAAATGCAGCCTTGGTGCATAAGACTCATCTTTCAAAAACATTAAACAATCTTACTGACCCCAAAGTTTTAAACAGTAGTGTATATAGAATTTTATTTTATAATATATTGTTTTATAATAAAAACAAATATTTATATATTAATATTTATATACAATATGACAAGCCTGTATATATTGTACGTATATATCTGTGTATACCTGTCAAAAAAAACTTTAGAAAGATGTACATAAGTTGTGCATTAACTATATAATTTGAGGCATTGTTGATGTACAGTATGTGAGTTTTAGACCTCTGCTTTATTGTGTACACTGTTGTAAAAACAGATGTTCTTATTATAATATTATTTTATCAGCATTTCTACAACGTCAATCTTGTTTTTTAAGAAAAACAGCGTTGAAGGCACTTGCTTTTACCATCACATCTGCTTATGATTTTTCCAATTTTTAGTTATGTTTATAGTGACTCTGAATTGTGCCATTGCATGTGTTTCATGTGTATGAGCAAACTGCTGTATTGAGTTACTCGCAGAAAGGTCCTGCAGTTGAGGAGGCCGAGTGTAGTTGCAAAGGTGGCACATTACTAGAAGTCACTTATCAGTACTTGCACAACAATCCACAAGTAAAAAAAGAAACAGCCAGCCCTCATGAATAAATGCTCGTGCCTCCAGAATGAATATGTAGCAATGAGAAATGCCTATTAGTTTAAGCGGTCCCTGTTTAGCGTGCATAGTGCCATTGGCCCTGCTGAAAACACTGGTTAATGCATCATTCTAACGAATGGCTCCCAGAGCTGAGTCCCTGCCTTTTACATCTCAATCAGGTCATTCCTGTTTATTTATGTATTGTACTGGAGGAGGGGGAGGGGACTAGCCCAATGAATAGTGCATATTTTTTCTCTCTATTTAGTAAAAAGCTTTCACAATGACTCTGTGCATCCATACGGATTCAACATCTGAAATTTCCCATTCCCTCAGAGAGAGCAAGTACATGCATACACACAGAAAAGAGAGGGCAGAGGGGCTAAATAGATAAAAGAAATCTTATATACAGATGTGGAAAATGTCTGCATGTATTTCCCCCATATGTATTCTTTATATCCACTTTCTCTCTCTCTCTGCCTCTCTTTCTCTTTTTTTCTCTTATATCCTTCTTTTCCCCAGTTGGTCGCACGCTATTAAACAAACACTCTTAATATTTGGGCTGGCTGGCAGTTTGAATTTCATCTCATGGACGCATCTTGTTTCTTTCAAACCTTGACTGTTTTGACATTCGCTTCAATTAAGATATAAACAAGCAGGCCTCTTGATGGTGATGGCGGAGCCACTAATTTGCCTAATTGTTTGCAGTTGTCTGGGAAGCAGGGGCCTGATCGGCTGAACCAGAGAAGGGGAGACGAGGAAGGAGAGAAGGAGAGAAAGAGGAGGGAGGGGGGGACGTGAGAGAGAGAGAGGGAGGGACTGAGTGATTAAGGCTCTAAAGACTTCCTTCGCCTGTTTATGTGCTAGATCAGCTTCAAACACGGCCATTAGACCACAATTACAGATTTGGACAAGGCAAGAGAGGTTCTGGGGAGGCAGTGGAGTGAGGATGTGGCCCTGGAGGGTGGGCATCCCAGACCCTAGGGACTAAAAGAGCCATCCAGATAAGCACCTCCAGTAAAGTGGTGATAAGAAATTATCAGCTGCTTGGACAGGCGAAAGAGTCGAATGACAGAAATGAAACATAACCGTTTTGAAGGGGACGGTGCAGGCTGGCTATAGACTATAAGTGTGCTCAGAATTAAGTGGATTTTGAAAATGATTTAAAGATATTTGTATTAAAAGTATTTGTATTTTTTATAACTAAGTTGTATTTATTAGGCTGATTGTTAAAGTATTATCAAAATGTCAAAGCTGATGTTTCAGGTTTAGTTCAAATTTATTTATGTATTAGAAATGTATATGAGAGAGAGAGACAAAGATTGTACCTATATAATAACAAGTCTTTCTAGTAAGTTCTAGTATGTTTTTTTAATATAGGGGTTTTTAAACGTTTTAACCCAAAGAACCCCTAAATACAATGATCACTTTGTGAAAGACAGCTTACTTTCATGTACATAGTTGCATATTTCCTAAATTAAATTATTAACTTTTATTTGTCATTGTACTAAATCCAAAATAAATGATTGAAATATTATGTGGAAAATATTTACTTTGTGTTAACACTGTATCTTTTTTTTCTACCCAATATTAGAATACAAGAGAGACATTTTCACTTCAGTTTATTTGAACTTTTCACAATAAATGTCATTCCAAAGCAGGTTTAAAACTGTGCCATTTAACTAGTGAACAAATGAAAGGAAAACACTCATGCAACAAATGCAAACTCTTCTTGAATGTATGTACTGTAAGTTTCATTCAGTTCCTTAAAAATATGTTACTGTTACAATTTCTTTTTTCACTAGTAGGCATTCCTACAATTTCCCTTGAGTTAGCTGGGGTTATGTGTCTTCCTCAAGTGCATGATGGTTATGGCTCATAGGTTTCTTTTTGCAGTGCTCGAACTAGCAACCTTCCAGTTACCAGCCTTGAGTTTTGTCAACTACATCACACCACCTTATAACTAAAGATGCCAGGTGTAAGATGTCAACTTGACCAGATGATGCAAAACCAGAAGTCAATTGTGAGAGACAGTGGCGACCTTTGGCTGAATTTGTCACCTCTTCCCTGGTGAAAGTGCCCTTAATGAATAAACCAATGATTCATTCACAGATAATGATGTGTGTTGGGTGAGTGATGACTGTTTGAGTGGTCATCTATTAGGGAGAAGGTCGCTGCCCTTAAAACCCATACAATGCTACTCGAGTGTGGAGACTGATTCATTATTAACATACACACTTGAGCTGTAAGTGAGGAGAATCATTACCCTTATAAACTGTTGACAATTCAAATTTACTTTTTTCTTTTTGCCTTTTTACTACCAGTGGAACAGAAAGAGCAGGAAATGGATTTAAACAAGTATCACCCACATGAGCACCATTGGTCAATGTATTTAAACACTAATGCTGACTACTAAGGTTCAGTGCCAACAAACCTATTTATATTTAAAGACGCAATAGACCATTTGGATGTTTGCAAACATCGATGACGTGTTTTGTGGGCAGTTCTGCAGTAGCATTTTATGGAAGCCACGCAATAAAACAATAAAAAGGTAATTTCGAATTTATATCTCACAATTCTAAGAAGAAATATCAGAATTGTGAGGTATAAACTCAATATTCTGTCTTTTTCCCCTCAGAATTGCGGGTTTATATCCCCCAATTCTGACTTTTTCCCCCTCAGAATTGTGATTTCAACTCGCAATTGCAAGAAAAAAAGTCAGAATTGTGGGGCCTAAAAATGTTATGTTTAAATGTTAGCTATATAAAACATTATAGCTTTAAATATTACTTCATGCTGTAACTGTAAAGCTGTTATGCCCCTATGAACTGCATATGTGAATATTATGTAGATCTATTTTTTTACATCAAATCCATGCTTTAATAGTAGACTAATCATCGCAGGTTTCATCAGTCCAGTCTGTGGCTTGCAACCATAAATGTCTGCGTTTAGCTTCACAGAGCATCTTCGACGACGATATTACGTACATATAAATGTAACGGATATCAAAAAATAAATCGGAGACAGCGGCTCGTAACAACACTCATGGAAAGAATATGTGAATGAAGATGTGTTTTTGTTAGGTTGCTAATGTATTTGCAGTCTGTGTGTTTCTTTTTGTGAGACACGGAGGGTGAGCACTTACCGGCAGAAACATAAATTGGCTTGCCCATGGCTCTAACGCCTATGGCTCTAATTGAGTATCAATTGAAACTTAATACTAATTGAGTATCAAGTTTCGAGTTAAAAACAGAGCAAAGGTTAAGTTTAGTTATGGTCAGAATCCATAATATGTCTGGGGTAAGCAGGGCAGGGCCAAGAGCTGTGGGAAGGGAGCAGGGCCGATGGAGAGGGTGTTAATGAGCGTCACCTGCGTGCCACACTGGTCTCGAGTCCCACGGAGGAGCTCTGGAAGGATAAAAGGTGGAGTGATGATAGTTAAGGACGAGAGAGGACCAGGCCTGGACCTTGTTGTTTGGTTTTAGTTTATGCGGCAGTTGTCACTCCTCCTTTTATCCTTCCAGAGCTCCTCCGTGGGACTCGGAGTTGACGCTCATTAGCACTCGTGCCGCCAGCCTCGCTCCGTTCCCATGGCTCTCTGCCCCGCCCTACTTGCCACGTTTTATATAGCAAACTTCTAAAATTCCAAAGAACTAAACAGCAACATACAAAACAATTTAAGTTAATTTAAGTGGATAAATGATACCCTTCAAAACTTTGGACAAGGTACAAACCGTAAGTACTAGAAGTAAATCATGATCCTGGGATTTATCGGATTTACAGTGGATTAGAAGAGGACTCTTCCCTGTCACTCTTGTTGATTAGCAAACGTTAGCTCCAGTTAGCACTGTTTTCATTGTGACCAATGTTTGTCTTCCCTCTATTGTGACTATTTAATGCAACCCTAACCTGTGTGACCTCTGTTTTGGACAAGCCATAGTAAGGCAGTGGGTTGCCGGAAACAGTTTGTGCCCTTACTTGCTTGTGCTTGGCACCGGGCCAGGAGATGTACAGCAGATGAAAGTGTCCCGGTGCAGCTGTGAATGCTATCATACCAGCCATCTGCAGACAGAACGCTGCATGCTGGAGCTGGAGAGGAGACAGCAGCTCAATGCTATCACCGGGGCCATCAGCCAGTGGCAGCAAACAAGAGAGGCAGCCCTGCACGCGCTCAGTGGCGGCTAATTGAGTGTGACCGCGGGGACATGAGGCATTGTGCCGCACAGGTGAGCTAATACAGCCGCCCACACAGGATAATGCAAAGACAATGTCCACACGCACGATCACACACACTAATACAGCATGTACGCGAGACTCAAAGTAGCGTACAGTTCAGAATATCTCACATCAAATCTTAGCATGAATATAAATAAATGAATGGACTGTGAGTAAGGTCTGTATCTTGTAGCCACCTTCTCTAGTTATCATACTTTTTTTTTTCCACGGAAGATCTCCATGATTCCTTTGGGTGTCTTTATGTAACCTAGACTGAGAGTGGAGAGTTAATACCAACTGCTCAGACTGTCTTAATGACTGACATTTAGCCATTCACTGCTGTGGGGTCAGAAATCAGCAGTGTTTCTCATACATACTGGCCTGGGAACTCATTAATCACCACTAAACGGAGGAGAAAGAGATGAGGACAGAGAGTGGTGTGAGAAAATTTTACATATTGATTCACATGTTTGTCTTGGGTACCCCCTGTGCCCAATCAGTAATGCTCACGTACCCCATTATCAACACCAAACTTTATCATTATCACTACTAAAATGGCCATTAATAGAATTACTCACCTTTAAACAGAAAATATTAATTGTTGAAGCTTGCTTATCTTTCACAAGTTTTGACAGTTAGGGGTAATCATGGAGAAACTTTTGAGATGTGCAAAAAGATTCTTTTATATATATATATATATATATATATATATATATATAAAAGTAGCTGAATATGTTAAGGCTGGGGTTTTCGGTCTTTTTCAGGCCAAAGTGCCCTTGGTGGATAGACAGACAAAGCAGGACCCCCCCCCCCCCCTTACATATTTTATTAAACTGATATTATTAGCCTTGCCTATATATTACATTGCGTATAAGGTCATGTACTGTATTTACATGCTTTTTTACATGCTTTACATGTTTGCCTAGTAAATGTATTGTAATTTTTTTAATCAAAGATCATTTGGTTTACTTACTATTCCTAAATGCTAAAAACTTTCAGGCACATTTCTGGAGAATACATTTCAATACAGCTTTTCTGTAAATACTCAAACTAACAAGCACATAATGTTAGTTGCATTTTTCCACCAAATAATATACTTTTTTCTTTTGTGGTTTAGTCCCATTCATTCACTTCCCAGCATGCAGTGGGACATGGGTCATTTATATGTTTGCCTTGTTTGACTATTTGCCAAGTTTATTTACTAAGTTAGGCTATTTGGTAACTGAGTTTACTTACCTTTGTTGTGTTTCACATACCAAATGTTGATGTCTGTGTGTGGCTTTTTTGTGAGTGTTAATGTGATATTGTCAGCATTTTAAAAAATCAGGCACATTGTTCTTCATTACATTCACATCACTCATAGAAAACATGAGATACAGTTCATTATATTGATTAGTAGTATATACATAAAGGCAGCAGTTTGCGTAACTCAATGTTTCAGTTGGTTATTGTTACAATGATGGCAGATTTTGTTGACATTTTAAGACAATCACTTAAAATAATTAAGTAAATAAATTCAACTAAAACAAAATCCATGCATTTTTCTATGAACACCATTTAAATGCTTTGTATCAGGGAGGGCCGCTGTTCTCTCAGCTTACTGGACTCGGGCTATTCTGAGCCCTGTTTACGAGCTCTGTGTCTTTTGCTCGGCATTCAATGCTGACCTTTAATACCATGAAGAGGCACAATGAACACCAAGCCCATCATTATTTCCTATTTTTTACGCAGACTTTCCTGACCAACAATCACTGAAGCCCACAGATTGTAAACGGCACCATCCGCCACAAGTGTCCACAGAATGTGGCCTCACGGGCGATGTTCGAGACGGCTATACATAGAGCCCCTCTAAAAAAACCTCCATTCCACAGTGGCTGGGTTAGCTGGAGGGGGAGATTAGAGACATGGCAGGCTCTTGGGGTTGGTCTGCTCTGTCAGATGTTAACCAGCGTAGGGTGATTGAGTTGGCGGAAGAAGTGTATTATGTGACAGCTTGCTGATGAATATTGAATAATGTGTGTAGCTACATTAGCGTGGGATTGTGTGGTAATGTGACAAGTGTATATGTGTGCGGCACACATATAAAACAGAGGGTTCAAATATTTTGTATGGGTGTGTGGATGTAAGGCAAGTTGACCACATGGCCTGATGCTTAACACGCTAATCTCAGACTTATCAATATTATGCAATATACATCTTCAAACCAAAAGGTAGCGAAAAGTGACTTACATTATGAGTAAGTCATTGAATCAAAAACTCAACCGATTAGTTTAAAACACTGATGCATTCAGGAACGAAACAAATGACTGTAGATATGCGTGAATGTTTGAATCATTCACTTAGCTGATTCACTGAAAACACTAATTCATTCATAAACTTAACAAGTGACTCATTTTATGAGTGAGTCATTAAATCATTCACTCAACCGATTCGTTCAAAACACTGATGCATTCAGGAACGAAACAAATGACTGTTATGAGTGAATGTTTGAATCATTCACTTACAGTGGGGAGAACAAGTATTTGATACACTGCCGATTTTGCAGGTTTGCCCACTTACAAAGCATGTAGAAGTCTGTAATTTTTATCATAGGTACTCTTCAACTGTGAGAGACGGAATCTAAAACAAAAATCCAGAAAATCACATTGTATGATTTTTAAATAATTAATTTGCATTTTATTGCATGACATAAGTATTTGATCACCTACCAACCAGTAAGAATTCCGGCTCTCACAGACCTGTTAGTTTTTCTTTAAGAAGCCCTCCTGTTCTCCACTCATTACCTGTATTAACTGCACCTTTTTGAACTCGTTACCTGTCTAAAAGACACCTGTTCACACACTCAATCAAACAGACTCCAACCTCTCCACAATGGCCAAGACCAGAGAGCTGTGTAAGGACATCAGGGATAAAATTGTAGACCTGCACAAGGCTGGGATGGGCTACAGGACAATAGGCAAGCAGCTTGGTGAGAAGGCAACAACTGTTGGCGCAATTATTAGAAAATGGAAGAAGTTCAAGATGACGGTCAATCTCCCTCGGTCTGGGGCACCATGCAAGATCTCACCTCGTGGGGCATCAATGATCATGAGGAAGGTGAGGGATCAGCCCAGAACTACACGGCAGGACCTGGTCAATGACCTGAAGAGAGCTGGGACCACAGTCTCAAAGAAAACCATTAGTACACACTACGCCGTCATGGATTAAAATCCTGCAGCGCACGCAAGGTCCCCCTGCTCAAGCCAGCGCATGTCCAGGCCCGTCTGAAGTTTGCCAATGACCATCTGGATGATCCAGAGGAGGAATGGGAGAAGGTCATGTGGTCTGATGAGACAAAAATAGAGCTTTTTGGTCTAAACTCCACTCGCCGTGTTTGGAGGAAGAAGAAGGATGAGTACAACCCCAAGAACACCATCCCAACCGTGAAGCATGGATGTGGAAACATCATTCTTTGGGGATGCTTTTCTGCAAAGGGGACAGGACAACTGCACCGTATTGAGGGGAGGATGGATGGGGCCATGTATCGCGAGATCTTGGCCAACAACCGTCGTCAAACAGTCGTGGCTGGGTCTTCCAGCATGACAAGCCAGGGCAACTAAGGAGTGGCTCCGTAAGAAGCATCTCAAGGTCCTGGAGTGGCCTAGCCAGTTTCCAGACCTGAACCCAATAGAAAATCTTTGGAGGGAGCTGAAAGTCCGTATTGCCCAGCGACAGCCCCGAAACCTGAAGGATCTGGAGAAGGTCTGTATGGAGGAGTGGGCCAAAATCCCTGCTGCAGTGTGTGCAAACCTGGTCAAGAACTACAGGAAACGTATGATCTCTGTAATTGCAAACAAAGGTTTCTGTACCAAATATTAAGTTCTGCTTTTCTGATGTATCAAATACTTATGTCATGCAATAAAATGCAAATTAATTACTTAAAAATCATACAATGTGATTTTCTGGATTTTTGTTTTAGATTCCGTCACTCACAGTTGAAGTGTACCTATGATAAAAATTACAGACTTCTACATGCTTTGTAAGTGGGCAAACCTGCAAAATCGGCAGTGTATCAAATACTTGTTCCCCCCACTGTAGCTGATTAGTTGAAAACACTAATTCATTCATAAACTTAACAAGTGACTCACTTTATGAGTGAGTCATTAAATCATTCACTCAACCGATTCGTTCAAAACACTGATGCATTCAGGAACGAAACAAATGACTGTAGATATGCGTGAATGTTTGAATCATTCACTTAGCTGATTCATTGAAAACACTAATTCATTCATAAACTTAACAAGTGACTCATTTTATGAGTGAGTCATTAAATCATTCACTCAACCGATTCGTTCAAAACACTGATGCATTCAGGAACGAAATAAAAGACTGTAGTTATGAGTGAATGTTTGAATCATTCACTTAGCTGATTAGTTGAAAACACTAATTCATTCATAAACTTAACAAGTGACTCGCATCATTAGTGAATCATTTAAATCATTTATTCAACCGAAACAAGTGGCTGCATCCGAAATCGCATACTTCGCTACTATATAATTGGCGAAAAACAGTATGTGACAAGAGTAGTACGTCCGAATTCACAGTGCTCATAAAAGAGTAGGCAAAAAGTATCCGGATGACCTTCTGGTGAGATTCTGAAGTGTGCATACAATGGACACTTTACTGTCCCATGAGGCTACAGGAGAGGATTTAGGAATAGCAGTGAAGCAACATATCGCTGGTAGGTCACATGATAATGACAACATGGCCAATGTAGTACAGATTATTCTACACACGTTCATACTATAGAATGTACTTTCTTAGCGTTCACAAAGTACTTATTCAAAATAAGTAGCTACTCAAGAGAGTATGCGATTTCCAGATACAGCCAGTGACTATATATGAGTGAAGCATTCATTCAACCGATTTGTTCAAAAACACTGATTTCATTCAGAAAAGAAAACAAGTGACTCTCTTTATGGGTGAATCATTCACTCAACGGATTAATTCTAAAACTATTAATTCAGGAATGCTTCTTGGAGACACTCAATAGTTAAATCTGCTGTGGCTCTCTTTGGAACATTTTTTTTTCCATTGGCGGAGCTTAAACAGACAAAGTAACTGGCAATATTATGTATAAAATGTAAGTTACATAATGTTAACTTGACAGTTGTAAGCGATTTCACACTTGCATTAAGAACTTTTATTTTACTCACCAACGCTCGTATTTGGTGCTTGGTGAGTTCTATTTTGTCCCAGATTATATATTCCTCTACCACAAATGTATTCCCAATAAGGTGTTAATAGTAACCATTAACAGATTCCAAGCAACCCAAACACTGCCCTAATTGTGTGTTCACACAGGGTGTCACACTTTAGTTCTTGGTATAAAGTAATTTTTTCATAGTAAATCTTTACAAGTATCTGCTTACTTGGCTAAAGGAACATATTAAGTTTAATATCAGGCTGTAAAAGACACTGATAGATAAAAGAATGACAGCCATCAGTCTGGCTTTAATAAGGTAAACAATAAAGGGACAATCAGTGACGGGGAGATGGGCTGCTCAGTCACGTCTGGTACTGTGGTTAATGTCTGAAGCGAGTTCAGCACTTGCCAATGTCACGTATGAATGGGTCAATCATTCATGGATGATGTGTCACTGCATAAGGAGGATATTAGAGGGAGCGAGGAAATGCATTGAGAGAATTACATGTTAATGGACAGCCCATTGTTTTGATACTATGCCCATAGTGTAGCTTTGCTTGTTTGCGGGTGTGTTGATAGGAACTAAGCCAAGCTGGAAGTACTAGTATGTTGATCTTTCAGGTTTATACTATTTATAATGAGATACTATAATAATTTCTATTAATATTTAAAATTTGTTTATCTAAAAACAAATCTATTTCTATTTAAGTTTTAGTAATTTTGTTTTGCATCTTTAATATTTGTTTATTTGTCATTAACACAGATGTGTCAAGAAATGTCTACACAGTACTATGTTTTGAACTGTGTTAAATTTTGCAGCTCTGTCCTCATAAGAGTGCCCGACTGTCAGAAAGCATCAGCTATAGAGAAGTGGAGGCACTTCACCCCGGGACCCCCTTCGGGCAGGCCTGCGCCGCACACCTGTCATCATGCCCTGGTCGCCTTTGGGGATGAGAGCCGAGGCTGTGATGGCATCTTAGAGGAATCCTGTCAAATGCATTCCTTTATCAGAGCCATTCACATACACAGTACTCATGTCGATCTTAACCTGGTTCAGGCTCATAAGCTAATACAGGAGATGTGCTTACATAAAAAGACAAAAATGTTTAACTAAAGAGTCATATGTTTTCTCGTGGGACTTTTCTCAAAGCTGAAGAATGTAGGCCTAACTTGTGTGCCACTTGTGGCACAAAAGAGAATCAGAAAAATAAGTAGTGTTTCCAAACAGTTTTCCCAAACATTCATACCGTCTGTTGTCTAGACTTTCTAGAATTTTGCTAATATCTAAAAAGGTAATTACAAAGTTAGAGACCTAGCCAGGCATACTCTCTTCTTTTTTCCCCCCAATACTCAGATATAGTTTACTTACAGTAGCTACTGTATAGGGGTTATAGTTAGAATAGTTAAAAAATGTAATAAAACAAAATAAAACTTTGTGGACTGTGTAAACTAATCTAATTGAAATATTATATATGGTTTTTGACAATATATTCTTTCTGAATTACAGGAAAACTGCAGATTCTGAAAAGTTGAACGCTCCCATCATCTGTAATGCCGTAGTTGAGGAGTGGGCAGCGCTGGTTAACTCTCAAGATAGTGTGTGACCGTCTAATGTGTGAGCTGGTGTGTTTGTTCAGGTTTTTGATGGATGAAATCATTACATTTCCTCTCATGTTTTTTTCATGTTACAGAGGAGATTAGTTATTCTGGGATTTAGAGAAATGTGGTGCATTATACATTTTTAATTGCAGCAGCTGTTTGGCCTCTTATATTGAATATTGTGCTTGACGAGGATACTGATTAAATCAGACAAATCAAACCCACTGCAACCCTTCTTGTTATTTTTACCACAAATAGGTTTTTTTTTTTGCCACATGTATCTGACCCCCACTAATGCATCTCCTGTGCGGACTCCATAAACCAACCAAATCTAAATATCCCACTTAGTAAACAAGGTATCCCACCAGGCCAGATATCTAACTTTTCAAAACGCGGAATAAAAGTATTCCTGTGTTTGTCAGAAGCCATTTCTATTTTTGCTGTCAAGATAATTAGGGGCACCAATCAAACGGAGACAGTTTTGATTTTCATGCTCGGTTGAGGTAATTGAATGTTTGTTCGTGAGAGCTGATTGGGTTGTGCTGATGTGAATGTTGTTGTTTGGTGCATTAGTGTCATCGTATGACACTCTGATACGGGCCAGTGACAGATGCCCTGCTTTAGCCCGATCTCCCTTGGGACATCATCATGACAGCTCACATTTCCTCCCATCCTCAATCTCTCACTCAAATGATGAGCAGGAACTCCACTGAGCTTCACTGGCACTTATTCTAGTGTCAGAGATCTTTTCGTCCGTCTTGTTTTTCAGCGGCAGGAACTGGGAGACTAGTCAGGATCGAGGGAAAGATGAATGCAGCAATGTACAGAGACATCCTTGATGAAAACCTGCTTCAGAGCGCTCTGGACCTCAGACTGGGGCGAAGGTTCATCTTACAACAGGACAACGACCCTAAGCACACAAGATATAAAAGGAGTGGCTACGGGACAACTCTGTGAATGTCCTTGAGTGGCCCAGCCAGAGCCCAGACTTGAACCCGATTGAACATCTCAGGAGAGATCTGAAAATGGCTGACCATCGACGCTCCCCATCTAGCCTGATGGAGCTTGAGAGGTCCTGCAAAGAAGAATGGGAGAAACTGCCCAAAAATAGGTGTGTCAAGCTTGTAGCATCATACTCAAAAAGACTTGAGGCTGTAATTGGTGCCAAAGGTGCTTCAACAAAGTACTGAGCAAAGGCTGTGAATACTTATGTACATGTGATTTTTTTCGTTTTGTATTTTTAATAAATTTGCAAAGATTTCCAACAAACTTCTTTCACGTTGTCATTATGGGGTATTGTTTGTAGAATTTTAAGGAAAATAATGAATTTAATCCATTTTGGAATAAGGCTGTAACATAACAAAATGTGGAAAAAGTGAAGCGCTGTGAATACTTCCGGATGCATATATATACAGTGGGGAGAACAAGTATTTGATACACTGCCGATTTTGCAGGTTTGCCCACTTACAAAGCATGTAGAAGTCTGTAATTTTTATCATAGGTACTCTTCAACTGTGAGTGACGGAATCTAACACAAAAATCCAGAAAATCACATTGTATGATTTTTAAGTAATTAATTTGCATTTTATTGCATGACATAAGTATTTGATACATCAGAAAAGCAGAACTTAATATTTGGTACAGAAACCTTTGTTTGCAATTACAGAGATCATACGTTTCCTGTAGTTCTTGACCAGGTTTGCACACACTGCAGCAGGGATTTTGGCCCACTCCTCCATACAGACGTTTTCCAGATCCTTCAGGTTTCGGGGCTGTTGCTGGGCAATACGGACTTTCAGCTCCCTCCAAAGTATTCTATTGGGTTCAGGTCTGGAGACTGGCTAGGCCACTCCAGGACCTTGAGATGCTTCTTACGGAGCCACTCCTTAGTTGCCCTGGCTGTGTGTTTCGGGTCGTTGTCATGCTGGAAGACCCAGCCACGACCCATCTTCAATGCGCTTACTGAGGGAAGGAGGTTGTTGGCCAAGATCTCGCGATACATGGCCCCATCCATCCTCCCCTCAACACGGTGCAGTCGTCCTGTTCCCTTTGCAGAAAAGCATCCCCAAAGAATGATGTTTCCACCTCCATGCTTCACGGTTGGGATGGTGTTCTTGGGGTTGTACTCATCCTTCTTCTTCCTCCAAACACGGCGAGTGGAGTTTAGACCAAAAGCTCTATTTTTGTCTCATCAGACCACATGACCTTCTCCCATTCCTCCTCTGGATCATCCAGATGGTCATTGGCAAACTTCAGACGGGTCTGGACATGCGCTGGCTTGAGCAGGGGGACCTTGCGTGCGCTGCAGGATTTTAATCCATGACGGCGTAGTGTGTACTAATGGTTTTCTTTGAGACTGTGGTCCCAGCTCTCTTCAGGTCATTGACCAGGTCCTGCCGTGTAGTTCTGGGCTGATCCCTCACCTTCCTCATGATCATTGATGCCCCACGAGGTGAGATCTTGCATGGTGCCCCAGACCGAGGGAGATTGACCGTCATCTTGAACTTCTTCCATTTTCTAATAATTGCGCCAGCAGTTGTTGCCTTCTCACCAAGCTGCTTGCCTATTGTCCTGTAGCCCATCCCAGCCTTGTGCAGGTCTACAATTTTATCCCTGATGTTCTTACACAGCTCTCTGGTCTTGGCCATTGTTGAGAGGCTGGAGTCTGTTTGATTGAGTGTGTGGACAGGTGTCTTTTATACAGGTAACGAGTTCAAACAGGTGCAGTTAATACAGGTAATGAGTGGAGAACAGGAGGGCTTCTTAAAGAAAAACTAACAGGTCTGTGAGAGCCGGAATTCTTACTGGTTGGTAGGTGATCAAATACTTATGTCATGCAATAAAATGCAAATTAATTATTTAAAAATCATACAATGTGATTTTCTGGATTTTTGTTTTAGATTCCGTCTCTCACAGTTGAAGAGTACCTATGATAAAAATTACAGACCTCTACATGCTTTGTAAGTAGGAAAACCTGCAAAATTGGCAGTGTATCAAATACTTGTTCTCCCCACTGTATATATATATATATATATATATATACACACACTATTATAGTATTTATTAATATTTTAAATTAGCTTTATTTTTATATTTTCAAAGTTTTAGAAAGTTTTAAACAATATTTCCATTAAGCATTCATTTTTAGGTTTAGTAATTTTAATACTTAAACTGAAATTTTATTTGTTAGCTGCAAGACAACCTTTCTAATTTAAGTTTTTTTTAAGGTTTTTCATCTAATATTTATGTTTTTTTTTATTTCAGCATTATTTCATTTAATAGTTTTTAGTAGTTGTAGTTTTAATGAACAATAACAAGACTGGGCAGAATTTTAATTTTCATCTATTTAAACATGGAACAGTGGGATGTTTGATATAGCTATAGCTTATATTTGAAAAACAATGCAGAATTATATGTTGTATATATTTATAAATGTGAGCAAAAAAAATCAGTTTTAGATGTACACGGAGCAGAGAAAAGCCAAACAGTTTGAGAGAAAGCACACTCTGGGTATTAGCGTGTTTATCAGTGTGTGTATTAATGTGCGGGAGTGAGATTAGGGGGGTGGGTAGCGAGCGTGCCAACGGGAGACCACAGGTGTGTGTTTGTGCTTCACCCTGCTGAATTCTGGGTAATAACAGGCATTGGTGCACCTGCGTCCTGTGCCGCCCCCTCTCTCTCACCTCTAATGGCCCCTAATCACGCTGCCATCAGGCCCTAATACCCCAGCAGCAGTGCCCTGGCAGCTGCCCCCTCTCCCCTGGCAGAGAGCTGTCAATCTCAGTTCATCTGTTCTCTGTCCATCACCCTCTATTCTGTGTCTAACCGCTCAGTTCTCATCTAAAAGACACACAACATTAAAACTCCATAAATCTCCTAGACTAGATGTGTATTTGATGTCATGCAATCGCGTAGTGTTGCAAACCATTGTTTTCCAGGATGTTTTTGTCACTTAATCAGGAAATACGAGTCCCTGGCACAATTTAAAAAGCATTAACGAGGGCTCATACAACAAACAGAATCAAAGTATTTGTCAAAAAGGCCACACACAGACCTGCTCACAGACACATTGATGTAAACACAGAGCAACACAGTGAAACCGCATACAGCCACGACCTCACAGCTCTCTGTCACATGGAGTGCGACATCTAAACCTTTCCCACAGAAACAATGATGCCTTTTATTGTGTCCGCTTAAATCCCTCGGCCACATGGACCCCTTGAGTTTCCTCACACGCACTTTTCTGTGGTTTGATAATTACAAACAGACAGCACAGTTTTAGCAAGTTTGGATGGTGCTTTGGTGGGCCAATATTTATTCAGGGGTGCGTGCTTTGCTCATGCCCAAGTGATGCCCATTTACCCAGAGGCCCTGACCTGATTATTATATTCACATGGCAAACTGAAGAAGTTGCTATGATCCCTCCAAACAGTGTCCATATGAGCATACTTGTAGATATTTATTTCAGTGTTTTTCATCTGTTAAAGCCATTTCATTGCTCATCAAAGTGGCGGATGTTGCAGACCCTCTGGCATTAAACATCATCACTAGTCTTGCAGCTTATTCTTTCCAAGAACCGCCTACTTAGACAGGAAGACACGTCAGACTGACATGTAAAGCAACCAACCCGTTTTTTTTTTTTTTACTTGCTTTTAGATTATACCTCAATAATACACTGCAGTGAAAAAAAATTCAAATTATTACACGGCAGACTACATGAACAACTGTTAAAACTAAAAGATTATATATACATATTTTTTTTTTATAAAAACAAGGCTAAATAAATAACTAAAACATGCATATGTACAAAAGCACATTACATATAAATATATATATAATGAGATTTAATTCCAGGTAAATATAGGCTGATATATCTAGATAACTAGAATTTTTACATATACCAATCACAGCAAAACAATCAGTATGATTCTTGTATGATTTAATTATTATATTACAGTAAATTGTGCCCATATTTTATTACATGTTTAAATAAATGTAATATCTTTATTGTTGTTATTATTATTATTATTATTACTTTTATTGAATTGAGTCACCCCCTGATGGTGTGAGCATACACATACACTATATTGCCAAAAGTTTTGTGACGCCTGCCTTTACATGCACATTAGCTTTAATGACATCCCATTCTTAATCCGTAGGGTTTAATATGGAGTTGGCCCACCCTTTGCAGCTATAACAGCTTCAACTCTTCAGGGAAGGCTTTCCACAAGGTTTAGGAGTGTGTTTATGGGAATTTTTTACCATTCTTCTAGAAGCGCATTTGTGAGGTCAGGCACTGATGTTGGACGAGAAGGCCTGGCTCGCAGTCTCCGCTCTAATTCATCCCAAAGGTGTTCTATCGGGTTGAGGTCAGAACTCTGTGCAGGCCAGTCACACCAAACTCGCTCATCCATGTCTTTATGGACCTTGCTTTGTGCACTGGTGCGCAGTCATGTTGGTGCGCAGTATGTTCCTGCAAAGTTGGGAGCATGTCTTGGTATGCTGAAGCATTAAGAGTTCCTTTCACTGGAACTAAGGGGCCAAGCCCAACCCCTGAAAAACAACCTCACACCATAATTTAACCCCTCCACCAAACTTTACACTTGGCACAATGCAGTCAGGCAAGTACTGTTCTCCTGGCAACCGCCAAACCCAGACTCGTCCATCGGATTGCCAGACAGAGAAGCATGATTCGTCACTCCAGAGAACATGTCTCCACTGCTCTAGAGTCCAGTGGTGGCGTGCTTTACACCACTGCATCTGACGCTTTGCATTGCACTTGGTAATGTAAGGCTTGGATGCAGCTGCTCGAAAACCCATTCCATGAAGCTCTCTACGCACTGTTCTTGAGCTAATCTGAAGGAGACACGAAGCTTGGAGGTCTGTAGCTATTGACTCTGCAGAAAGTTGGCGACTTCTGTGCACTGTGTGCCTCAGCATGCCCTGACCCCGCTCTGTGATTTTACGTGGCCTACCACTTCGTGGCTGAGTTGCTGTTGTTCCCAATTGCTTTCACTTTGTTATAATACCACTAACAGTTGACCTTGGAATATTTAGTAGTGAGGAAATTTCACGAATAGACATTGCACAGGTGGCAACCTATCACGGTACCACACTTGAATTCACTGAGCTCCTGAGAGCGACCCATTCTTTCACAAATGTTTGTAGAAGCAGTCTGCATGCCTAGGTGCTTGATTTTATACACCTGTGGCCATGGAAGTGATTGGAACACCTGAATTCAATGATTTGGAGGGGTGTCCCAATACTTTTGGCAATATACTGTATATGATATATTGTTTTAGTGGTATGGGCTTTTTTTTCTTCCAGGGCTTGATTCTCATACTTGTCTTCCTTTTCCCTAGAATTTAAGATGGGTAGCATTCTTTCTACAGGGTGATATAGTATTTATGAATGATCTCAAAGTGCTGGTATTTGTTTTTTGTTTTTTTGGTCACACTTTATATTGTGTCCCTAACTACTACGCACTTACATCAAAAAATGAGTACAATTTACTTATTGTGTTCATATTGTATTGCAAAAACCCATGTAGTTACCTTATATTACCCAGTACTTTCTTAGGTAAGTACACGTACTGTAAAATAAAGTGCAACCCAAAACACTTTTGCTGCTATTAAGGTGGGACACTGGTTAGGTTAGGGACTGGATTGGTGGTTTGGGTAGGTGGGTGGGTTAAAGCTGGGTTAAAGCTGGGTTTAAGGGTGGGTTAAGGGGTAAGGGAAGGTTCAACAGTATAATTATAGATGTAATTACAGAAATTAATTATAGGTGTAATTACATGCAGGTATTTTTAAAAAAAATATATAAATACAATGCAAAAACATGTATGTACACAAGTGCATTGTATCAAATAATTAATTTATATGTTAGTACATAGTAGTTAAAGACACCTACCATAAAGTGGGACCTTTTTGTGTGTATTTTCTGAAGACTTAAATGCCACTTTCAAGGCTGCCATTTGCCACTGGATAATATCCATACAGTTATGGAATAACCCTGTTCTATTGACATGTGATGAAGAGCACCACACAGATGGACATTAAAATGTTTACGTCAGAGAGAAAGAAACAGACAATGAACGAGCAGAGAGAGAGAGAGAGAGAGAGAGAGATCCAGGTCGCAAAAGCTATCAGCTGGGACAAAAGCTCATCAGCCAGAAAACAAACTGGGCCACACATCCGTCTCTGGGTGGTCTGGCTCCATTGCACTCATAGAATGAGCGCTGACTCTCTTCCAGCGGATGCAACTGCAAATCCTGCCAGGGACCACGGGTTTATAGCTACACCCCTCCAGCTCCTGACGCTCTCGCTGCGACCGAAAAATCCTCTGGCTAATGACATACAGGCCTGAACCTGGAGGGGGAGAAAGGGTTAAAGCAAGCCAATTGAGCGAATAATAAGTTCAATTTAGGAGATTGGAGGGCTGGTGTGGAATGAAAACCAGAGGACACCACTGCAAGCTGTTCTGGAGAGCAGGGAACCATGAGAAGGAGGGAAGCCTGGCAGGTGGCCAGAGACAGGACACTGTGTTTAGGGGTGACTTTAGTACTGCGGGGCTGCATAAGGTCAAGGGACTGATGGGGCTTCATGTAATTAAACCAATTCTTACTATTGCGCAAAATAATAAATAACAAAAATTGTCATATATGCTGAGGCAATTCAGTGGAGTTAACGCCAGTGGAAGTTTATCACTTGTATGCAAATGTGCATTTCATAACCCACAATAAGCTCAAGAGAACACACAATGGAATGAATGCAAAGAAGCCTCCAGCAATCACGTTGTAAAATGCAATAAGGCGTGGAATTATTGATGCAGAGAAAGTTCTTGTTTATTGTGTTGAAATGAAAGTCAGGTTTGTTTTCAGTTGGGACAAAATGGATATTTTGAATAATGTCTGATTCTAAGGAATTTACTTATGCAAGTGTGATTTATAGAGACACTTCAGATAGACATCGAAGCAATATGCTAGAATATTTTTCATTACTCACTAGATTGCAGTATCAAGTGGTTTATTTATTCAAATTCTCCTAAATGGATAAGCATGAAACACTACATTGTCATTTCCAGTAACATTTTTCCTATTATGGTTTGTTTGATTGCTTTAATGTACAAGTGAAACTGTATTTTGTTTCTTTCCACTCATTTGTCTCCACTTCTAATCCCTCTGCTAAATACAACATAGCACTGTGCATTAGTCATTGCTTTCTATGACTGTAATGTGGACTAAGGATAAAGCAATTTGAGCCATAGACTTGTAGACCACCCAGTTCAGTCAAGAGTTTGCAGGTAGAACAAACCCACACGCAATAGTTCTATAGTTCCTTGAATGCACTTTATTTAAACAACAGCATTTGAAAAACAAAATCAAAAAACAAAACATTGTCATACAAACAAAGAAGCCAAATGATGCACATAAGTTAATTATCACTTAGTGATAATGACAATGCATTTGATTGACAAGGAAAGTACCAATTCAGGAGTGGCAATCCTGATTCACATTGTAGGCGTTTATGAGTACAAAAACGATGAAAACAATGATGAAAATTATGAGATCGTCTAATTTTGTCATCTCCGAAGCAAAGAACTGGAGAACTGTGCTTAGTTCAGAGGCACTGTAAGATAAACGAAAGCATTAGCAAGACGAGCAAGAGCATCCTTCCTCACAAATCCATGGGGTATTGAAAATGATTATGATGCATTTCCTTCCTCTTTTGTATGTGATATTCTTGTGTACCTGTAAATTGAATATCCAAGTTATACATTATAAGTTACACAAGGAAAGTCAAATTTGTCCAAATCTAATTGTCTAAATAATGTGTGTAAATATTAGAAAGTGGCCTTGGAGGCCTTCAGCTTTTCCACCCAAAACTAATGTTATAGTGGCTTTGTAGATGAACAGATACCAAACAAGCCTTTGTCTAAACCGCAACACTTCTCAGACATGCCACTCCAGGAGTCTGCTGCCTCTCAAGAAACTACCCTCTCCACAAAATATGATCACCTCCACTTAACCTCGACACCACAGCATGGGAGACAACGATTACTTTCCCGCCTGGTGAACGAGAAAATGAGGGAACAGAGAGATGGTACAGAGAACTGAAAAGACAGAATGAAAATGAAAGATGTGGATAATTGGGCAGTGACCTTGACCTAGTGCTCATCAGGGACTCTTGGAATCTTCTTTGTTTTCTCTTCGGCGTCACTCTCACCACTAACTCTGACAAAGACGGAGAAGAGGAGGTGATAGAGTAGAAGAAGTGCGTGGTTGTTCGCTCCCGCTGAGTGGTAAGCCACCCCCATGGTAGGTTAAACACCAGTCTAGGACACACAGACACATGCGTGCACATGCTCTCATCACTTATGAGGGTAATTTAGGAGGTGTTTATGGACGGACTCATCAGAAGTGCTTGTCTCCAGCTGATCTAGGCTCAGCAGGGTGGCGGGATTTGGAGAAGATGCTCAGAGTGTAACGAAAGAGGCAGTGCAGGCCTCCAAAACTGACTGATGATTGACAGGCTTAAGTAAGGTGTAGATCAAGCAGGCAATCACTACCGTGTTGTTAAAGACCTTTTGCAAAACTTGCAGGTATCTAAGATCTCCCAGTGAAGATGTGTATCTTGTCATTCAATGCAACATCCAGCATTTTTTCCATTTAAAAGAGAGAAGAAGACAAAGCATTCTGACCACATAGAGGGGAAGATACCGGTAATACTTAAATGTAACAAACTTGAAAAGTTTTCAATGACTGGTAATAGAGTGAAATAACCTAAGAGTCTGTAGATTGTTGTCATTGAACAAGAAGAAAAATCACATAATCACAGATTTTTAAGGTAGCTGATTTAAGAATTTAAGATTTTTAGGGGGATTACGATGACAGACAGGGAGGTATGTAAGGTCTATAATCACTTATGATTGACCATAACGATCAGCCAATTGCAGACCAGGGAGAACTCAAGCAAACAGCAAGAGTAAAATCGAAACAAGGAGACAATGCAGATGGGTGAATTGGGCAGAAAATGGCTGGAAGAATTCAATCTCTCTGGAGAGGTGAGCAGCAGAGAAACACAACACACTCTTGGGCTGTCAAGGTGTCAATAGTTGCTAGGTAAGCACACCAGGCTCTTATGCCACCAACACTTTAATGTGAATTATTGTCACTCCCTGATCTTATTAGCTAGCTTCTAGTCTTTGAGGCCTTACTCTGGTCTTCACTTGAATGTAAGTGAAAAATGTAGCATGTGAAATCATAAGGTACAAATGATCTACACACTGGAGAACGACTTCTCAAGGTTATATACTTACAATACAACCCTACAGACATAAAAGACATTATCCTTGTGATTGGGATGCTATATTCTATACTTTCTGATAAAAATATGTTTATACCCATTTTAATGTTCTGCTGGAATGCATTACTCATAAGCATGTGCTGGTGTGGACACTGTGCCATATGAAAGAGTCAGGATGCTCAAAGTAATTGCAAGAACCACATCAGCATTTTGCACATTAAAGATTCTAAATAAAACATTTCCATTTGTAATAGACAAAACATGGACATAGACCACAATTATCACTTGTTTAAAACAAAAATAGTTTAAGGGTTAGCATAAGGTTAACAACAATATTTTGTCTATTATCTGTGAAAGAGCAAGTAGCAGCTGATTTTTTAAAAACAAATCAGAACCCTGGATCCAAGAGTTGCCACGGTATCATGGACAATTTGCAACAGGTGGCCATGTTGCCTCAAGTTACGCTGATCAAAGTTTCAATCAGAATGCAGAGTTCATGCTTGCTGAGTTCTGATTGGCTCAAAAGAAGGATTGTCATCTTATGCACAAAAAGATCATAGAAATTCCAACGATTCCTCTTAATTCTATTGTTTTAATATTCAACGCCTCATCTGCCAAGTGCTGTTCTCTTTGGAAAAGTACATAATGCTGATAGAATTGACAGTATATATATCACATGATTCACTCAGTAACTGCTTCTAATTCTTTCCTCTGTTTTGGCAGTGTTTCTTTCTTTCACAATGTCTCTCATTACCAAAACATTTGCTGCAAGCCAAAAGCTGATATTAGACCATGAAAATAGAACTAAAAATAACAGCAAGAACAACCATAATAACAATAATAACAATAACAACAATAATAATTGAGGGTGAAGATAGCAATAAATAGTGCTGTGGAGATGGGTGTGGATAAGTGTGGTCAAATCAGGACATTGTGGGCAACAGTCAGTAAAAGACAGAGCTGTGGGAGGTGACGGAAGAGAGAAGGACTACCGCACTTCCTCACAAGCGCAGTTGCTGGAAATGTTTCACTTTTCTCCACTAGGTCAGAGGCAGATGCAGTTAGACTACACCCACAACATTGTCCTTTTGTCCATAGCAGTCAGTCCGTTTGCCAATTATGTTTTATTCTCTCAGTCTTTTAAGTGTCAAGAGAGCAAAATGGGAATGAAACCTACGGTCTAAACATATCTGTATAAAGCAAACCTTCAACCACTGGACAGAAGTGACGGATAGTGATGTTGTGCACAGTGTTGGGTGTGCATGGGTGGTGGGGGTAAAGGAGTGATTTCTTGAACCGTGTGGGACTGCTTGGAATGATCGTTGTGGCTGGTTGTGGGAGGGATGGCGCGGTCTTCAAAAGCACCATTGGGCTAACTGTAGACCTTTCAGCACACCACATGTTTATAGTAGGGTTCCTGGGCTGGGCTGATGTGTACACCCAAGAGCTCATCTGTACCTCCAACCCAAACGAATGCTTTAGCAGTCAAGCACGGCCCTCCGTTGGTGACCGCCAGAATGCCCCATCATGGAGGGGAAGATGAGGACAGCCACAGCCGCCCATTAGACTCCCTGATCGGGCAGGAGTGAAGTTGTTGGTGTCCTATAGGAGATCCATGGCTCATCTAAAGCTCTGTCCCTGCTATTTTAACCCTGTAGAGGTGAAGAGGGGGCATGGATAGTGGTATCTTATAAGAGACCCTCTGCTCTCTGATTAGAAATGAAATCCTTGGTGAAAGACTGGCCTTCTTGACGTTCTTAGCATGCAAGTTTTAATGCTTGTGACATCTTGGGGTTAAGGCAGCCATCTTGAAACCTGCCTTAATTTGATGATTTACATCTAGGAAATGAAAGCTTTCCAGCCCGCCAAATGCTTTCCTTGTAGTACACTGTAGGGATAGCTTCTGTACCATCACATCCCTGTAAGTAACTAGTGAGGTATGAGGACAGGAGTAGCTCTCAACTCATTTTTCTACATCAACACTTTACATGCCTCCTTAATCAAAATGCAGATCTTGTTTGATTTGCTTTTTACAGGTCCTCAGAGGACACTGTGCCTTTGTCAGTAAATTACTACAGAATAGTTGTAAGTGCTCACTCCTTGCCTCTCCTCACCTACAGTATAGTCTTTTGTGGAGGCTGTTTTATCTCTGATATTCTGCTTGATCTCGGGGACTTGAGGATGAACCACATGGGGGCAGGGAGCTGGGTCTGGCTGACCCCAGAGGCAGGCCTTTGTCTTTATTCTCATCTTGGCCAGAAGAAACAACTGGAGTTGAGACAGAGTTGGCTCCTCCGGTCGACGCACTCTCATGCCCACTGTAGATCTCTTCGTGTCCATCTTCACTGGACTCTGCATCCTCTGAACTGGAGAGCAGCTCCTCGTCGCGATATTCGGACACGTCTACACCACCGCCCTCAGATCCGAGCTCCTTCAGTCGGCCATGATGCTTCACATGATAGCGCTGGTTCTGGAAAAACTTAACGATGGTGTGTTTGGGCAGATCCAATTGGGCTGAAAGGGTGTGAATCGCTTCCTGGTCAGGGTAGAGGCCCACATCTTGGATAAAGCTCTGTAAGATGCCCAGAGCCTCCAGAGAGATCTTCGTGCGGGAGCGAGGTTTCTTGGTGACGTTGCTAACCCCTCCGTTGTTGCCTGCGTTAGCCTGAGGGTTCTCTTCGGCTCCAGAACTGGGGACAGGGTCCTCTCGGATCGGAGAGTGGTCCTTCAGCGGCTGCATGGGCTGTCTGTGAAGTGCCTAGTGAGAAAGATGAAAAGTTTTATTAGTAAACTTATAAACAAGAGTCAGCAGTATGGAATAATTGAAAACTGCTTAAAAGTTCAAAGTGTCCTTTCAATGAATGTCTTTTGGAGTTAATGTCCTCTCTGCACTTGAGTATGTGATCAACTCTGGTAAAAATCCAACCAGACCGCCCCAGGCTATGATTGTTTAACTATGTATATTGTACACATAATTCCACAAGACTGAATATTTTGTCATTGCATCATGTTTTGAGGGCATCAAGGCAACTAACAGCATCTGAGATGACACATCAACCGCATGAAATTCAACAGAGGAAAAAGCTAAACAAATACTCACCAAAACCAAAATAAATTACATCAAAAGAATCTGTTATGAAGAAATGTGTTCTAAAACAACATTACATTTGATGTATAGTGACAAGTTGGTTTTCATCTGTCATTTTGACAGGGATACATCCCATCCCTGTTAGCATAGACTAAGTGACTGCTAAATTTAACAGAAAAATCAATGCAAACACCAAAACACAAGCCAGAAATGACACTTTTGACTTTGACACGAGATATGAACTTGTTAGCATATGCTATTGTCTTGTACAAACACAGTGTAACTATTAGCATTTTTTAACAAGTTAGCTAGTTAGGCTAAGAGAGCTACACTTTTATTTTTACAGAGGTTCTGAGACCCTCCATATGTTTCAAATGTCAATAAATCTTACATTTTCTTCTAGTGTGGGCCCCAAAATACGTAGGAATAGGGAGAAGCACAGAAGGGGGATTGGGGGAATAGAGTGCAAAACAGTGATAAAATAGGATTAGGAGTAAATAGCATATATTTAGTACCAGGAAGAAAGAGGTATCTGGTTAGCTCTGCTACAAGGGAAGGTGCAGTGTGTCACAGCTGAGCTATCGAAGTCTGTGGCGCTGTCCTGCTGAGTTTATGACCAGGGTGGGGTGCCCAATGCCTCCACACTGGAATGCTAAGCTATAAATCTGCGGTGCATTAAAATTAAAGGACCTACATAAAGATAATAGTCATGCGCCTCTCTCTCTGTCTCTCTCCTGCTCTCTCTCTCTATTCCCTAAATAATAACAGGGTATTTTTTAAATAATATTGAGGGCAGGCCAGACCATGAAATTGCTCCGATTTCACTTGTGGGGGCTGTTTTGGGCTGGCGCTTTACAGGAAGTGTGTAGGTTTGTTCTTTTTTCTTCTCTATTTCTCCATAATGTATTACTTTCCATGTCTCAGAGAAACAAACAGAGGCCACAAGAAAGGACGAGAAAAAGAAATTTGAAGAAGTTTGAAGATGGTGAATAATTAGATTGACCACAAGGCATAACAGCACAAAATACCCGTTAGCTTAGCTAAAGAGACCACACACACACACACACACACACACACACACACACACACACACACATTGACAAACCCATTCATCCTGTATATGTTTGCTTGTTGTGTATATTATTTTATGAAATTCTGGGAACAAGTTAGTTAAGTTCCAAAGACATACAGTACAATCCAAAATGCACAACACACACATTAAATAGCAACACACATATACCATTGTTTTGGCATCCTATAGGCTATTTTCAAATTCAGAGATAAAGAGTGAGTCCTCTAAAACACCATTCATAGTAAACCATCTAAGAGTCCTGTTCCTGTGCTCTAATGGTTGACGTTAATGAAGAGTTTTTCTGCCAGGCCAGAGGAGTGACTTCATTTCAAATTCCTGCTTTAGCTATAAAGCCAACCTCCGATTTCCTCCACCATCCAATTCATTCACCTACTCAGTTCTTAAACAAAGTCTTCACAACCACAGGAGTCACATTTGGACACAGAGCCATTTTTTCCCTGAACTCTTTTTTTTTTTTTCTTCAAGATTCATCTCCATCGCTTCCATTTTTCTAATTCCGAGTTCATTGCATTAAGAAAAAGTATCTTTTTTTCTTTAAACACAAATCAAGGCAAATTATGGTGAAGTATGAAAGAATTATAGAACATAAAAAATTCAGTTGAATCTTAATGAGGACTGGCCCTCGTGGGGACGGAGGCAGGATTAAGTGGGGCTGTGTTGCCACTGGAGATGCCATTAACAGGCAGATAAATATGTAATGATGAGAAAGACACTTTCCTGTCGGTTTGCTTGTGCATGACTTCACCTTCTCCAATTATCATGTGCATCATAATTTTTCTTTGCCACATTGCAATACCTCAGGAATGGGTGAGTCATGTATGTGCGTGTCTGTGTGTGTCTTGACATTTTTTAAGAATAAGTAGAGTTTAGGCAATCCACAAAAATAAATGAAACAGGCAACAAGTAACTTAAGTACAACACAATGACTAAACCTTATTTATCAACACTGCACACATTAAACACTCATCCTAGTATGAAAGCATGTTTTATCTCAAAATTGCTATTATTTTCTTAGTAAATGCGACATCTCACAAAGTGACTTTATATTTCATAATTGTGACTTGTGACTATTTCTTATTATAAACTTAATCTTACAATTACATGTACCTTTTTTACTGTTTTTCTTTTTCACACTAAGGGGGAAACAGGTTTCTATACCCTATAACTAATATATTAAATTAAATCAATACTATTATATTATATAAATAAAATAATTGGTTAAACAAAGAATGTAAGAATAAATCTGTTCACTGAGCTCTGAATAAGGCCTAATGTTTGCCAAAATGTTTGCCATGCTAAGTGTGTGTGAACATGCAAGTATGTGCATTGCTCGCTCTCCTCCAACCCCAGCACTCAACTGGGGTCCCAATCCACATGGCAGGGTCTAGGGGGCACTCCAGTGCACATCGCAGCATCCAATTTAGCATAAACAAAGGAGAAATTATTCATAAGAAATGTCCTGCCAAATGAGCAAAGGGAGGCACTTAAGACCATGCACACGCACTGCAGAAACAGCGTGAAGATGATGTGGGATCGGGTCAGCCATCTAGATTGTGTTAGTGTGACTGAGTGTGTCCCTAAGGTGAGGTAAGCTGCACCCAGGGGCTCACACGGACCCGTCCTGAGTGGTTGAAACCTTTAAGCTACGTGAAAAAATAAATAAATAAATAAATAAATAAATTCGCACACTGGAGGTGGCATGATTCATGATTCATTTTTTTTAAATCAAAAATCAAAGGAAAAAATACAAAGTGAAAGGCAACATTCTTTATAAAAACTGCTTTGGAACAATATTTATGCTTATTATTTATGCTCTATAAATATAAATAATTTTTCTCTTCGGGTCTAAATGTATTATAAAAAGGTAGAGAAAAGATACACTGGTAATTTTATACAAAGCAAATATTTTTTAGATAATATTGTAATAATTAGCTTTTGTCTAATGACAATAAAAATTCTGCAATGCTGTTCTTTTTAACAGGATATCCATGTACACGTCTTATGAGACAACACAAATCACATGCTTGATTTGGTTTGACGTGAATGTTACAGGATTTCATGGTTTAAACCAGAGGAGGACTTGTGCTGGATCTTTATGTAACTTTATCTTAGTTATGTCTGATTATCTTATAAGGTTAAAGTTAATACATCAGTGCAATCTGTTGGTCACACTGAGGTGGTATCTGCTAAATAAACTGTATACATGTACGTGTTGCATGTGTGTTCATTCATTAACATGCTCATGTCTGCATAAGCAGCTGGGACGCATGTGCTGACTGTGGTGGCAGGCAGGCTGGAGCCGAGGGGGCTGCTGGGATCTATAGAGGGTCCCTCATTACAACATAAAAAAAAAACAGCAACATGCTCATGTATGGCATTTACATGTTGACACAACACAATATTGTCAAACCTGTCGAATCTTTAATTTCCTTTAGAAATAAAATAGTCCATACATAAAAGTGGTTGATCCTGATCAACAATAGCACAATGAAGTGTGATTTAGGTACATTAATATTACATCACATAAAAAAAATATTAAAAAGTGTATATAAAGATAACACTATGAATATAAATACAACAATGCTTTAGTAAATTAACTGACTTTCCTTATGTTTTTATGATAAAAGTTGTGCAAGAGTTCCTGGCCAAAGTCATTGTGGAGTTACTAATGAAACTTGCTGTAGTAAAGTCCCTTGAGTCATTACACACGAGTGTGTGTATGTGCATATATGTGTGTCTGTGTGACTGTTCCTTCTCTTCCCGTAATTATTAATATCAGGGCTGTGGTGGCACTGTCTGTCAGGGTGTGTCCAAATGGGGCATTTCCTTCTGCGCCCAAAACACATAAATGAGTATATTTACACACATACACATGCTGCCAACAGACTGTTTATTCCACTGACATAAAAGAGAAAGCACACGAGAGAGAAAGAAGCGTAATCGGCTAGCACAGTAACTCTGTCTCCATTTGTTAGTACTTAATCTTAATACGGCTGCTTAACTAAAGTTAATAAATGTTAATAAACAGCAATCATTGTGAGTGAATTAAACTGCAATGCTTTACTGGCAGGGTGAGAAAGAAGAGTAGGTTTAAAGAAGGTGGAATGCATTGATCCAAGTGTTTGTAGATTTATGTGTATGCGGTTTGTGTGTGCATGTATTTACATATAAGTATTAGTGTGTAGATGTGTGTGCATACTGTGAATGAATGTGTGTCTATGTTAATACTGGAAAAGTGTGTGTCCACAGTCTATACTATAATGACCCTGGCTGGCATAGGGGAAAGTCCATTTAATCAGTAGCGTGTTAGTTGTAATTCTGTGTGTGTGTGTGTGTGTGTGTGTGTGTGTGTGTGTGTGTGTGTGTGTGTGTGTGTGTGTGTGTGTGTGTGTGTGTGTGTGTGTGTGTGTGTGTGTGTGTGTGTGTGTGTGTGTGTGTGTGTGTGTGTGTGTGTGTGTGTGTGTGTGTGATTAAAGAGGCTGAGGTTATTAGATGTTGGCAAGAATGCCGCATGAATGATGCTGATATTAAAATCGAAGCCTCAAAGAAATGTGCATTAACACAATGAACACACATTCATATGATCTTAAGAGAAATTATGCTTTAAAAAAATTATGTAGAATTCACTTTCCCTCCACTTTTAACACTAAAGTCTTATACACCTAGGGGTCAAATTATAATTTTTTTACTTTTAATATTAATCAAGGTTTCTTGCGGAAAAAGCACCCTCTCTCTTAGAATTAAACAGGTATTTTAGGCCTTTTTTGAGAAATAAAATAAAATAAAACAAATAAAATAAAACATTTTAGACATTTTACAGACATTTTTCAACCTTAGTTACAGCACTTGCATAAGTTGTGGGTTTGCTGTTAAGCTCAGTATAGTTTCTATGACACAATTCTTCAATAAAAAGTATGCAAATCCTGCTTAACACAGTGTTAGAATAACAAAACATGCTGAAAATGTAGGGTCAGATTGTTAAAAATTTATTTTCTGAACACTGAATATCTGGTTTTGACATAAATGTGGGCGGTTGTGTTAATTTATTAATCTGCCTGAAAGTTATAGAAATGAACAATTAATTTCTCATAATATGACCATCCTGCAGTGCAAATGCCACATTTTACTGAAGTATGCAATTCGATGTTTCAAAAACTCACCTGAGGGTCAGTGGGCAAGTGTAGTACAGTGTGCAGCCGTTCGCTGTGGTGATGGCGGGACTCTTCTTCGTACACCAGATCCCTGTCCGTCTGCGGAAGGCTCAGAAACCTCCGGATAGTACACAGGTTCTCCCAAAGAGTCCTGTTCTCTGGGCTGGGACTCTCTTTCCAGCGAAGCAGCTCACATAGCCATCCCTAAAGAAAGGAAAAGGGTTCATTACATGTTTTGTTTAGCTGAAGGTATTTTTCCAACAATATCACTCAATATATGCCTTGTCTGCAGTTGGATACCCAATAAAGCTCCGCTATAGGGAATTTCTCTCTTTTTTATGTCACTTTAATATAAAGGAATGATGGGCAGAATGTCGTGAAACAATTCACACCTCGTTCATGTTTATTTAATGACTGTAAAGTTTACTTTATAGTAAACAAGTACCACCACAAAGCATCACAAGTGCACTGAGAGAGCTGAGAGTGTGTCAAAGAGAGAGTGAAATGGTGGGAGATTAGGAAGATTTGATTATCTCTGCTAGACTGGGCCAGTCTTTGACACCAGCTGTTGTGTGCAGCCAACCTCTTCCAGCACACATTGTTAATGACCTGAGCATCTCTCTCTCTCTCTCCTTCTCCCTCAGCTCCTCCTGGCCAGCTGCAGCAGATGGGCGCGTTCAGCCGTGACCCCCCCCACCCGACCCCAGACCTGTGAGACCTAACCGCATCTGTCACACACACATTCATATATACACACACCACCAGAGCAGCACTTTGCTGACACATCTCATACACGCAAACATGAGAAGACGGCCCTAACACATGCCTCTAGATGAGGTGGTCACACCTGCAAAGCCATGCTGCAATAACGCAGAGTTCCTCAGTAAAGAGAGCAGCAGAGACCAAAGCTCTCTCAGGCTATTACATGGTAAGAATTAGGCGCAGCTGGGAGTGGGATCATATTTGACTAAATCAATTATCTCTCTTTGATCTAAATGAGTCAGAGACAAACAAATGGTCCAATAGCTTTTGAAAATAAAATTCTTTATCAACACTCTGAAATGAATGGCATGCTTTTCCAGTTCGCGTTAAAGAAAATGATCATTGTTGTCCTTTGCACTCAGACAATGTGGCCATCAACTTTTTTCCATACCTGTCAATGGCAGGTGAACTGAGAGAATTTATCACGCACAATCATATATACACTATATTGCCAAAAGTATTGGGACCCTCCAAATCATTGAATTCAGGTGTTCCAATCACTTCCATGGCCACAAGTGTATAAAATGAAGCACCTAGGCATGCAGACTGCTTCTACAAACATTTGTGAAAGAATGGGTCGCTCTTAGGAGTTCAGTGAATTCAAGCGTGGTACCGTGATAGGTTGCCACCTGTGCGATAAGTCCATTCGTGAAATTTCCTCACTACTAAATATTCCACGGTCAACTGTTAGTGGTATTATAACAAAGTGGAAGCAATTGGGAACAACAGCAACTCAGCCACGAAGTGGTAGGCCACGTAAAATCACAGAGCGGGGTCAGCGCATGCTGAGGCACACAGTGCACAGAAGTCACCAACATTCTGCAGAGTCAATAGCTACAGACCTCCAAACTTTGTGTGGCCTTCAGATTAGCTCAAGAACAGCTTCATGGAATGGGTTTCCATGGCCGAGCAGCTGCATCCAAGCCTTACATCACCAAGTGCAATGCAAAGCGTCAGATGCAGTGGTGTAAAGCATGCCGCCACTGGACTCTAGAGCAGTGGAGACGTGTTCTCTGTAGTGACGAATCACGCTTCTCAATCTGATGGATGAGTCTGGGTTTGGCGGTTGCCAACAGAACGGTACTTGCCTGACTACATTGTGCCAAGTGTAAAGTTTGGTGGCACAAAGCAAGGTCCATAAAGACATGGATGAGCGAGTTTGGTGTGGAGGAACTTGGCTGGCCTGCACAGAGTCCTGACTTCAACCCGATAGAACACCTTTGGGATGAATTAGAGCGAAGACTGCGAGCCAGGCCTTCTCGTCCAACATCAGTGCCTGACCTCACAAATGCGCTTCTAGATAAATGGTCAAAAATTCCCATAAACACACTCCTAAACCTTGTGGAAAGCCTTCCCAGAAGAGTTGAAGCTGTTATAGTTGCAAAGGGTGGGCCAACTCCATATTAAACACTACGGATTAAGAATGGGATGTCATTAAAGTTCATGTGCATGTAAAGGCAGGCGTCCCAAAACTTTTGGCAATATAGTGTATATACAGCTCTGGAAAAAATTAAGAGACCACTTAACATTGAGAAATCAATGTTAAGTGGTCTCTTCATTTTTTCCAGAGCTGTATATATTCACTACTATTCAAAAGCAGTCTCCCCAAGACTGCATTTATTTGATCAAAAATTAAGTAAAATATGTAATATTGTAAAACATTATTACAATAAAAAATTGTTTTCTATTTTATTATATTTTAAAATGTAATTTATTCCTGTGATGGCAAAGCTGAATTTTCAGTAGTCATTACTCCAGTCTTCAGGGTCACAAGATCCTTCAGTAATCATTCTAATATGTTGATTTACTACTTAAGAAAGATGTTGATGTCTTAATATTTTTGCAGAAACTGTGAAATTATTATTTATGTATTTCAAAGAAAAATAATTTAAATTGCTCTTTTTATTTGCTCACCAAAGCCTTTTTTTTTACTCAGAAGTGGGGTTTGCCAAGTGTTCATTTTGGACTCTGGACAACTTTATGAAAAAGCATAAAGCTTATAAAACATTTTTTTTTAAAAGCAAGAGTAGATTTGCGTGATGTGCTTTTCATAACTGCTACAATGACTGTTCGCAGCTAGAAAAAGTTTTTTTAGGCCTCAAAAACACTGACTATTGCACTTCTTTGACGCATTCACATACTTATAGTCACAATATTCTGCACTCTTTATATAGCAATCTGGGAACAAGTGTCAATGTAAAAGGTATGAGAACAGTAATCAGATCAATCTGTGGAACACTGGATGCATGCCTGTATCACGACATAAGTCACGATGACTCATGGGACAGGAGAGAAAGCCACTGAAAGAAAGAATGAGATCCTTTGGCAGGATCTGGAATGGTAACTCAGAGATGAATAAATGGAAGCATTTATCAGGCTATCTGTTGATTTTGATGTTTTTGTTTATCATCTACAGAGACGCGCCAGAATCAGATATAAATTCCTGCACAGACGGACACCGTTACTTCCCCTACACTGACTGAGGTAAGAACATGTAAGCTTAGTCTTTTCAGAATAAAACAAATCACTTTGAAATAACAGTCTCAAATATCCAATCCCTCAATATTTCAAGCACATAAAAATAGAGGTTTCACTTTATTTTGATGGTCCCTTTAACACATTCTGACTATAAGTAACGCTGCACCTACATGTCTACTAACTCTCATTAGAGTGTTAGTAGAGTATTAGTAGATTGGTAGGGTTAGGGTTAGAATAAGTTGACATGTACTTGCAAAGTTATTATAGTTTACTTATAGTTAGTAGAATGTGTGTTGGGGGAGCATCACAATAAAGAGTTAGCAGATATTAAGCAGACAGTCTACTAAAACTCTACTGTTAGTTGACATGTACTAGTTGCAGAGTATGAACAGAGTATGAACAGTGTTACAAAAATAGATTTTAAAATATATATATATATATTTATTAATTATTTAATTATTTTCAGAATAAAATGGTATTTCAAGAAGCCTTTTAAGCTGAAGTACATAACCAATCTCACTTTTACAGTGTACACTTCTTAGATGACTCAAAAGCATTAAATGTATTACTAACAATTATCATATGAAGATACCAAGTCGATTACATTTTTTGGCATCATGTTATATGAAAGGATGAAAATGTGTCAGGTTTATAAATGATAACGAGAAAATCTGGGTAAATAATTACTGAATCAGTTCTTACTTGGCTCTTGTTAGCTGCCACCTTGGCAAAAAGCGCCTGAGACACTTTTGCCCGTTTCATCTCCTGCTGGATTTCGTCATAGATGGCTGAGGTGATGTTAACTAGCGGCTCCAGTTTCAGGGAATGGTCAGGGTTAGGACCAGAAGTCTTGGACTGTGAGGGTCCAGCGGTCAAAGTTAAAAGTAACAAAGAAGACAGATTGGTTAGATAAACATTCATAATTGCTACAGAGAGTACAATATGAGAACATTCGTTGATGATATTTCAGACCCTTGTTTGTACCTGCAATGTACTGAGATTTTAGCAGATAAATCATTAAAGCATCCATAAGTAAACTCTTTTTAGTACGTGTTTGAAGTATGGTGTATTGATTTTAGAGTGGTGTGTTTTCTCATTTAATGTTTGAAGTTGCTCTGCAGGCACAGGCAAGTAATCTCACATTCCCCGGTAAAAACGATTGCAAGATAAACATATACAGACATAATAATAATGATAATACACAACCACATTCCCTAAGACCAAAGAATGAGAACTTTGTTCTCATATCAGAAGGATTTTTATTATCTGCATGGGTTCATTCACAATGGTCCTGAGGTTTAAAGCAGGCACATTCAAATGCTTCATACAAGCATTCTAGACAGTCCACGCACCAGGTTCCAGGTCATTTAATATAAACATGCCATGACAGGAGCAAAACCATGCTTTCCTGCATTTGTCATTTTAGAGAATCAAGGACAAGAGCTTGTGAACCTGAAGTTTTAATGGGTGTGAACCCTCTAATCTCTAACAAACATTAATATAAACAGTATTCCATATAAACAGCATATATTTGACCTTCTGTAGGAGCTTGACTTATGGGGCATTTATTTTCAAAATGGGATATGTGTCATACCTACAACTGATCACTACTCATACAGATCATGGAGGTCTCAGATGAGGTACTCTCTATGAGGCAATGAAGTGAGTGTTGATGTAATCCTCACCGAGTTTATGATTTTGGTCTTATTCTTCCAAATAGATGCCCACGCGTCAGGAGTTAACTGTTCATCGATGCTGCGCTCCCACACTTTCTGCATTGGGAGGTATGGCGTGACGTTAGCAATAAAAAGGTGTCAATCAGATTTTAGCTAGTTTGACCCTTAGAGGGCACTGTCTTGAAAGTCAATGTGGTTGTTTTAGTGAATTATCCATATTGTTATTTTCAGTATGTCAATATGTATTAATATTTAAAGACAAAATATAATTTACAATATACTAGAATAATAGCCAAACACTGTGCACTAAAGATGGAACTAAACATTTGACCTTTGTTTTCTGACTTAAGGCTGGAATACACTACAGGGCTTTTGCCCAGATTTTTGCCGCAATTTGCAGTCTGGAGGAGTCAATGCTAGTTGCCGAAAATCAGAGCCACTTTGCAGATTTTGGGCAGTCGGAATTGACATATTTTACATAAAATATGTAAAAACATGTTTGACATTTTGAGCCAATTTTAACACATTGTTTTCATTTGTCATGCATCTCTTAGCAACAAGGCCCATGTTTTTTTGTAAATATTTACAACGTCTGCAAGTGTGTGATGCCTAGTATTCTAAAATCTCTTCAGATTTTAAAAGTTGTGTGGTGTATTCCAGCCTTTACTAAACTCAGTTCTTGCATTTTTTTTTAAAAACTTAGCTTTATAACAGCC
The DNA here is from genome assembly GCA_039654105.1 of Coreius guichenoti. Taxonomy (NCBI): domain Eukaryota; kingdom Metazoa; phylum Chordata; class Actinopteri; order Cypriniformes; family Gobionidae; genus Coreius; species Coreius guichenoti. The sequence goes on along the minus strand of CM077172.1, from coordinate 16,777,508 downwards.
TGATACGGATAACAAAGAAAACAACAAAGTGTAAGCCAAACAAAACAAGTAAACAGATCACATGAATTCAGACAGAAACAAAAGCAATCTCATAGGCCTACAGATAAACAATTCAGAATCAGACACAACAAAAGCTTTCATGTATTTCTTCACCCAGTCAATCATACAAACACAGATGCAACAGGGGAAGAGGGATGTGTAGGAGGCTGAACCTAGTCAAGGTTGGGAAAATGGGGTACCTGAGAGAGGCGGGGGCCCCCAGGGCTGGGGTTTGTGCTTGGGGGCAGGCTCACAGGAGGGTTCATGCTGCGTTCTCGCTCTTCCTGGTAAATGCGGTCCCTCTCGCTCTCAGGTAAATTCAGGAAGTTCTGCATTGCTTTGAGGTTCACCAGCAAGGACTGAGAGGCTGAGCGTGGGTCTTCCTCTTTCCGCAAGATCTCTGACAGCAGGCCCTGGTGTACACACATAAACACATACATAAGCACAGAAGCTAATTTTTCCATAACACATTCATGCAGTTACTTCACCTGCACCATGTAGGTCTCAACCCACACTTTGACTGACTGTGCACTACGTTGGATGTAATTGAACATAATTTAGACCTGCAGTCAGTCATTCACTGAATTCACCAGGTGTTTTCTGCTAAGAGGGTGAATGAGAGGTTCCAACCTCTGGATACCAGAGCAATCACGTTGACATGCTCAAAGCGACTCATAGATCTGAAACCTCCAACAGAACAACTTTGACACCTTGTTCAGTGCCAAATTAAGCTTGTTTAGTCTTGACTTGTACATGATTTAGTCTGTGTATAGAGGAAGTGCTGAACCAAGTCCCCTCCCTATAAGTTTGTAAGTTTGTTGAGTTTAACTTACAGAAACTTAATGGCCAAATAAAAGGTGCATTAAAATAATTGCAATATTCATATGTTACACAAGCAAAATCATTACGAAAACATCATTAATATTCAATACATCGCCCTGCGCTAGTGACTGGTATGTTCTGAAGAGGTTCTTCGCTATTATACTTGGTGTACCTTGTGTTTTGTACCTTGTACCCTGTTTCCTCAAGGTTTCGCTTTGAACTGTCTCCATCCTGCGAACAATATGTGTACTATTTCAGCACCATGCTGTCTGTACTATACCTGTGTACGGTTGAAGGCAACTCGAGCGAACACTGCCTGCGAGACACTGGCCCTTTTCAGCTCATCTCGCACCTGTTGGTAGATATCAGATGAGACTTCCGCAGCCGAGGGGTTGGACCCGGGCTCTCCAGGGCCACCGGACTTGCTAGGCCGTGGGATGGGTGGGTGATTGAGAAACTGCTGGTTAAGAGCCTGCGGGTGCTGATGCAGGAGGCGGCTGACGGCCAGCTGCTGGTTGATAAGATGAGCCATGGCTAACTGCTGTCTCACCAGCTGTGGACTGAGCTGGGGCGAGAGAAGTCCTCCGGGTGCCAAAAGAGGTTGCAAGGCGGCAGGCGGAGGTGGAGGAGGCACCTGGGCCCGTAGCGGAGGACTGTGATGGAGCTGCCCGTGAGATGATGAAACTTGCGGCTGCCCTTGGGATGGAGGCTGAGACTGGGCTGAATTCTGAGATTCTCCAGGTCCACCTTTCACAAGAGAGCTGGCGCTGTTTAACGGACCAAGCTGTGCCAGACCAGCCAGGTGAGGGGGCGGACGCTGGGCTAATACACAGAAGTCAGCAAGACTGTCCCTTTCAACTGTAGAGGGATGGAGATGCGTATGAGGCACAAGAACAGACTCTCTAGTGTTTTAGTTGACAAATCAAATACAGTCCTTTACACAAAGAAACATCAGAGTGTAGAGGCTTACCCTTGATTTCGGAGCTCTCCCGCCCTTGCCACAAATAATCCCCTAAAACAGACACAAGGAACTCATGGTAAATGACAAAAGCATTCACTCACTTACTCAATCACGCTCACAATGAAAGAACAACATTCTTTCATGAATAGAAAGTTTTACAACTTCGGCTTACAATCGTATGACTGACACGTGAGTCATCCAATGGGGTCTCGCCGCACTGGCACACACATCTGGCAATGCGGGCTGAGTGTTTAGCTCTGGGAGGCAAGGAGCAGAACTAATGGAGGGGGCTCGGTGTAACTCAACACCACTTACTCTGACAGCGTGCCGAGGATCGCTTTATTCTTTGTTGGCGCTCTCTCTCTTGCTGCACTTGGGGTTTAGCCCCCACTTTGATCTGTCCTGCTGTGTAATTATTTCACTTTTTGAAGAGGCAACAAGAGGAGGAAAATTGTCACAGGCATTTGGATGCTAAGAGGCTTAAACAGCGGAGCTGTGGGACGACTCCCTGTAGGACCTGCCACTGGGAGACCCCCTGCAGCATTTTGGGGGAAGGAACAGTGGTTTCTATTACGGTGTGAGGAGGCCCTATCCCATGTAAGAGGAGTCATTAAGAGATAACGTATAAAACACAAAGCTCAAGACTTGCTCATGACCCTGAACACCTTACCACAAGCTAGAAATGGGACATCTCATTAAAAAACAAAAACGCATTCCCTGAATATGCCTATTTCCCTATATAGTAGGTGAAAAATTATATGTAAAAAAAGAGTAGTATGTCCGAATTCATAGTATTCATAAAACAAGAGATGAAAAGTATGTGGATGACCTACTACTTGACAAAGTACCCGGACGACAGGCGAGATTCTGAAGTGAACATCTAAGGGACACTTTACTATCCCATAAGGTCACAGGAGAGGAGTTGACAGTGGCAGTGAAACAATGTACCTGATGTTGTAAGTCAATTGACAGTGACAACATGACAGATTTTAATGGTTACAAAGTAAGTTCTTCATCAAATGTAGTACCTACTCTGACATAATGCGATTTCGGACGCTATGCTTTATTTGACCAGTCTACTGTGCTGATGTCAGGTTAGCATCTTAGCCTTTTTTCCCTACTTGATTTAAGATGGCACCATATAACAAAAAATATAAACAAAAAAGTAATTAGCACAAGCCTTACCTTTAATTTTTTTGTACTTCTTGTACCAGCGACCAAACTCTTGGCATTTGGCAGTTGAGACGTTGGCATAGTAGGAACTATTCACTATCGAGGAGATCATACTCTGGAAAAAATCCAAGAAATGAGAGAGGTCAGTAAAAGGAAGAAATGGGAGTAACGACAGAGGATAACGGAAATAAACACACATGGTCAAGAACTTAAAATTGCAATGATAAATGGCCTATAAAACACATTACTGTGGAAAGCCACCCAGGCAAGGCGAATAGCGAACACCGCGACAAGCTTCAAGCCGCAGTGACACAAGTAGAGATGAAGAGCCAAACACATATGCAAACAATTGATATGAGGATCAACACCCACACAGAGTTCCACTTAAACACAGCATGCACAGATACATAAATCTCAAAGATTGCTCGCTTACTTGGAAATGAGCACAGCAAGGATCGCGGATGCACACCCACATAGACACACACACGCATACTCTCTCTCTTATGGTGAAGTAATTTCTGGGTTTTAGAAATGGCCCATGAATGCGGAGAATTTGAGTAAATTTTGATTTGATGAATGAAACACATGCTACATTAAGCATGTACTGATGATGTTGATTGGAACAACTGCAAGCATAGTGCAATATTGAGCCCAACATTTTCATTTATGTTATACTGCTAAGTATCATGTTGCTAGTTTTGGCATAGTTGTACCAGCAGTATGTGTTTTACATATCATCTTAAATGCTATGCTTTACATATCATCTTAAAGCCAAATCTCTGGATTTTAAAAAAATCTGAGGGGGTAGCAACTGTACCTGAGAGAGTGGACATTCTTTGGCCAGGGTGCTCTGGTTCATCTCTTTGAGCAGTTCTTTGAGGGCGTTGCGTACTGTAGCGTGGTTCCACTGTTCTGATGGGAGGTCCTCCAGTTTAGCAAAGCTGTATACATAAAACATTATTACTCGTCCCTCCATTACAGTAATCATCTTCAATTCCAAATCAATAAACCCTGCAGCGGGCCAGGTCAACAATAATATCACCATGAAGACACAGGGAAACAAACCTGGTTTGTACACGACTACACAATGCCTACAATCCTCTCTTTTGGAGTCTATGTTTATTTCCTCAGCATCCAGAAGTAAACTGCAATCAGTGGGCATGAAAGGGCTCATTGAGAAGTGCAGATAAAAGTTTACCCTTGCCTATCTCCTGTTCTTGTATATGCACAGAGCTTTAGAGGATTGCTCAACTGTCTATTATTGACAAAAGAAAAATAAACCCCTACTTATCTGGACATTTAAAGTGTTATAATATATATTGAAAAGGGAAACTTTTGTATGTGTTTCCTCAATGCCCAGATTAAAATAACAAATATTAATAATACTAATAAAATATATAGCATAACATCAATTAATATTAATCATTGATAATTATTTAATAATATAATAAATTATTATATATAACAAACCAATATTTTACTTTTCCATTCACTTAACAGCACAAACACTGTGAGACTTTCCAGTCTTTCCAGAAAACTAAACAATTTAAAAAGTGCTTTACACTTCCCTTCTAAAATAAAATAAATTAAGCATTTTTAATTAGAAGGGTTTTATAACCTGATTAACCTGATTAAATTCCACAAATAACTTTTTTAGTTGTTTGTGCTGGTGATTAAAACCTAAAATTGAACCTATAATTATTTATTTTATATTATTATTATTATTATTATTATTATTATTATATTGTAATAATTCATAGTAAACATAATATATATTATAGTATATTTAATATTAATTATTAAAATATGTTTTAAATTATATATATATTATTTATTTATTTTAAAATCCCCCCCAAACATATAACCATTAAGGTTTTTGATATGCAGAGGGTTCTCTGCTGAACCAAGGGACTATTGAAAAACCTTTATTTTTAAGAGTGCTCAGTGGTCTCGTACCTCTGTAGCTGGATGCGTAGCGTGACCATGTGGTAAACGTCCAGCAACATATCAGCAACAGTTGCCTCTGGAGCATCTGTCAGGTAATGGATGGGCAGGGGGTTCCAGCGGCCCACCTTAATGATGCCTGTGAAAAGGAAGCAGAGAGAGGGGAGGGAGTCGATTAACCCCACTTGATCTCATTGTGCCGCAAATTTGTGTAGCATATTTCCATGACATCATCAGAAATGGCCTCATGTCAATGATGGCTGTAATGAAATCTCAATAAGAGAATAAGTTAGGAGGGGCTCCACTCCACTGAGTAGGCAGCTCCACCAAACCAGAACCAAAGCTGGCACATTACATCATCACACCAGCACCCACTTACAGCAAAAATCAACATTAGAGGGCACACAAAACATGATGATTGAAAGACAGGGAACAAGAACATGGAGTGTTTGGAAAGGGGGGATTAAGGTAGGTGGCAAACCAACATGATTTACTGCATATGGCGAAATATATGATTATACATAAGGTATTTAAGTGACAAGGAAGTGTAGTGGGAAATGAGTCATATATTTATCATTTGCGAAAAAATTTACACTACCTGTGGGTTATTGCATCAAACATTTTGAAAATTATACATTTCGGAGGACTTTGTTTCCTTACTTCTCGTTTTCTGCGGTGCTTCATCTTGTGCTATAAAAGCAGACAGCAAAGAACAATAGCACCAATGATAAGGCTTTATCTATTAAATACTTATCAGGTCAGGAAGAAGCACCTATCATGCATACTGAGGGCCACACCAATAACCACGGGCCCAAGGGGCGCCTGTGGATCATTTATAACCAAGAAGTATATATAGGAAGCAGGCGCTTGTCTAGCGCATTGCAGCCTCTGACAATTACGTCCACCCCCAATCCCCCCCCCCCCCCCCCCCCACCCTCCATTAATGGGCCGTCATAAACACAGGTCAATGATTGTATGATTAACCCAAATTGACTGTTATAAATGCCTCTTGTTGTGCAAAGGAAGAGACGGGCATTTATGGCTGAGGAGTAATCTGTAATCGAGGTGTCACTGTGAGACAAGCCATATTTCTGAACGATGCCATCTGATTGTTTTGTAAATACTCCAGGTAACTAAGGCCGTCCCACAATGACCTGGGTGAAGGGACGTCAATTGCTTCCCATTTTAAAGGGATAGTACATGCAAATATGAAAATTCTGTCATCATTTTCTCATGTCATTGGCAACCTATATGACTTTTTATTTTTCTTCTGCAGAACACAAAAGCAGATATTTTGAAGTATGTTTCAACTACAGCTCATGAAATGAAAGACAGTGGGTCCAAACAATATTGGATCTTGGATCTTGACTGTCATTGTGTGGAAAAAAACATTTTTTTATAATATCTTCTTTTGTGTTCCAATTAAGAAAGACAGTCAAATAGGTTTGGAACAACATGAGGGTAAATGAGTAGATGATGAGAGAAGTTTTGGGTTAACTATCCCTGTAATGGTTAATGAGAAATGTTTTGATGGGTTTAACTATTACTAAATACAATAAAAATAACAGCTTTTTCAAAAAGACTTTTCAAATGTCTTTTTAGGGCAATTTCAGTGCATTCACCTTCACGTTTTCTTTATTGACTTAATATGCACAACAGTGCATTATCCCTTTAAATTCTACTGAAGCTGGATAGATCAGGGTGAGGATAAAACCTAAGCTGCAGTGGCATCTACTGAGGGTGCCATAATTTTTTCCAAGAACCACACTGTGCTATTAAAAATGAATTAGCTGAATCTATTATGCCCTCCGCTCTATTTATTTCCAGATGTCGCAATCATTGTCAAGATGCGCTGTACATGTAAACTGGACCCTGTGCTCATTGCATTATTAACCGTTTTCCAAACACTGCACACGTCCGTAAACACTTTTCAACACGCACTGCTCATGTGCATGTGCAGTCCCTTGTGCGAATGTATATATTCAACACATCCGACAACAGGACATGAACCTGACCAAAAAGCCGAGGGTGTGCCATGAATAGATATACAAAACACATCCACACACACACAAACTCTCACAAAAAAGTATTTCCCATGGTCTTAAGAGGGACTGACTGAAGCTGTGAAAACTAAACAACGCTAATCACATTACTATCCACTAAATGAGACCCAGACGCTGCCCAGCTTCCCTCTCTCGGTCTCTTTCTCTCTCTTTTGTATTTTTTCTTTTTTTTGTGCTTTAGGCTGTTTGTGTCATCTGAATAGCTCCAGCTGCTCAATCACACACAGACATGCCGATGGATCACTTACCTCCATCCAGACACTGTATTGCCATGCCACTGCTGCCACTAAAGCCTGATTGAATGAGTTAGTTTTGGACAGAAACTGTTTTTGTAAATTAGCAAGGGCTCCATTGTTTCTCTCAGTTCAGTGTTTGTGTTTTGACTAGAGATAACAAGACATTCTGTGTGACCTGTTCCACCGTTTTCTTCCCCTATTGGCTGATTGCTTCTTATGTGGGAGTTTATCAGAATCTTAACAGGGCCAGTGGGTTTGCAAAGCCTTAGACCCCTAGATTATGAAAATGGGCCTAATTAGTATAAAACATTCATTTGAATTTGGTCTTAATATAAATATAAAATTTAAAATCCATATAACTACAACATTGTTCCTCTTAAGTAACTCATAGTATGACGTGCTTTAGTGTAATAGGTTTGGTGTAAACAGACAACTATTGAGGTAGAACTATGTATAAAAGTGAATAGGCCTATATAAATTAAAATATATATTTTTTGGCAAAAAAAAGTGTGATGTTATTTAAAATTAGGTCACGAAATATGGTACAAAATAAAAATCTGAAACAATGTATAATAAAGCTAATTGAGGTAGAACTATGTAAAAAATAAAAAGGCCAGATTTGTTTTTGTTTTTTTGCAAATAAAGAAAAGTGAAGTCAGTAAAAAATTAGGGCAAGAAATATGGTACAAAATAAAAATTTAAATAATGCATAATTCAAGTTAAATAAATTAAATTATATATAAATAACAAATATTGACAAAAATATTAATATATATTTAATAACTATATTAAAAAACAGATTTATCTTGCTTCTCATACAGTATTTCTCATCAGCAGTGCTTGAATTCCTTCCCCATATTAGAAAGTGTGACAAGCCTTATGCTTTAACAGATGTTGTTTCTGCCATGCAAAGGTGTTTTTAACATTAAACGGTAAGCATACCAAAGACTAAAATAGCCTCATTGTACAATTTCTTTGATATTTTCTTTTTTGGTCAAATGTAAGAAAATGCTCAGGTGTGGAATCTGTGAATACTGTGATGTATGGGTGTGCAGTACTTGGCATGAATAAATCATGTAAACTGTTGACTGGTTACTGTTTGCTACTTTCATTCAATGCTATTGTAAGCATTAAAAGATTATAGGGGGAAGGGTCTAGTTTTGTCACTTGCTTCCAGTTATGATTGGGGGCAAACCTTCCTTGTGTCAGAATTTATAATGTATTTGTTTATTATAGATTATTTTGTGTGCTTCCAAGTATGTTGGGCCCTAGACAGACAACCACTACATGATGGGCCGACCCTGCTGGCGACCCTTGTAACAACAGTGAACTTCTATCCTCTGAGACACAATCTTCTTGTCTTTGTTCTAAAGGTATTTGTGGAGATGTATTCCCCAGGCAGTGAATTAAAGAAGAGAGGCAAGTCAGACAGATGAAGACAATTTGTGTGATTGTGCCACGCCCCCCCTTAGATCTGTCCTCCTTCTTCAAGTCTGTGTTTATATTACTGGTTTTGCTATGAATTTTGAGGAACGCTGCTGTTTTGTCTCATTGTGCAAAGCTGAATGTATGCCCACCGCAGACGTCTTGAGTATTCAAGACATATAAGACAGACGATTCCCACTTTGAGCAGTAGCATCAATTAAGACTGAACTGAGATGCTCTTAATGTACTTTAAGTTAAGCAGTGATTCATTTCAATTGCTGTTGAACATTTCAAAAGCGAACGCCAGTGAGTTTACACCATTGACATGTTCAGTGTTGAACAGACAGCTCACTGCAACCAATCTGAAAAAAGCAATGAGCTCTGTTCCAATAAAAAGCGGTTAAATGTATGCCTATTTACAGTATGAGCTAGCATCATACAGAGACTGTGGTAATGTCATTAATGAATCATTTTTAACTTGGAAAGACTCTGTTCCTTGTCATTTTCCTCCCCCAGTACAAACCATTGTTCCCATTGCCACATTAAAATTCCTCCTCCCAGTGCTGGGCTTTCATGTGGTCGGCTGGTGGCTTGGCTAAAGCCTATGTGTATCCATCCATACACACTCACACACACAAACGCTACCTCACACACAGTCTGAAAATGTTCCCTAGCACACATACTCTTTTCGGCAGAGCTAGTTTGGATGGATGCACTGAACTCCAAATGTTTGCTGCTCTGAATGACTTGGCTCCATTGAAGGGATGCCCCACTATATGAGTCGTGAAAACCATCTAGTGTTATTATCAATCATCAGTAATATACACAGGAGAAATCAAACAGGAACAGCAGGCCTGAATGTAAACTTCCAGAATGTATTATGGTTTTGGTTTTACTATAATATCACAAGCATCTTATATCTGTTGTGATATCAGTATTTTTGTGGAAATTCTGTAGATTCATAAATGATTTTTGGGGACCCTGTTGAAAAGGCTTGTTAAAGAGATAGTTCATCCAAAAGTGAAAATTTGGTCATCATTTGCTCACCTTCATGTTGTTTCAAACCTGTGTGAGGAAGAAGACATTTTAAAAAACGTCTTGTTTTTTTTTGTCCATACAATGAATGTCAATGGGGTCCGATGTTGTTTGAAAGAAGAAAGAAAAATGCATACAGATTTGGAAGGATATGGGGGTGTGTGAATGATGACAGTATTTTCATTTTTGGGTGAACTATCACTTTATGTAGCTTAACCATCAAGCCTCCCTTGGTTGCCCAGTTTCATCATAAAGACTATGCTGGTTCACCAACATTTTGAACAACATATGAACAACTATGATGATCCACCAGCGAAAGCAACGTCAAACAATGCATAAACAAAACAATGCTAGCTAGTCGCTTTAGCAGGTGAATGAATGAATGTACTTTTATTAGAAGGCAGTTGAAGCTATAATTTCTACATTTAGAATTAAAATGAGTATTGCTCAGTGTTGGACAAGTTACTCTAAAAAAGTAATTAATTACTTGTTAATTAAATCTTCAACAGTGTTATTAATTAGATTACTGTACTAATCACGCTCTCTAAAAAGTACTGCATTACTTATTACTTTCTAAATCCTGTATCAACCTCGACCAGTTAAAGAATACAAGGATAGACATTAAAAGTGCTCTTTTAATTCTTTCAAATAAATAATATAAAATTGCATCAATTATTCTTGAACTGGCCAAAGTATTTAAAGGGAGAAGGTTACATTAAAAGCGTACATTTTAACATTAGACATTAAATTCACTATTGTTTTAAATAGAATTGTTCAATAGTCTATAAAGTACTTAATGCAATTACATCACAAGTACCTGTAATTAAATTACAGAAAAAATTAAGAGTAATCCCTTAAAAGTAATTCAATTACTGTAATTAATTAGTAGTGATACATTATACCCAACACTATATAATTGCTATATTGCTATATAAAAATAATAGTCATATTGATCTAACACTGATTTAACCATGGAAATGAGTATATGCAGAAGTAAAAATATGATTCCTAAGATTAACAGATTTATGGATTGGATAGATTTGCCTTATTTTGAAAAAGTTTAACTGTAATATGAAAGTTTGTCTGGGAAAGATGGCTAGAGAGGTGAAGACCCCTGGCAACAACACTGACGGAACAGACTTGTTTCTGATTGGCTGCCAGGTGTGTCAGATGGCAGATGGAAGGCTTACTCACTTTGGTCGTAAATCTAAGTAAATCAAAGGATTCGTTGAAGACTGAGATAGATCTTCACCCAAATATTCCTCCAAAATTCTCCTGTAATTTTCCATGGAAAAAAAGCATACAGGGTTTCAAACAAAATGACGTCAATGATGTCAGAATCTTCATTTTTGGGTGGCCTATCCCTATAAGTAAGGCATCCCTGCAAATGGGAATTAGTTAATTGTCATGACTCAAAGTATGTGAAGTGACGGTTCGGCCTCTATCAGGCAACAGAGCGTATTTTCATCAAAATGCCCCAGTTCGACCTGTTGTGGCTGCATGTCAAACGTGGCAGCACAACAATGCGCTCGTGCTGTAATCCGTCACCACTGTTAATTGTCTGAAGCCTTAAAGTACAGGTCTGTCCATACAATTCTATAAAAGTACTCAGACCCTTATAATTGAAATAAACAATATCTCCCAGTTAATTACTGGTCAGGCTAATTAAAGAAAGGCAGCGGTGCTGGGAGAGGAGCTTAAATATACCACTATGAGAGAGCTATGCAGGACACAATTCAAACAGGGAGAAAATAGATGGGACTCTGTGTAATTTTGGTTGTGAACCGCAGAGGAAAAAATGTATAATTTAAGCCAGAAATTATTCATTTAACATAAACGCTTGCTTTAAAAACAAAAAGTATTCATTTGAGAGGAGAGCTCTCCCTCTCTCCTTTTATCGCTCATTCTCTGTACAATTTAGGAATAAACTGAAGTCAGTGCATCTTGTTAGTGCGTGAGCGAGCGTTCTTTTAGCCGTATCCCTCACCTTTACTTTTATCTGGCCTCGTCTGAACTGAGGACTGTGAGGGTGTGTGGATTATATTGAGTCTAAACGGTTTGTTTTCCACTGCTGTCCTCTCCTCCTCCGTTGTCCTTTTGAGATTGTTTTGCGACTGTGCAGAGGTGACCTCTTGTGTTTCTGCGTTCAGGGGAGTAGCGTCTGGGACTTCCTCACAGATGTGGCGGCATTGTGTGGGCCAGACAGGACTATTCTGCCTTTCCAATCATAATGCCGCTTCTATCAATTTGCATACTTGTTTAATTTTATAGCACATTACGGTATTTTTGGAGGTTACACAAATGGCTTAAGGAGTCGCTGTGTGGGTAACATATTGATCCTGTTTTTGGCTCTTCAAAGGAATCTCTAAAGGGAGTGCTTTGAGTGAATTTAAGACACGCTGTTGACCTACGAGTGACTAATGTCTTTTTTTTTTCTGTTTTCTTTACTGTGTATATTTAGTTGTCACAAAAAGAGAAAGGATGCTTATTTAACATTATTTTTGATGAATAACAAGCTGCAGTCACACACAAACACAACCACGCAGTATTTAATTTTAAAAACTACAATCACTACAAAAAGACGTAGCAGACATTTCATCAGCCTGACTTAAATGATCATTTAATTAAAGGTTGAAACGTAGCCTTCAATTTTCGCTCTCTTTTTTCTGACAATACTTTAAAAACCCTTTCAATAAAATGCAGCACCATCAAATCACAAAACAAACATCGTCCTGGTCAGATGTACAGAACGTGACCTGTGACTACAAACACTACATAAAAATAAGTTCACATAAATGCCAAATTCTCAACCTATGAAGTAAATCGTGATGTCTTTTGTTACCGTGGATCAACATGAAGTAATGACTGTTTTAAATTTTCTTCATACTTCACAGAATACAAGTAAACTCTCAATCTTCTGGGAGATGACAATCATGTGTACAACAATAAAGTAAAGCATTATATTGCTTCTTTGGCCCACATACTCATAAACATTCTCCATATACACACACAAACACACACACACACAGAAAATGGACACATACTATGCGAGTACAAAGACCTCGAGCAGACACAAACATGCATTCCCACAAAGTCACCACATACACACAAATACAGTTCACACGCATCTTTTTGTGACGTGAAAGTACCGCATTCTTTGCCTCGCCATTTCCTTTGTTCTCGTTTAATGAGATTTTCAGACTGTCTGTGATTCAGTTATGTTGAGCAAATGCCCTTCCTTCTCAGTGTTCTCAGACACATAAGCCCAAAACAGTATATTCTCCTGTCAACATCTCAACAGCCAGACCTCCTCCCAGCACTCCCTGCCACTCTAACAGCGCAGAACTGTAATGGAATGGCGTACTAGTGTTTTACTCACTGCATACTGTGCAGTGCATACTCTCCCTGTGTAGTGTTCTATACTGTATACTGCCTAAAATAGAATGTGAAAGAGTATGTATTATGGAATGATTAAAAAGGTAAAATGCATGTTTAATTCAGGCATAGTTATATCAGAAATAAACATCCTTATTTTGCATTTTGGTATCACTTTACAGTAAGTTCCATTTCATTAAGATTAGTTAATATATTAGGTATCACAAAAAATAAACAAAACTTTTTACAGCATTTACTAATCTAGGTTCATTTCAATTTCTAAATAAACATAACATTATCATTTTATGTTGAATAAATGAACATGAGTTACTCTAATGTATTATGAATGAATGCCAGTTAACAACAAACACCGGTATATTTGTGAATAAATACTAAACTAGATTAATAAATATTGTAAAAAATATATATAATTAAGATATAAATATACTATATATAAATATATAATTAAGATATAGTTTTGTCATTATATCTCATGCATATCTTATATGTTATCTAGCGATGATTAATTGTATCTTGTAAAGTGTTACCTGAATTCACCCCTTGTGAAAAAGATGCACACTTTTAAAAAGAGCACTTACTACTGAAATAATATAATTTAAAAGTATCTAATTAAGAGCAAAATGAATGTAATGCTTCCAGACACTTAACTGCATGTTAATTGCAATTAAATGAAAATGTATTATTGTTTAAATTAATTAAACTCAAATACATCTTTATATGCAATTGCCAAATGCAATCATGTATTATAGTAAACTAAAGTTTACTTCAATGTAAATTCCATTGAAAGCAATTAAGTACATTTAAATATATTCATTTTAAATGTAGCATCAAATAACACATTACAGTTAAAATAGTACTTTACATGTGATTTAGTATGTAAATCATCACATCAAAATAACTGTATTTTATTAAAAAATAACAAAAATTATAATTAAATAATTAATAATTAAAAACAAAAAAAAAAAATTATTTAAAATGTACTTTAAAGGAAAACGTTTCATTTGAAATGATTACAAAGTGCACTGTTTTAAAAGAGTACTTAAAGGGATAGTTCACCCAAAAATGAAAATTTGATGTTTATCTGCTTACCCCCAGGGCATCCAAGATATAGGTGACTTTGTTTCTTTAGTAGAACACAAATTAAGATTTTTTAACTCCAACCGTTGCAGTCTGTCAGTCGTATAATGCATGTGAATGGTCGCAAAATCTATGAGAGTAAAAAAAAACGCGATCACTTCCGGTAAGTGAGGTCAATGTACAATGTACACAATATGGCGTAGTTTACGCAAGCGCCGGAAGTGATCTCTCGCGCGTATCTCTATGCCATATCGTGTACATTGTACATTGACCTCACTTACCGGAAGTGATCGCGCGCTGAAGGCTGTTGGACATAAAAAATTATATAAATACTGTTCGGTTTCTCGCACAAACCGATCGTTTCGTGTCTTAAGACATCAATGTGTCGTCACGAGCCGCAGGGTTTAATATGGATTTGTCTGTGCATGTTTTTTTTATGTTTTTTTTTTTACTCTCATAGATTTTGCTACCATTCACATGCATTATACGACTGACAGACTGCAACGGTTGGAGTTAAAAATCTTCAGTTGTGTTCTACTGAAGAAACAAAGTCACCTATATCTTGGATGCCCTGGGGGTAAGTCATGAAAGTCTACTCTCTTTAAGAACACTAAGTCATACACTCAAGTGGCCTTTTATTTAATTAACATTATATTAACTGCAATACAGTTTTTTTTTTTTAAATTTACATATTTGAAGTAAACTACAAGAGAGTTTTGTGGAGTTTTTTTTTATTTTGGCAGGTCGATTAAACAGTAAATCAAGATAAAATGTTAAAATATCTGATATTGCTTCTGGTTTGTCTCACTGGAAATGGAAGTTGAAGTTCTTATAAGTTTTTTTTTTCTTTTTGAATGAAACTGTAGGTGTAAATTCATCAACTGCTTTGAATATGCACTCAGAGTCAGGGCACTTTTGAACTCACCATGTGCCTGGGCTGCAGAACTATGGGAGTAGCCCAGGGCGAGAAGTGCAGTCTCAACAAGCTGAGTGAAAAGGATGTCCTTCCTGACCAGCACAAACTCAGCATGTTCCTCCCGGCTCTCTCCATCTGATATCATCCCTCCATCCATCTGCTCCACCACGCAGAAGACTGGAATCATCAGACCTGCAATACGGGAGAGCAGCACGGCATTGAAATCATTCAAGAAACAATGGTCAAGAGAGAAGAGCTGAATTACTGAATTAATATCTGTTCAAAAGGGAGTCCAGTGACTGAGCTGATATTCTACAAATGAAAATCTGACTCATTTCCATATAATTCTTATAGATATATTTCTATATAAATTCCATCCACTGCTCTATTTCTCAATCAAGCATATCATTTTGAATAGTTGCCATGTGCTGTTCCCGAGAAAAGTCTTTTCATTAGAAATCATTAATGATTAATAGGTTCATCATTGCATTTGAATAAGGTAGACAGGGTCAATCAGTTGTCCCCCCTGACCCATGCAAATACTCAACATGGACAAACCGTCTAGATTGTGTATCCAACCAACCATCAAACCAACTCCATTATACTCCATTAAAGCTATAATTTTTTATGATACCTCCCTTCACTTTGTTAGGGCAGCTGAGCTGATATCTCCTCAAGTCAACGGACTGCGTGCTAACGGCAGGGTCACTTAATAAAATTAGTTGCATGAGCCTCCAACGGATATGCAAACGTTTCTGCCTTCAGTGTTCGAGGTTACGGCTCATTGCGCTGTAACTTAACACATTATTTTAGTAGTGTTGACTTTGTTAACATTTAAGTTAAAAACGTTTATGATTAACCTGTAAAATATGTTGGCAAGTGATTTGGTGGGTACAGAGTCCCGTCTTTTAATGGGATGTCAAGATGCATAGTCATTCACGGCTTGTTGAGAAATAGTACGCAGTACCTAATGATGCCTAAAAAAACACACATCCCACCCAAGTTTCCTGGTTAATCTAGGCCTAACCAATCTCCGTTGGTTTGTTCAATTTCCCTGAAGTGCTCAAAAGCCTTCAGACTATTAATTAATACCCCTCAGAAATTATAGGCTGAAAGCATTAGGCAAAATCCCAGTTGTACTAATAAGAGCAGAGCAGTACAAAACTCTCTCTCTCATAATTTATACACACACACACACACACACACACACACACACACACACACACACACACACACACAAACACACACACACACAAACACACAAACACACACCCACACCCACACCCACACCCACACACACACACACAAACACTTCCATACAAATACATATACATTTATGCACGGCTCCCAGAGCCGCTTGGTTTAATCAGTCAATTCCTATATTTCTATTTCCTTTCCATTAATCACCCTGGCTTCCAGTTCAGAATGCTCTTGTGGAGTGAATTACAGGCCAGGGGCCGGTGCCAATTTAAGTAAGTGAATTTCCCCCAACAGGGAAATATAACTGTCAACACACAGCAGCTCCCAGCAGTCTCTCTCTCTCTCTTTTCCGCTAGCTCCCATGGGCTCATCCCTGTACCCTGTATGAGCACAGTTTCATCATAAGATAACAGCATGTGTGCGAAGCCTGCGTCTGACGCATTTTTGTGTGTGTGTGTGTGGGTATGTGTTTAACTGCACTGCAACACTCACTCTGAGTAAGTCTCTGTGTCTGTTTGATTGTCTGTTGTAATGTGCATTAATGCCTGCGCATATTTTTTTTAGACTTCTGTAGGAATGTTAAAGCTTGTCATTTTTTAGAGTTATAGACTTTAAGCATATCTGTGGACTATACTGTTACTATAACTACTGCGTATTACTGTGTTTAAACTGTGTATAAATGTGTGACACTGCCACTGATTAAAGTAACAATATTAAATATGTTGAAATATTTGTGCAAAGTACATTCTGCAAATAAACATTTTTAAATCAGCATTTTTGTCTTGTTTCTCAGAAAAAAATAGATAAACATCCTCAAAATAAGATAAATTGACATGAGAAGCAAAATTGCATTAGATAATAATCATAATCATAAAATATATATTGAATAAACCTTATTTAATTTTTTATAGTTTATTTTTAAGTTTATTCCATTGGCAAATTGTTTTAAAATAATTTGCTGAAGAGGTAAAACACAAAATGAATGTCTTGTGCAAATTTGCAAGTAAATAAATTTTGTTTGAGATACCTTAGCTGGAAAACAAGACAAAGAAATTTGGAAAATGATTTTTAGCAATGCAGGCATGTGTCTGAGTGATTTTGATTCCATGTCTGACTTGTGTGTGGCCCACTCTTTATTGTTCCATTGAGGTTTGGAGAAGACTGCTTCAAGACAACCTCTTATTAAAACTAACCATTCAGCCCATCTGCCAGGGCACAGGAAGAGAGAGCCCCAGTACTTTCCTCCTCCACCTATTCCAAAAAATTCTTAAGAAAAGAATTTGGTTGACATAGATATTTTGTCAAATCAAATCTGCTTCAGAGGTGTACAGCAAATGATACTCACACATACACACAGTCATGAACAAACACACAGTATGTGTTGCTGAGGTCTTGCCCCCTAAGAAATATCTAATCTATATCTGATATGTGGCTTTATGATTGGCTGCACACATTGCTCACTGTCAAGATGAATTACAGCTTGACCTTGATGACATTTTGGTCCAATGCATAACATCAGGGATTACACAGTGTGAGTGATGATAGAATATAACACCTGTGCTGTGGCTGTGTGTTTCCTTAGAGGAAAATGTGTAACTGCTTTATTGTCAGAACCACTTTACCTTTATGTGCAACTTATGTGGGTTTGATAATGAAGCAGTCACAACGGTATCCTCTAGTATGGTATGCTATACAACTAAAACTATATATAATTTAAAACTATACAATAATTTATATATATATTAGAGATGTCAAATGATTAATTGTGATTAATCGCATCCAAAATAAAAGTTTGTGTTTACATAATATATATGTGTGTGTACTGGGTATAATTATAATATTTGAATACACACACATACATTTAAGAAATATTTGCATGTATATACTGCATATATATTTATATCATTTATATTATATATAAATATTTTTAAAAATTCTTAAATATATACATGCATGTGTTTTGTATTTATATATACATAATAATTATACACAGTACACACACATATATTATGTAAACACAAACTTTTAATCGTTTGACAGCACTAATATATATATATATATATATGCATACGGACATCTCAAGAGGTTATGAGAATTAGGCTAATTGACCATTGTTTCAGGTGTTTCTCCGAGCAACTTTTAGGAGAAATAAAAGTAGAAAAAAATGAGATAACTGTTTTTTTCTGTGAGAATCATGATGCTTGATGATGCAAGTCTCTACTTGCACTCCAAATAAATAAATCTGTCTAGAAACAATTTTTTGCGATATCTGTCATTTATTTTTGGAGAAAACCTAGATGAATACCTGAATTAAAACAGTTCATGCCCATGTTATGTGTCATACCCGTGTGTAAAAACATATTTAAAGCCATTCAATAATCACAGCTGTGACCACACCACTGTATGTGGCAATTCGTTAGGGTCACTGTAATCAATATGACCCCCCCTTCTGATACACACGCTACTGTTGCAATCAATAACTAGCCATGGGGAATAAATCAGCTCTATACAGCGCTACTTAATTCACTGAGCTTATAGTGGCCACAACACTCCTGTGAGCTGAAATTGATCTGCATCACGCACTATGGGCGGCTCTTTTAATAATGCCCAATAAAACTGAAACCCAAGCTGAACGTGTAGATAGATGTGCTGTTTAATGTTTATTCATTTTTTAAAAATTCTATAACAATTATAATCACAGTATATGAATACTTCAGATGCAAAAACCTCTAAGTCTGTCTGATATTTTTCTTTTAAATTATTATTATTGAGCTCCTATGATTAGGTTCAGTAATTTCACTTTAATGGCAATGAAAAAGTTATTAGTCGGATATCGAAATGCCTTATTTTCAAAAATAAATATGCCAGTAAAATCAAAAACATAAAAATGATAATTTAAAAGAAAAATATCAGGTTTTTGAATCTGAAGTTTTCATATATTTGTTGAAGCAGTGGTGTAGTGGTTAGAATCTGTGCTCCAGGCACATTGTGCCATGGTGATAGTGTGGGTGATGCTGGTTTGAATTTGGCCTGCAACATGTCCTGTTCCCATCTCTCTTACCATTATTTTCTCTCTTCCTCCACTTTACCACTAATAAAAAAAGGAAAAACTTTTTAGATCTAATAGAAATAGAGGGATAGAAATGGTTGTGAAGGTCTTACCACTGAGAGGTCTCTGTGGGGCCCCATTGTGGCGATTGCGGTGACCTGTAGGACTGCCGTTGAGTTCCAGACGGCCCATCTTTGGTGGAGGGCCGCCGATATCAGGACTGCTGCTCCCACGCCGCTCGGGGCTGTCCCGCAAATGAGGGCTCTCTCCTCCGCCACGCTCCATCCCCCTCCACACTACAGAGGGAACACCAGCCAGAGGATAAGGACCTGAGACAGAGAGGGAAAGAGCGAGAGACCTAATGAAAACACAGCCAATATCAATGCATATGCTTTTTTTTCTGAACATGTATATCC
The DNA here is from genome assembly GCA_039654105.1 of Coreius guichenoti. Lineage (NCBI taxonomy): Eukaryota > Metazoa > Chordata > Actinopteri > Cypriniformes > Gobionidae > Coreius > Coreius guichenoti. Next base: position 16,757,756 of record CM077172.1, on the reverse strand, counting down.
AATAACCAAAATGAGTTGGAATTCATCATTTTGATTCAATGAATCATTAATTGAGTCCAACCCTGAAAGTAATCAAATAAGAATATGTTTTCAGAATCTCAATTTTCTTTAGCTACTGTAACAAGTTATCAAAGTTCTTAAAGATCTTATTTGATTCTTAAAGGATTGCATACAAATTACGACAGAAATTCAATTAGCATTTTTCTTTAAAATTTTTAACAAGGAAACTCACACATCGCTGACCTTTACACACAAACTGAACAGCTGCGGATAACAGACAACAACGCAAGGACATCCAACTCTGTGTCCTAAAATACAGGGAATACAGGACGCTGGCATCTTATCAAGACTATCAGCAAACAGAGAAGCTGAGGCCCAGTGTCTCGTTCTGCTTCAGCGTCTATGGGGAATGTAAACTGATGTGTATGTGCATTTATATGTGTAACCAAAATGTCAGACCTCTAGGCAAATATACTATATGAAAGCAAAGATGCTCAAAATCTTTTTTTATGAATTAAGTTACTTTAGGATGTTCAAATGATATCTGTATGTGTGTGTGTGTGTGTGTGTGTGTGTGTGTGTGTGCAAATGTAGATTTTTTAATGCATGTGGATGTCTGTACACATTCGTCTGAGCCAAGGATGTCCGTGGGGACAATTTCCAGAGGTCTTTGTTTTCCAGCCAAACCTTTAATATTGGTAATGTCCATCAGAGTCAGTGCCAGGCTGTATTGAGTCCATGCCAAAAGACTAGAAACATACTCTCCACTTGAGCACTTTTATTTGCATATCACTTCATAAATACAGAGGGATGATAGATAGATAGATAGATAGATAGATAGATAGATAGATAGATAGATAGATAGATAGATAGATAGATAGATAGATAGATAGATAGATAGATAGATAGATAGATAGATAGATAGATAGATAGATAGATAGATAATTCAATGTCCACTTCCTCTGCTATTCTCTTCACAGTGGTTATGTAGAAAACATCAATCTCTTCTCTGGCCTTGACGAGAACAACATCATCATGGAACATAAAAAAGTCCAAAGAGAATTACAAGCTGGAGCTAAATTTTCAAAATGAATAATAAATTAAAAACATTAGCCTCTGCGTGATTAAAAACCTAACGCGGGTCCAGAAATCAAGTGTCTGAATTCTTTAGAGTTTAATAAGCGGGTGGGAGGAAAAACACTTTAAGAGCATTTGAATGGAAAGAAATGTGTTAGTGTGCTGCTTAGGGAACAAGAACTGATGGTCCACACTGTACTTTCACACTTACGCGCGCGCACAAGAAAGACATTTACAGAGCCTTTGAAACAGTTTAATAAACCTCAAGTGTGAACAATACTCTACAACAATGGACATGCATGCTTATGAAAACACTTGCATATATATACAAAATTAACAGCATCCATTAAACAGCTTTCCAATTAAAACTGACATTCCCCCAGTGTACATGCAGCCCTACCTCTCACTTAAGTTTTTTAAAATGTCAGTTTATACTGCACACTGCACCTCTCTAACAATAAAGGATAAGGTCCTAAAATATAACAGATACAGCGCGCTGCTATGTGTAAGATCACTGTGATCCACTTCAACTCTGTGAGGCGAACAGATCTGCTTTTAATTAACAGCTCGTCTGTGGGCTTGCCCATTAGACTTGCAGTCCCAGGGGTAAAATAAAATCTTTTCACAAAAAGTGTCTCTAGATGTTTCAGAAACTTGCACAGAACCAAGCGAGAAATCTAAAGAACGAAACCGCAAACGGACACAATGTCCATTGTGCTTGATGTGTTCACTGCCTTTAGCGACACTGGGAGCTTTTCATCTGTTTAAAGTTGCACTGTATTATCAACCCTTAAAGTATTTTATCGGTCTTAGTTCATCTGGCACTGATGGGCTGTCTTTGTTCCTTCCTTCACTGGGCTTCACAGGTCCAAACCTGTATGATTTTAATGAGTCTTCCGATCCCAATCAAGAGGTTGTCTGAATCTCTTCTCCCATCTCTATGCCAATCTCTCTCTCGCTATCTCTCTGATCCCTCTCCACCCCAGCACCAAATATTTGATGGGTAGATAAAACCAGCTCCAGTCTGTCTGCCCATCACTCATGTATGGAGATGACAATGGCTATGCAAAGATGGTGCACACCTGCTGTGACAGATCAATACAAGCTTATTGAAGAGGCAAAACGTGACTCAACGTTTTGGAATTCATTAACTCAAACACAAGGAGAAAGAAATTGTGTGATTAAGATGGTAAAAGCCCTATAATTCAGCATACAAGATCTCATCCAGATTTTGCCGAACTAATGGTAAAATGGCTTCATCAATGATTTATCAACAGAGAGTGTATTCCTCTATTTCATCAACAGACTAGAGATAAATTACTTGTTTGTGTCTAAATTAAAAATGAACTATTAGAAGACTTTGAAGTATACACGGGAGAGCTGTTAATAAATGAAATCTGCCGTCTTCAGAGAAATTATATTCTTAAATTCTTAAAGTGATAGTTCACCCAAAAAATAAAAATTCTGTCACCACATGTCAATTTTGAGAATATTTAGAATCCACAGAAGAAAGTCATATAGATTTGGAACAACATCAAGACTTTTTACATTTTAGGTGAACTATTCCTTTCATTTACAGTCGTCATAAAAGTGTGATTGGTCTTAAGTACTGTCCTTCCGACTGGTTGACATCAGTTAAAAAGAGTGATAAATGTCTAATCAGTACAAGGTATCAGAAATATTCAACAAAGATTATGAAGATTAAAAAAAAAGAAAGCAATATCTTGATTCAAGATTAGGAAATTGCTTACAGTAAGGTGCAAGGAAGCGCTGTAAATCATATAAGTTATATCATTTTAAAAAGTAGCCTACAGCTATTACAAATATGCAGTTTTTGTGTGCTAATAAAAAACATACATACTAACCAGCCCTCTTGACAAATGACACACCACATGCAACACAACAGCACCTTACATTTCAATGTTGTACCAGTAGGTATTCACAACCAGATACACGGTTCCATTTTTATTTGTAATGCTTGCAGCCACACATTACAAACATAACTAATGACTGTTATGTTTAGGGGTAGATGAGAGAAGCCAGACGAGGGAGTGGAACAGAACTCCGATCCCATGAGACTCAAATTTCCAAACTACGACGACCACACTGCAGAGACTCTCTCTTAAGCATGCGATATACATTTTCTGCTCCTTCCCTCGCTAACCTTCCTCTGCCTTCTACATTGCACTTTTTTCTTTGGCAATAAGAGTGGCCTCTGCCAGTTGTACCACACGTAGGAAACTGAGGGCAGTAAACGACACACTACTGATCTGACTATGCTCAGACTGTCAGTCAGTATACACAGAAGGGAAAGAGCGATATCGAGAAATGCTGAGAAAAAAGGCAGATGGATGGGAAAAGAGAGAGAGAAATGTTGCCTACCAAGACGACAAAAAAGAAGCAGTTATTTTCAAATAAGGTATAGAAAAGGTATGACAAGAGAGACCAATTTCTTGCTTTTTCCAACTCAGAGTAATAAAAGCCCTTTACCCGACAGCAGTTAATAACAACTAATAGAGACACGCATGCAAATGAGCAATGAGATAAAGCATGCGTTGTTACAGAACGTGGTGGTATCGTGGTATCTCTGTGTTGACGACATGCTAAGGCGTTAACCTTATTGACCAGGGAATAGGGCTGTGATACTCATTTATTGCAGGGTTATTAAAGCATCGGCTCAGTCAGGGTACAGATAAAGCAGGTGAAGATGGTTGAGGGATTCGTATTGAAGGCCCCTCGGTGTCTCACAGGTGTGTGCGTTGGGAAGAATAGATAGATAGCAGCTTATCACCCATGAATTTGATGGCAGATCAAACTGTAACCAAGACAGATGATTACACTAGAAATATACATAGTGAGACAAGCTTGATACTGGGACTTCCTTGGATATATATGTATATATATATATATATAGTATATATTATTTAGCAGTAAGACCATGTCATGTTAGATAGAAGGGAATAAGTGTTAATAACATAATGATGAATTTATTAGTGTGAGAGTAAATAAACAAATACAGTTGCCATAATGTGGATGAGTGTGCAAATATACTGGACAAAAAATGTGCAGAAAATATGTCGGTTTAGATACAAAGAGAGGGCGCGACAGACCTTCCGGGGAGCACGTTTAGTTTGCTAATAAACATCTTATACAGTAAAAGATAAAGAGTTAGCAGCAGTTTATTATGTTCTCCCTAAATCTCTTGCTCTGACTTGCACATAGACAAAAGCGGACAAACACAAGTGTACACAAACACTCAACACACACAAACCACAGAGCAGGCTCACTGCTCTGACACTTCCAGGGACCACACATTGACTCACAAAAATCACACATGGTAGACTACAATGAGCAGGGCTATAAAACACACATGAACACACATATATCGAATTGGTGACTGCGGTCTAGATTTAGGTGTGTAGTGTTAAATGGTTTGATAATATATAAACATATATATACACACACACACACACACATACATACATATATATATATATATATACACATACACACACACACACACACATATATATATATATATATATATATATATATATAGGGGCTAGTTGTTACACAGTTGTTACAAAGATTATATCTCAGTAGATGTAAGGTTGAGTCAAAACTTTTACCACTATATGTGGTTTTGCAAGGTTTCAAACACCTAGTTCAAAAACCTCCTAAATTAGAATATATATATATTTTTTGTGAATTCTGTCCTCCAAACTAAAATTTTAATAAACCCAAACATGCCAATATGCTTGCATATTCAAGCAAGAGTCAATAATCAAGAAAAAAATACAGTTTTTAATTTTTAAACTTTTACAAGGCTAGTTACACTCAATTTCAAGTTGTCATGTTTAAAAATAAAATAAAATAAATAAAATAAATAAATGTCCTTTATAAGTAATATTTGTTGGCCAAAACAATAATTTGATGTAATGTACATTTGACAATTTTGCTGTTTCAAGAACTGCTTTGTGTTTGTATTATTGTTTTACTGTTTAAATTTTTCGGGGGAAAAGTAGCCTATATAGCCTATAATTATGATAATAGGGTGCTTAATAGCATGTGACAACTTACCCACATAGTGTGAAATGAACTGCATGAACTGTATTGGGCAATAACGATCGAAATAATAGCTATTGTCTTAGCCAAGACTTGATAGGCAATTCAGAAATTGAAAATTGAATTTCAAAAATAAATCTACTCTGAGAAAATGTTTGCCTACTTTAGAAAAAAAAAAAATTATTTATTTAAAATAATAATAAAGTTAAAAACAATTAAATGACTTAATATCTATTGTCGCTAAAGTGCCAGGTAGTAAAAGGCGTAAAGGCGAATGAATGGCATACAAATGGTAGTAAGAAGGCCTTGACGCGCTATTTGCGGCGAATTAATATAGCTATTCTACTAAACTAATAGTTCTGGTACTGCGTGCTGGTCGGCCAATACAATGTTCCAATCCTGCTAAAATACTCAATATGAAAACAGATATGACAAAACACCTGTTAACCTTGCTAACGCACATCTGTATATCACTGCGCAGCACCCATAGGCCAGTTTAACCTGTCAGGGACTAGATCTTATAGCGGAAGAATAGTTTTATGAATTTGCATATTAAATAGGCCTAGATAATGAGTATTGAAATTTCATGAAATACTTGTATGAGGTAACCATTTGTAAAAGCAATAAAGCAATGCTATATTGTAAATATAGTTTTCTCTGCGTGCCATTCTTTCCCAAACTCTTTTATTATTCTGACATTGCGAGGCACTTAAAAACTCTTCTCCTTTCATACACATGTAGGTCTTATGTATTAAACAAAATAATTAACAGGTTTTGTAGGTACAAGCTAAAAAGGTTATGGCGCTAAACTTTCCCTGAAGTAGCCTAGAGCTGGAGAAAACATGCCGTGAATAAATGCTGGATTTGATCCATTCTGATGGGCTCCCCAAAGCGCGAGATTAAAGTATCCTCAAAGGCTTCCATCTATTGCAAAATTACTGAGACCTATAGAGCCTCTCTGTTACGGAGACTAATTAACTTTTTTTTTTTTTCCTTTTGGTCTTGGTTAAGAAAACGTCTCCGCTGGCTATGAGGGCCAAGTTTGTGCAAATGAATAATGGATACATCAATGTAATTTTAAAAAGAAACAGAATGATCTCTAACGCTGATGGCAGCTATATAGCAACCATACCCCCCTCTTGCACAGGCATGATTTTGTGAGTGACTCTTCAAATACACTGCTCTAAAGTTTTAAAGTGATGTATACATAACTCGGAGTTTAAACTGACAGGGGAAAAATATCGAATGTAACATAATAACAAATCATGTGCACTCGGCATGTGTGGTTTTTTTAGTTCTTTCTCTTTTTGATTTAGCTATTTACTTCAGAGTTCAGAGACTAATAAGAGTACAACTGTGAACTGTGGTTCCATTTCCATGCAATGTGTATTGTTTTCGACAACAGATAGGGTAGCATATTTAATTACTTAATTTTGAGATGCTTTTTTGTTTTCTTCAAGCACAGACGGTTCGGTTCACTTCCAATAATACCCCAATGTTAAGGGGAAATCCACGGGCTTTTAAAATTACTTGTAAAGACTTGTATCCTTTAAAAAAAGAAACATTATGCAGAAAAAAAACCAGTGACGAGATCTTTGACTCGAGTAGTTCTGCGCCCAATATAGGCTAATTTAGCTACTTTGAGTAGACAGGTATTTGGTTTATTTCGTCGCGTTATTACAGTTAGGTCTGACTGATTTAAATCTCTCGAAACTATCAGGTGATAAAACAAATACATTGTGTTAGATTTCACTCCTAAATGACGTCTTTGAAGAGTTTCTAGACTGGTTTCTCTATATTTTAATAAAATAAATTCTAAATTTAATTTAATTTATTCAGTTTGAAAACAATTTGAAATTTATCGAAAAATAAAAGTGTAATTATCTTTGAATGAAACTAGTATATTATGCACGCTCTATTGCATCAGGTTCTCCCTACAACGGCTCTTTCTCATTAAAAATAAAAATCTCAATTAGCAGTTGTTTAACAACGTGATGTACCTAAAACACAAAAGGTTCTACAAAACGTGAACCATCAGCGAAATGTCTCGCTACCTTTAATGTATGCTATCATATTTGATAGGCTAACCTTCTTAAACACAATAGGAAAAACAGCAATGGAATAGGCTAATGTTGATAAACGAAAGAAAGTTTGCGGTTAAATCATAAGCGTCAGTTTCTCAAGGCTGAAATCTACTTGACACACTGAACAGAATTAATCACTTTGTTTTCGTCCTCTTCATTAATTTTACAAAATAATATAAGAAGGACATTTTAGATATCAAGTCTCAGATTCCTTCTCTTAGAAAATGAGGTATAAAATAGGTCTGAAAATGTCCACTAACATACAGGCTACACACACACCCACACACACACACAAGACATGGGGGCGATGAGACCACAGAAAAAAAGTCAAACACGTGTGAAGCTAAATTTGTGGCCTAATCTTGTAGGGGCCGTAATAAAAACAGAATTTCCTCTCAAAAATTCTTCCCGGATGTCTCATAATTTTGCATCATTTCGCCAGCTCTTTGAAATGTTTAAATAATAAAAAAAGCTTAAAATTATTTTTAAACCAGCTCCACCTCAAGCCTTAAAACTCTCTTTTATCAAGAGACACACTCGTAAGAGCGTAATAATATCGACAATCTATGCCTACTATTAATGGTTTAACTTAAAACAAATAGAAATTATGCTAGGCCTATATTCTTCAAAGAAAATGTCATTATTCAAATTTCCACACGATCTACAGTGCACATGGTGCATGACTTTGATCCTCTTGTCCTAAACACTCCTGACTTTGTAATTTAGTTTTAAACTTAACTGAACGATGTCATAATTCATGTAATACAATTACAGAAAAACATCTTAAATTATGACTATTATTATTATTAGGCTGTTTAATAAATGCAATTCTGGTGAATATTAAAAATGTAAACGTTTCATTGGCCCTCTCGTCTATTGCATTCTGTATTTTTCAATGTCAATCACTATCGAAGCTAAGTTCTTTAACTTTCAGCAAAATTAGTTACTTGTTAAATAAAAAATAACGTAACAAATGCTGCACGTGTCTTAACGACAAGTAGGCTGTTATTGGGAATATGTAAAACATCCATGGCCTTCTAACTGCTTAATAGGCCTATATTTATTTTCTTTATAAAGGCATAAAAAAAATCATATTTCATATTCAGACACAAGACTTATGTTAATCTACATTTAGAATAGCTAGTTCGATTTGAGATGTTACTTGGCTGCATTAGGATATGAACCCGTTGTTACTGTAGCAGTTAACATAAATGTGCTAAGCATTCAATGAAAGAAGACGAAAGTTAATATCTGTTGCACTTACTGCTTATGGCGTGTCGGTACCTCGGTTGGCCGTTGAGAGGGCTCTGTCCATTGATTAAAAGTATTGAATCCAGGGCTGGGCTTCTCGCTGCCTCGCGGAGGACTGAATACGGCCGGGTTCGGTGTTGGACACTTGGGCTCCGTGCACTGTGCGCTGCGACTGAGCCACTGGAACTGAGAGACTCCGAGCTGAGGGGTACAGGTAGCAGGAGATAGACAGCATGAAGAGAGAGAGAGAGTGCGCGAGAGCAAAGAGAGAGAGGGGACAGTGCACGAGATTGAACACAGCACAGATTCCGAGAAGTTCCGAGAAGCGACCGACGACAATCTCTCCTGTAGTACGGAATCTTGTTCACCGTTCACCGCGAGTTTGAGTCACGTGTGTCCGTGGCAGAAGCGAAAACCTCAGGAGCGGGCGCAAAGAGAGCATCAAAATCTGAAAACGTCCATCTATGTTGCTGCATGCGCAGAGAGAGAAACAAAGCTAAAACAGACGTCAAGTATCTGCTTTGTGCGATGCGGACATTACCTATTACAACGGCGTAAAATCTCAAGAGCAACAATGTGAGTGTGTCACTTTCAATCTCTCCCTTGAGCGGCGCGCGGACTGACGGAGAGCCGAGAGAGGAGTGGGAGTGGGAGGGGAGGAGGACTGGAGAGCAAACGTGGAAGTGTGACAGGGAGGGAGGGAGGAGGGAGGGACGGGGCTGTACAGGGTAAGTCATTAATTCATTCAATGTATAAGTTATCAATAAAGCGACATATAGACATATTCGTTCAATGTATAAGTTATCAATAAAGCGACATATAGACATTCTGTTTGAACTATTACGTATACTGAATGTGTTAACGTTTTAGTTCAATCTGTTGTTTTTATTTCTGTCGAGAACTTGTTTATCCCTTTTCATTGCATTTGATTTTACGCGATCTTAACGCATCGCTGTCTTGTCACTTCACTTGTTGTTAAACTGAATGAAATGATACAGAAATGATAACTGATCTGTGGACATACAGTAGAAAGTATATCGTGCAGTCTTGTGGGTTAATGTTAAAACGGATAATGGAAAAATCTTGTTTGGAAATGGTGCAAGAGGCACTTTCACGTGAACACCGACTGCTTAAAATGCATGCAGCTAATTCACTTTCTGTGTCGGTTGTTGTTTTAACGGAATCACCTTCTAATTGCTGATTTTTCTATAGCACATTGAAAGTGACAGACTCATTTTTGGTGGTCATGAGTAGAGATGACAAATCAAGGCACAAATGACACCATCTCAACAAGCTGTAAACCATACAGACTGAAAATCTTCTATGACGGTTTATGATGCGCACTGGCAGCGCTAGTGTCCAAGAGGAACAAGCAGGACCACGGGGAAAAAGAGCATGGTGCATGTAGCTCAAGGTTTAGGGTATCACCATACAAGCTGTCAAAGTTCAACCTGAAAACTTAGCACTCGAAAACCAGGACACTAGTTCCTAAACAGATCATTTACAACAGTTCTACAACTATGGCCTCAGTTTGGCTGTCATCTCTGAAAGCTACATACTGTATAAACTGTATCACGTGAGGATTTAAATGCATGCATACATTCAGATTTACAGGTATCACTGATGTTTATACAAAAGTATCTTACCTTTTTCCAAAGTGGTTTAATGATAAGTCATTAACAATGGCGCGTGCAGTTGGCTGGTCTGCTGCTTTGAGACACTCAGGGGTGTGTGAGCGAACGCTGGCTGATTCTCCAACCTCATTCGTCACTATTATAATATAAGATAGCCTATATGATCACGACGATGATGGTAATGCAGCGTTGCGTGACAGATACAATGTAAACTGGAATTTATGTAGATAATAAGGACTAAACAATGCAACCGATAAATACTAACTTGTTAATACACAACTTGATTCTGTTACCTGCTGGTCTGAATGAAGCCACAGAAAATATGTTCAAATATTAGCTGGATGTCACTTCTCAACTGTATCAATTACGTAAATGAACGTAAACAAAATAGCCTGGCGTCTATGCAATCCTGAATCCAATTGTTCCCATTTTGATGTATTGGCATACAAGTTTGAGGTCATTAACAAAATGAAAAAATCTACAAGAATGTGTTTCCTATCAGCTAAAGTTCTGCTTGTTTCATCAACATGCTCTTTCACTCTCACAACTCCACTAGCCAAATTTAACATTATGGCTAAGAATACACTCTAAAAATGCTGTGTTGTTTCAACCCATGGATGGGTCAAATATGGACAAACCCAACTGTTGGTTTACATTTTTTAATTACATTTTTAAACGCGGCAGTTGGGTTTGTCCATATTCGAGACAAACATGAAACAACCCAGTATTTTTTAGAGTGTATAATTCGTTATATAACAGGTCTATATATTGCATTGAAAAAAAGAAAACCGCAGCAAACCTTAAACTATTATTATTATTATTATTGTTGTTGTTATTATTAGGCTATTATTATTATTATTATTATATCGATGTGATTGCTAATGTCTCGTTTATTTTGTATGAAAAACGGCACATTTATAAGCCTTTGGAATTTCCATGGAGGCAAACAAAGATCCAATCAAAATTATTAACAAAATTATAATCTAAATATTTGGGTTATTTTAACCCAAAACTATTAGATCGTTGTATCTTTCATTTGGCATGTTCAATAAAATATCATCAACATCTATTATAGCTTGAAATCACAAAGCGCACTGTCTCTCCCTCTCTCTCGATGAATATAGTTTCTGTTGGTATTTGAATGCTAAACAACTGTATTTCGTAAATACGACTTCCGTGAGAAAATTAATATTTTATCGCCTGGGCCACATAACAGCAGATTTACAGATGAGCAGCTAAATACATATATGACAAACTAGCATTAACTGAATGAATGGAAAAAATAGATAGCTCTGTAAATATGTAAATTTTATTTTGTATGCATTTCACAAAAAAAAAAAAGAAGAAATTGCTATGACAATGCTCCCCATAATCGAAACACTCTTTAATCAAATGTGAATGAACATTATTGCATATTTGTCGTAGAGAATGCTTCTATAATTGATGTGAACTTCTTGCACGCAAAAGCTTGGTGTCTCGAGCACATTTAAATTATTGAGCTCTGGTTCTGGAAACCTTTTTTGAGCATCTTTCTTACGGTCCTCAGAGCTTTCCCTTTTCCATTTCTTGGGTAACTGGGGATCTAAAATTAGCTGACTACTTGGAGTCTAAACAACATTCAAGCAGAAAGAATCAAACCGTGAAACAGTTAAAAATACATATGCCTGAGACTTCAGAAACAAGAAAACAATTCAGGCTGAGAAAGTAAATAATTGAAAAGATGCCATTTCCCCGATGAATCTGTAAAACATGACAATAATTACGCGGAGGTTTGGAACGCGCTGTGCTACTGTAAATGTAAATCATAGGGCATGTCTAAAATTGATTGGATTCACCTAAGTTTGATCAAAGAATTAACTATACATTTTCAACATTTTCAAAAGAAATGTAGGCTAATTAAAAAAAAATAGTTTTTGCACAATTATCACGTAAAACGCCTTTAAATTATACAAAGGCTTATGACTAGTTTATGCAGAGCGACACTGAAAACCTAATTTAAATTCAAGAAAGAAATTAGCTATAGCCTAGGCCAATTTAAAAAAAAAAAATATATATATATATATCTGGAGCAGATTTCGCAAATCACATATATACAAATTTGAAGGTAACTACGGAATGTAGACTAACTCCACCTGACAAAAGGTAACATCATAATATTGAATCACAAATGTTCGTCGTCTTGAGTGAGTTACGTGTGCTGAAAAGGGGATGTAGTGCCTTCAGGTCATTGCTGATTAGGCTGACTGGTCTTTGAGAAGGCTAGTATATGTGGAAATAGCATCGTCTAGTGGCCAGAATCAAAACTACACCTAAGTGAAATACGAAGTTGTATTAAATTGTATTTAATTGAGTGAGATTTTTTTAATATATGCATATACACAGGGCTGAGGTGAAGTGGGCATTTCAAAGAATAAATGAATACTGAATTCATACAGCTACTAAATAAATGCACAAACGGATAACCTTGTGCTGAAACTCAAATCTCAAATGTGACTATGATCAAGCCACATGGAAGAAAGAACACAAGTTTTGTAAACAGAACGTTTAAACACAATTTCTAAATTAATGTAGTAAACGAATTTTATTAAGAGCATTTAAGACAATAGTAACGAGTTAATAATACGAGTCAATAGAAGAGACATTAGTAAACTCATGCTCAATCTATTCGTTTCGCTACACTGTATCTTTAATAAATATTAATAGTGTATGTTAATCAATTGTAAATCAGGCCTATGTTGTAGACATTCTAATTACATTAAAGCAGACTATTCCATCCGTTAATATCCCACATTTATTCCTTAATAATAATAATAATAATATATAATGCATAACGTTAATTAAGTCTCAGACCATTTAATGCGGTATTAATTCGGCCATTTCAGTATATCATAGTCAAAATACTAAAATAAATTGATGCATTTTGATTTTTGCAAAGCCAATGTGCACTATTTATGAGAATAATTATCTTTACATCGACTTTAAAACAATATTCTGCAGGCTATCCATGCCACGTGACAGGCCTGAATTAAGGTATAACTCTGTTCATTGCATGTTGCATAATGGCAGTCACAAGTTGTACAGTGTCTTTACAGACCTTTCATTAATATGTAGCTAGTTGAGCACTAACATGTCTGATACTCTCTTACAAAACACATAATTGTTTCATATTCAATAATAGCCTATTTAATAGTCTAAATTTCAGAAATGCCCATGTTTGTCCTAAGTTCAGCACTTTTAGACCTGCATGACAGCTCCTGTAAAGATACACGTTAGTACCTATAACGAGTAAAACGTAAAACGTCCGACAGTTAAGATGATTTTAAAAGTGAGATTCGCAACGTTATCGACAATTCTGTGCCTTTACGCAGCAGATAAAAAAACAATAAAATACAAAGGAAGTCGTAGAACATAAAAGACATTTTTTCTCTAGTATCTTAAATCCATGCCCTTTTATTGTTTTCTTTCTGTTATATTAGCTATAGTCTATACGAAGATAAAAGTTATGAATGATCTCATATTATTTTATTAATATTGCTATACAATTATACGCTATGCTACGTAGTATTAGCTAACATTAGCCAATTATAATTTGGAAGAAACAAAACAACACCCAGATAAAAGTTAAACGAAACTCTAATTGGCAGGGCACTAATTGCTTCCACTCAGAGGTCACGATTCCCCCTGTATTTTTACCTCTTCTATGGTTTAATTAAGACCAGCATGCATCTTCCACAAGAAGATTTAAAAAAAAAAAAAAAACATATGCAAACAAAATAATAATAATAATAATAATAATAATAATAATAATAAATAGGCTATTATTGTTAAAAAAGTGGAGAAATTATCAGAAGAGGTTTATAGAAACAAAACCATTGGAAAAAAAACCCCTGAATAATTGCCATCGATATTCATGGTCGAAAAAGATTCATGTTTCAATGGACACGTGGTTCTCCAAAAATATATAAAAAACAATATATGTTCTGCTCGTTTTACAAATTTACGAGAACGTTTCGCACAGAAGCGTATACGCACTGCATGAGACAGGCTATAGACTGTAAAAAACAAAAAACAAAAAAAAAAACAATTGCAATCTTCTCAATTGAGACCCCGTAAAACATCCTTAACAAAAACGAAAAACTACAGATTCTGCAGGTCCTTGCATTAGTAGTCTATTTACCTGAAATTAAATCTGCCTGACCGAGACATTCATGCAGGGGTTTGGAAAGCAAACGCGAGTTGTTAAGCGTGAGCACTCTGCACTATGTCATTGAGCAAAAGTATTTGACAGTTGGAATGATCTGTAAATACTTCATTAGACCCTGTATGAGTCCCCCTTGTGCCCCATGGTCCAGTTCTGGTAAGATTTACAAATGATAACATAAACAGAGTAAAAAGAAATTGATCCAGCGTTTGAAAGCGGAGGAGGGGCCCTTGAGAATGTGATCTGCCCACTTAACATGAAAACCAGGACGTCTGTTGGGCAAGATGAGTTTTTGACCCACCACACAACTCGCGCAGTGCTGTTCCTAATGAATCAAGCTCAGCTGATAAGGAACCTCGTCAAAGGACGTCGCAAGTCTGTGCTGAAGGTAAGAAATCACAGCACAGTTACTGGACATGGGGAACCTACTGTAATGTTGAGGGCTGTGGGTGTGCAATTTGAATGTTTTTGTTGATCTAACAACCCATGCTTAAAAATGTGGGGAACATGTTTTATGAAGTAGAGGTTAAGTATAGTTGTTTTTTTAGGGTATTTGTATTTAAATGATAAATGTTGTTTTGTTGATTTTTTTTTTTTTTTAAAAAGTAGTCTGTAAATTTAATTCTTCTGAAAGAAATACTGTCAAAGTGTCTTTTATTTATTTAGTAAATTTACATTTCAATCGAACAAGTCACCAAATTATTATTTACAAATTTACTGACAAAACTATATTTCAAATGCAACAATATTTTTCTATTGCATATTTAGCTAATTAGGGATATATTTATGTATAAATATATATTGTAATAAATACAGTATTTTTTTAACAGACACTCTTCCTATGCCCTTTTCTTAAACAGCAGCTTAAAACTGAACCAACCAAATTCAAGCCTTAGAAATGATCTTGTTTCAGCTATCCACTGGCCCACCCTTTTCCCTCCCTGACAGTATTTTTCTAAACCCCAACAATTCAATCTTAGAGTCTTAAGACAAAGTGGAGCTTTTCTCTGCATCTCTAGGAAAACCACAGGGAGCATGAGAACAGGCAATCCAGTAGATGTCTAGACAAAGAATCAACATTTACACAGACACATGATGCACCACACTCAAGGAGAAGGGGCTCTTATCAAAGGTTTGTCTCAGAGACTTAGGTGATGGAAAGGAAGGATGGGAGTTGTTTACAGCTACTGATGCTGATGCCATTTGTGTCGTCACTAACTTAATAGGGACCAAAGTCCGCTAGTGCTAGTGACCAGGACAATAAACAAATTCCTAAGAAGGAGGTCCACAAACACAGTCACAGTCACACATCTCAAACACAGCCCTGAGTAGACGGCAATACATTGCTGCAGCAATCAGTAAAGCCCACTTGTAAATTTGGGCTTCACTTAATCCTCAGCCAAACATTTGGACAGATAGGTATGGAATGAAAAGGTCTTACCCATTTTACTCACCAGAACGCAGATGCGGATGACTCTGGACACTCTTCATCAGGCCATCTGGCTTTTCTGACTCTCACAGCCTTTGCTGACAGCAGTTTGGCAGAAGAACGGCCTAGTCAATCAATGAAAACAAGCGGCCTGCACAAGTTTGGTTTCACGACTGGGCGGAACTATGACACTTAGCGTGAATCATTTACTGCCACTCACCAATGAAGAACCGAGTCATTGCCAGCTAATGACTTTGATTGGCTTGTCGTCTGTCAAACAGTCTGATTTACGGTTTGCTTTCGGTAGTTGATGGCTTGGTTTGTTCTTGACGAACTTCACTAAAACGAAGGGTAAACCCAAAAGGGGGTCTCGTTCAGACTCGGATGAGATGAGTTTTCTGTCGGATGGGAACGTCGCATGAGCTGATGAGTTTATTAAAGTAGGGAGGGTTTTAGCAGTGAGCAGTATTAAACATCATTGATCCACCTTCTCAGTTCTAAGTCCTTGGCTCTGTGAAGTTTCCCAAAGCTGGAATAGATTTATGTGTTTCTGATGCACTAAAACACTGAGTGAAAGGACAGAGAAAATACAAAGCGAGAAAGAGAGAGAGAAATGGGGACTGGAGCCAGGTCATATTACTCTTACTTATTAAAACCTCAATCAGGTCTGAGAGCTCTGGACTAGAGCAGCCTGTCAGACTCAGCTCAGAGCAGTACCACAGAATTTGATCCTTCTCTTTCTCCGTGACATGTTTGTAGTCTACATTTCAGTTCATTTACAATTATGACTCAGTGGCATGCACAAGAGACATGTTTTAATGCAAAGTATCACAGATTTGAAAAAAACGGCTACAGTATTTGGCTGCAAACCACACAGACATTTAGTAGCCTTCTTTTTGCATTATTTTTGAAAGTCAAAATGGATATTTAGCATTAGTCAGTGTTTGGCGTTACTAAAGAAACAGAGATGTACGTGCACATTTTTGTCCTAAAACAGTAATTTAATTTAAAAAGTTAAAAGGATGGTTACATCAATTTTTTTAGCAAATTATATTTCACAAAAAATTAAATTCAAAACGGCTTCTTATATGCTTGTAATGAAAATTAAAAAATATATAAAAATACTTGGCTATCTCTTCCCTCCTGCCTTGTTCGGATCTTTGAAGCTGTTCCGTTTGATAATAATCTATGTTGTGTTGGGCAAGGGCTCTGAGGTCAGGGGTCGCACTGGTTCTGTGATCCTGTGTTTGTTATTGCTATGCTGCCCTTGGCCAGGTTAACACAGCGCCATCATCTCAGACGTCTCACTGTGCGCCGCGGAGGGGGGAGGTGGAGGTCACCCTCTTAAATGTGTTGATGGGACCTGGGGTGGCTAATCTAAAGTGGTGAAATGTTATCCCACTAAAGAGGGGGAAATGAAATTTCAAAGCACACTTACCACCATTGCGCCTGCTTCCCTTGTCAGAAAGACTGCTTGCCAAATCGTTGCACTGTTGAACAGGATAAGTGACAGCTGGAGGGAGCTCTCACACCAACTGTGTGTAACTCTGTGCTGTAAAATCATTAGAGTAAATCTGAGAGTTGAATAAAAGTAAATAAGATAAAAATGAATTTACAGAAAATCTTTAAAAAAATTAATGGATTAAGTTCATGACCCTTAATATTTCAACAGTTATTATGTATTGCTTTAAAGAAACTTCATTTATTGTCAGGAGCTCCTTTTCCAACTAAATTTTTGCACCCAATAAACTACAAACTCCTAGATTTTTATTGGTCAAATATAACAATCAAATACTAAGTCTATGACTATGACCTATTAGGGATGCAATGATATTAAAATTCTGTCAAAACCGATTTTAATGTTATGGCAGAAAACCATTAAATGGCACATACTATTTTGTCTAAATAAATTAAATATAAATCACTATACTAAAATCAATCTTTTAAAAATCATCTCTTAAATTCTACAACTGAATTTAGGCATCACCACATTATAATGTACAGGAAGAAAAATGGATATTCATTTTGAGATCTAAATATTAGGATATATTTAACAGTGTTATTCAGTCATAGTCTTTTTTAAAGATTAGCAATTAAGTGAGTGTTATATGACGGCCAAGGTAACCTAAATGTAAAAATCAATAAATTAAAAAAATATATCTAAAAAAATATGTACTGTATCTTAAAATTAATCTAAAAAATCATCCAATATGGTACTGATATATCTACTATGACGTAAATTTTCCTCCAACAACAATGGCTACTACTGTACGTCACTAATGGCATCTGAATTGTTGATGCAGTGTAAAAAGTGACTAACATAAACAGAACAGTTAGAGTGAATGTACATGCATTTGCATCTATAAACTATAAGACTTCTGTAATTAATGAGTTTACTTAGAGTGACATATTTATGACTGCTCACAACATAATACCACATTTCATTTGAATCCAGACACAATTTAAGTCTGTTCAAATGCTTATCAAGAGATGTTTAAATCTATTAAATCCTCTTTCACTGGGGGCTTCCTCTGCCTCATGGGACCAGTCGCCCTGCATTCTCAGTCCTCGTCAGTAATACTAATGCAGAACACATTTAGGGCCACAGACCTCAGACCCAAGCAGCGGTAAATTGGGCTAAGAGAGCTGGCGCAGCCACTTAATCAGCCATTATTTATGGGGCTCAGTGGTTTAAATCAACAAGAGCAGGAACTGGGGCCAGGCCTTATGGGTTTATAACTGCTGTCAAAATAATCACATACAGATATATTCATCAGAGCGCAAACCAGATCAGTTTAGCGCCCTCCCCTCGATGTTAGACCCCCCCACACCTTCTCTACCTATAGTCTTTTTACATTCTAAACACTTTCCTCTTCTCCGGTACTCCATCTCATGGACCACGTGAGATAACCTTCCTTCCCAGCAGTGCCCTCTTGCTATGTATTGGCTCGTCCCCATGTTCTTTTCACTCCCAGCACTTTTTTTTAGGTAACACTCAACTTTTGGACAATGACAACATACCCACAGTTCATTAGAGAAAAAGATTTTGGCAGGATTGAGCAGCAAGAAGAGGGAAGGAGGAGCCAGAGCCATATTTAAAAGGAATGGAATCTCTGAATGAGTAATACATGACCATTGGATCTGCCTGGTTTGGGAACATTTGAGGAACTGGACGGGTCTGGCACTGAGGAACTGACTGAGGAAAGGAGGAATAGCAAGCAAACAAGACAATGGGATCAAAACTGCATGAGACTGAGATTCTGGGTGATCCTCATTCTCCATGTGCCATTAATTAACTTAATAGCCTTCAAGCTATTTAGAGGATAAAGACTCTCAGATGAAGGGTGGGGTCCAACAGTACATTAATGGTTATGCAAAAAGCTTGATTTCAGTTCAGCACGATATATCTAATAAAAAATGAACGAAATGAGTGATGGCACTGAATAATAGCTTAGATTGTATACTCTGTAACTTAAGTAAGACATTGTAAAAGGAAAATTAAATGGTTTCTTGTGCAAGACATGCAGAATTAAGCTTTGGAAGTGTCAAAAACTTGGTTGTATTTCAGAAAATATAATCTTGGAGTGGCAATTAATGAGCATGAACCTGGCTCCAGTTTTTGGCCTGTGTCATGCAACTACAAGCTTTTCGCTAACCATATCTGACAATTCACCTTCTTCATTTGATAACTCACACATCTGGTGATCTATTTGTCCTTTCTCACTAAAACTTATCAATTAACAATATGGCATAGTTAGAAAAATCTGATTTAGTGGTTACGCAAATTTTTGGTTCGACTAACTGCCAAATGTATAATTAACTGCACTGTATTGTTCAGCTTGTGCCTGTGAAACCTGTCAGAATGATTTACGGTGAAAGTGTTCTTTAGTTACAATCAATGTGGCCACATATAGTTCATAAATAACTTACACAACAACTCAAGTGACAAAGATGCAGTTGTAGTAGAGTTATTATGTTCAGAATAAAGTCTGCATTTAAATGTTCAAATATTGGGGGTAACCCAAAGTTAACAAAAAACAATCCAGAGCTAGTCTGGCCAAATATAAAATGTATTAACTTTGCATTTGATTTGTAGTTGCAAAACATATCCATGTGCTGTTTTTAAGCTGGCTACACAACAGACAAAACATCATGTTCTCATAAGCTGGAGTTGTCGTAAAAATTGCCTATTCGATAAACCGAGCTGGACATTTTCCACATTATAATTTGCACAGTGCAATTTTGACGTCTCTGATGTGACTTGAACTGGAAAGCAAGAAATTGAAAAATCAAGTGGAAAGGTGATAGTGCAAATGATCCAAGTAGTGGGAAATGGCGTACCAGTTTTCAAGCGGTGAAAGGAGTAGAACAGCCAACACTATTTCAGCCTCTGTAGCACCTGGTTTCTCTCAGGAAGAGTGTGTGGGGAGAGGAGAAGGGAATGGTGGTGAGCTCAGGGGTCTTGTCAGGGACAAGGCCAAAGCTGTCTCTGCTTTGTGCAGCTCTAGGTGGAATCAGAGCTGCAAGGTGGCTTGTGTTTGCAGGCTTGGGGGTCTGGCTAAAAGCAGTGTTTGGGGCTTTCTAACTGATTGGGATCTAATTTGTTGGCCTGTCTGCAGAGAACTTTTTCCAGCCTCCACCCAAGGGAGTCTGATACAGGAGCTGACTGACAGCCAATGCAGCAGTAACCAATGCCGCGATCTGGGAAAAGGGGCTGCGGAAAGGTGTGGAAGGGATCAATGAGCTATGATCGATGAAACAAAAACATTACACTTTTCTTAGACCCATGAAATGCTGGTCCAAATAGCTATTTGGAGAACTCTGAACACTTTCGCATTCACACATTAAAACAGCCATTTTCATTCTGGTAATTTACAAGACATCTATATTTAAAATTCTGTCAAAAAGCAACATACTACTGTGTTATTGTTGTGTCTGACAATGTGGTTCCCAAACCTCAACAATTGTACAGATAATGTCTAGCTTTTTAAATACAAAGCAGTCACCTTGTTATCTGTACCAGGATCAGATGGCATTAGGAATGGGTCCGAGCAAACAGCTGAAGGCCGGGTATCCCTGTCTTCATGCACCTTTATCTAATCTACACGCTTGAGGATGAGCTGGACTTTGAATCCCAAACAGACAGTGTATAGCTTGCTTTGTTTGACTACAAAATAAAAGCCATTCGACTTTTCGAGTTTTCCTCATTGGGAGGTCCTTGTAAATGTCGGCCAAAGTATCAATTCACACTGCAGAGAGAAGCAAAGCAACAGAAAAAGCATTTAGCATTTTCTGCAGCAGTCAACTTTTTCTGATTACTAAAGTTAAAACTTAAATATAAGTAGGCCTACCTGCACTGTACAAAATACCTGGTTAAATTGACGGCTGAAAAAAAGGCAGCTAATTGCCAGAAATTTACAATAAAAAAAAAAAAAATAATAATAATTAAATATATATATGGTGACAATAGGTGCGTTCATATATATATATATATGGTGACAATAGGTGCGTTGAAATTACGAGATTTCAACTTGTAAAAAGCATTCACGTCCTTATAGTGCTCGTAATTACAGCTTGTAAGATGTGAATTTTCTGAGAGCTCCTACTTGTACCATGTGACCGCTGCATATTCATTTAGGCGTCAATAGTGGTCATGGAAACGCTTAATTCCCAGTCCGAGGACATGAACAGCTCAGAACAGATTGTGCGTTACTTGTAATGCATACCTTTACTCGTAACACCAAAAATGTAATCTGATTACATAATGCACGTTACTTGTAATGCATTACTTTACTCCTTACATCAAAAAGTAATCTGATTATGTAATGCACGTTACTTGTAATGCATTACTTTACTCCTTACATCAAAAAATAATCTGATTATGTAATGCACGTTACTTGTAATGCATTACTTTACTCCTTACATCAAAATGTAATCTGATTATGTAATGCACGTTACTTGTAATGTATTACTTTACTCCTTACATCAAAAAGTAATCTGATTACGTAATGCACGTTACTTGTAATGCGTTACCCCCAACACTGCTCATTTCAGATGAGATTGAAAACACCTCATCACTAGGTTTTCTCGGAGGAGAGCTATGGTAAAAATGTGTCCATCTTGAACATAATCAGAATTATCAGCTAATAAGGGTAAATCAACATACTCTGGTAGACTGGAGGGAGCATCTGAGTTGGGTTTCCACAGTTGTTCCTTGACAGGTTGTAAAGATCTTTGATGGAATCACATGCTCTGATATCAAAGATACACAAAGTTCAACTTGTATGAAGTTCAATTGTGTTTGCAATATTTCACGTCTATATTTTTTGTATATATTTTATAGTTTTCACATGATTTTATATCATTTTATTTATTGGTTTGTTAAATACACACAATATTGCTGTGTTATTATTATGTTTAATACAGTATCTCTTCATTTAAAACCATAAATGCATACTGTCCACTCAAGTGGACATCTGAAAATCTCTTTGAAAAAAAATATGTGTCAAAAATATCTTTGTTTTTCATTTTAATCAAGAGCAATAAAAACACAGAAAAAAATCCTGACTGAGGTTGTCATAATTCATGCATAAAATAGTTCAAGAATAGCATTTTGGAGCCTGTATTTTTTTTTTAACTTAACTTATAACCTTATGCCTACACTAATAATTTAAACATAAATAGCATCAAATGTAACACAAAACACCCTAATGCACATAACTGCTAACACAAAATAAGAAACAAAAATATTTTAAATTTGATTATATGTAAGGCACCTTGCAGGCTTTTTTTTTTAAACATATTTTTCTTTTTTACTTTTTTTTTTTTTTACTAAAATTTACAGTAAAATACATTTTTTCTTATTTTTCTTGTTGAGCATTACATAGATTTAAAATGTAAATTATTTGGTAATTCATACTTTCAAAGCGCATTCATTTTATAGTATTTTATATCAAAATGCCGTGTTAAACCATTTATAATTTTTTACTGTATATGGTAAGGTAACTTACAGTAACCAGGTTTTTACTGTAGCATTTTTTACAATTGTTTTCAATAAAAATTACAAACTGTTTTTTTTCAGTGTGGGGCATTGATTTGAATCATGTATTCATAGTGTGTTCACTGAGTCAAATCATTGATCCAGACACCTTGGTATCATAGTGTTGCCTGACAATGTAGCCTGCTGCGGAAATTGCAAAATGGTGGCATACAAATTAGTAAGACTCATCAAAAAGCATACTAATCTCAAAAAGATATTGTAAGAGCCAAATAAAGGTGATCCATCTCAACACCTTCACATGCAAGTTTTTTTTTTTTTCCCTCCTCAGGTTTAAGGTCATGATACTGGTGTACATGGGCACGCATTCACACACACACCCACACGCACACACTCTCAGTCTCAATCGGCCAGAGGAAGCTCTGTTCGTAGGTCCTGCCTGCCCAGCATCAGGCTAAGTGCTCTTGACAGCCAACCGCACAGTTATTAACTGTGATCCGCCACCACAGGGCCCGGGCACCGCGGCTGCGGGGAGGACGTAGGATAGGCTCCACACCCACACAAAGACTGCTTTCAGCGCTCCAGTCCTCAAACAACTCTAATGCACACTTGCTGTACTTTCACATACATACATTTGGTCTCATTTTTAAAAATCCTGCTGAACTTGTGGGTGTTTTTGAAAATAGATAGCGGGTAATTCCAACAACTTATGCAAGGGCAACCTAACAAAAAATACTGTGGTGTACCATGGTACACTGATGGTATCAAATAGTGTTACCAATGGTCATTTTGTACATATTATGGTACTGAATGATTGCCATATTCAAGTACACTGGTATTTACATGTTACTTCAAAACCATGTCACTGGTGATAAAAGCTGAGGAGGGTAAAATGGGACAGAGTGCCTCTCTCAGTTCCAGTTGAACGCAAACCATTATGGGATATTAGTACGATGTGGCCCTGTACATTTCTGCAGTAGCCCGTATGTGCCTATAAGGAATAAATGCTCTACTTAACTTTGCGTCAAATGCAGTCAAATGCAGCCCTTCTAATCAAGACCGGTGGTCTGAGCGCTGTTTGTGTCTCTGGTTCACATGACTCTACCACCTCTTCCTGAGGATGTGGATGCCAAAGTCCAGTTTCAGCCCCCGCAGCGACGCATTAGCCTGTGAAATAGGGATGCAGTATATCTGAGACATTCTTAGGAGACTGTCCATAATGACAGTCATCTATGTTTAGCCCTGAAAATATTTCAAAAAACAGCATCTCGTCCTCACAAACAGACGGACTGAAAAACCCCAAGCCACTTTTTCCTGCCTGCGTTTCCCATAATTAGAGCCCACAACTCGCTGTTAAATAGTTGAGGCTTTTTGCCTTTGAATCGACAGTCTTTTATATAGAAGCACAGCGTACACAGGCTCTCCGCGCCGTGGGACGGTGATGGCCGTCCACAGCCGTCTTCAAAGCAGCAGTGGGCTGAAGACAACTGACATGTATTATTCTACACAAGCACTGCCTTTTGTTCACTTCAGGCTTCTAGCCACAAAATAGCTGGATTTGTCCATCAAGTACTGCTATTTTGGATAACCTGTTTTTCCTAACTATGTGCTTTCTATATGTTGGATGAGCACTGATAACCACATGCAATTAATCATGACAAAGATTGTTATTCTCATAGCTGAACCCTTGGGAAAAAAAACATACTGTGGTGTAATGTATTAGATGGTAAAAATGAAATGGTAAAAATGGTATAAATGGTAAAAGTTTCAAATTTAGCATAGTGAATGATGCATTCAGTACCATTGTATTTACAGTAAATGGTAATTCAAAGTACTACAAAAAATGCTACATAAAATGTAATTATATTACTAATTCAAAATGAGCAAAATTAGTCCAAATGAACCAAATAAAACAAGACATAGCCTATAGCAAAGTGAGGGTAGGTGGCTTTGACACTGCACTGCCAGGAAGCCTCTCTTATTGCCATTAAAATATAATATAGGCCTAATAAAAATAATAGATGATTATTAGCAGTAAACATATTTATCCTGCTACGTTAAATGGATTTTATTCAAATAAAATCACAGATTAAATAAAACCTATTTTATTTATTAAAGACAGCATATTAAAAGGTTAGCCCATTTAAACAAAAAACATTCTTATCCTGGTTCAGACTCAAAATGAGCAAATTAGAGAAAATTAACCAATTAAAACCATTAAATCATTAACAAAACATACTGCAAAATTGAGGCAAAGTAGAAGTGCTAGGTGGCTTTGACCCAGCACTGCCAGGAAGCCTCTGCAATTGTGCCATTAAAATCTACAGCCTGACAGGATTGTTTTGAAAAAAAAAAAAAAAAAGTGTTCCCAAAAGGAGTGTGTTCAGGCAGACCTTATCATCTCACTCAGTGGCATACATCCCAACTATGTGTGCCTGCAATACCATTGTAAAAAGAACACTGCCCTCATGAGGAAACTATTGTGCTTATGTGTCTATTGTGAAAATATTAGTATAGATTAACCATATCATGAAAATTTGATAATCAGTAAATTATTAAAGCCTCTCCAAATCTGTGCCAGCATATCTTCTATGCAACACAGCAGGAGAATTTCTAGACTCTGATGATCGCTGTGATGCAAGTACAAAGAACGAAGACTGAGACTTTCTAACTTCAAATATATACCATACCTATTCCAATTTCATATAATAGCTTTGCTCTCCTATGGGCTGTTAATGGTTGTGACCGGATCATTGCAAATTGGATCAGTCTGATTCGTCTATAATTCAGACGAGATAGACGAATATCCAGATTTGTGACATTTGGGCTATATACTGAATATTTCAGTCTCTTTCTCACAAAAAAAAAAAATGCATAAGAAAGCACACAATTCATGGACAACTTTTATACTTTTATAGAGCTTTTGTATTCTTTTTAAAGCTTGAATGCCCCATTCATTGAGCAACCAATTTTTCACTTTTTTTGTGTGGAAGAAAGTAGCTCAGTCATACAGGTCTGGAGAGATGTGAGAGTATAAGTAAATAAGGACAGAATTGTATTTTTTGGATGAACTCATCTTTTATAAAACTGCCAAGTACTCTATAATTTGTTTGTAGGTACAGGGCACAATAAAGAGGATGAACAAGATTATATTATTATCTATTGCTGCACTTGTGCATAAAGATATATTTGCAGAAGACCACAGTTAAAAGACAAGAACGTGAACAACACATCAAATCAGCAAGACAAGAGCGATATTCTAGTGACTGCTACAGTATGTCAACCAAAATTCTGAATCTCTGAGGACATGCGGTGGACCACCAGTAGAAACTCCCCCTCCTACAGTATTACTATCATTGTGGGAGTGCAAAACATACATACTGTACATACAGCCGTCAATCAAAAGGGGCGTTGAAAATCTATTCTGGAGGCCATTTGGGAGGGGAAACAGAGGAAAAGGGGCATAAGTCTTAGTTGAGAATGATTTGAAGGAAACCCAAAGCAGGGCAAATAGCAGGGTAAATGGAGAAGTCTGTGGCTAGGAGTTGTGGGATGAGGGAATGACTCTCCAGAGCAGATGCTAAGGAGATGTTTGAGAAAGACCCCCCATATACTCCATGCATACACTTTTATCCTGCTTACAAGACCCTCAAGGAAACGCCTTATTTCATCCCTTTAATTACAAACGCTCGTAACACTCATATACACATTTGGGTTGACTGTCCTTTACATTAAAACGGATTCTCTTCATCCTTGTCACTCCATCTAACAAACACGTGTACAGTGTTCTCACACAGAGATACACAGAGGGAAATTCACAACATGTAAAACCACACTGTAAAACAGTCATACAAACAGATGCCTCTAATAGTTCCAGGCCACACCCTGACAGACGACCTCCCCAAGATAGGCGACCACCCGTCCTCTCACCCTGGACACGCAGAGTGAGGCTCAGGCCTGACTCAGCGCAATGGTACCTCCACTTCAACTCAGCAGCCTCCAACGTAGCATAAGTAAAACCACCCGAAGCGCAGTCAGAGGTCATAACCACTATGGTAATGGGTGAACCCAATGTCAGACAAGCTACAGATACACATTCAACTCTGAATGACAACACACACTGTATTATCAGCAAACATGACAGTGATTAGTAAACACACACACACACACACACACACACATCAATCTCCATATGGAATGTTCAGTACGGAAGCTTATTCCTTACCAAAAGGTCACGTGCACACAAGGCATTCACAAGCACAGTAGGTCTTATGAAGCTGGGTGGGATTCCATTGCATGATTAAAGACAGCAAAGGCCTTTGATCTGTAATGAGCTGTAATTAATGCATTCTATAACGTGGGCATTAATATCTGTTCTAAAAATATTGGAATTCTGCATGAAAAACAAATGCAGGTTTGCCTTACTTCTTGCACTTGATTTGATTTAACATTAGCGTTCTTGTTTTGTTTTTTTTAAGTGATTAAAGGTTAGATATTGAATTAAATGATAATATATTTTGATGGAGAACAAATGAAAACAGACACACACATATAACATGCATAACACCATGTTCAGGTTTGACTGTAATGTTGTTACATAACTGCAAAAAAATGATACTTCAAGAACAAAAAAAATGCTAAAGTTTTAAATTGTTGTTATAATGATTTTATAATGTCTAAAGATAAATCTATTGTAAATGAAAAACTTGGAAATGGTATATAAGCAATCGAGTAATCCTCTGCTGCCATCTAGTAGCTGTAGTGGAAAATTCATGTTATTTTAATTTTAAAAGTGTTTGTTTTCCAGTAGATGGCAGTAATCTTCCACTAAACCATGGTACTTTTTAAACATTTTTTGCTATATTATATAAATGTATATATTTAAATGATTAAAAATCGAGACAAATAAAAAACAACATAAATTCCCCAAAACCGCACAACTGTACAGTAAAAACCAATAAAGGGGTGATATTATATTAGTTTTTCTTAAATTACATTATTATGTTACAAAACCAAATTTTTCATTCTGGTTACATAAGCTAGTTGGACAGAAAAAGGAATGTTGTTGCCCTATGTTTAATAGCATAGCAAGCAACATAGCATAAGTGATATTAGCCTATTATGCTATATTACTCATAACGCGAAGAGTGATAGCTTTATACATACCTTTATTTTTTGCACGTTCACCCCTTAATTTTCCTAATTTAGGTTCCTGACGGCTTAGATCTTTTGTCTTATCCATACTTTAAATTTGTGTTGGTTTAGAACTTCTCGCTCTCCCCACTGGAATCCCTGAGGTGACGTAAACCAACTCCCGTTCCTCCTTAGTTTTGAGTGAGTATAGGAACAGGTTAATAGACCCACACGGTGACATGACATTGATGTGATGTTTAAATAGGCGGTAAAACCCAGATCGCGCATTCCTTTCTTTTTTCCGTCAAGATGCCGACCTGGGAGGTTGCCCATGCATGTCGCCCATGCCCAAATCCTCCACTGTGTATATATATTGTCATTTATTGCAAATGATATATTGAACATATAGTCGATAAAGATAGCGCTGGGGGGAAAATATGAGACTACAGCAAAATTAGCAATTTCTCTGGATTTACTATTTATATTTGTGTAAAAGTAAAATTAACATTTTTGTTTTATTCTGTAAACAAGCCTGGGGGAGCAGGTTATATTCCAGGGTTACTTTGCTTAAGAGGTTCAGATGCGTGTTATATAATAGTTATATTTATATAACTAACTGTGTTATATAGCTACAGTTATATAATATACAACAGTATATATTAATTCTAAAGCACTATTATAACAAGGTAATGTTTCAATGTTAATTCAAATCAAAGCCTATTTATTATTTATTTTATTGTTATCTGGACACACACATGGATCTGCATTCAATGAATTAGCATCAAACAAACATTATAATCCTTATTCTCAGTGAATAAAGATTACTTATTAAACGAAAAGGTTAAAAAAAAAATGATTGTGGCGACGATATAAATAGGTGGCGACGTGCACAGGTAGGTTATGTAAATTGCCATTAGACAAAAGAAGAAGAGCAAGTAGAATGGCGCGCTTTTCCATGGTGAATCATCGATTCGTTGCTCTGTTGAGAATGTCGTGTGTGTTAACTGGGAACATACTCTGAGTTGTCTAAACTTACTCCCGGGCTCGTTTTTGGAACCAGCATACCTCGAGTAAGCAAGGTTTGCGTTAATCAACCGAGAGTTCAAGGTATATGTGACGGTAAGTTAACCTTGCTTTCTGGAATAGGTCTGGAGATTGGGCTGGCCATGATAGAGTCTTTTTTTTTTTTTTTTTTTTTTTTTTGTAGTTTGTCATTTATTGCAAATAAATTCTCTAAATGACAATATTTGAAATTGGGAAGGAATGTTGTCAGTACTTTATAGAATAAAACAAAAATGTTCAATTTACTCAAATATACAAATAGAAAATTCAGAGAATCTGCACATTTTGCAGTGGTCTCGTAATTTTTTCTAGATCTGTATATAGGCCCTACGTCATACATAAATTATAATGCATATATAACGTAATATGTATAATAGTTTATATAAAGTACCAATCTCAAGAAACTCTGAGAGGATTTATCCTAGAGATTATCATTTGCTGCCCTCTACTGGTCAACTCTGTTGCTGCCTACCTAACAGACTAAATTAAACGCATGATATACTGGACATTTTCACTGTAATCCCTTAAATTTAAGGATATCCAGTTAAGCAAGGTAAAAATATGAAGCCATAAATCAGAAATCTTCCAAAATAAACAAATACTCTGTTTTCATACCAAGTTATTAAATTTTTAATAACTTAAAAAATAGTTTTTAACCATAATTAGAAACTTTTAACTTTCCATTGAAAACGACAAATGATATTTCCTTCACTTGTGCACAAGTTATCCTAAGATGTTGTTCTGTTTTGTCTGCTGCGATTCACAAAACTGCAAGGGAAAGTGACTAACTAGAGACCCAGTGGGCTGAACATCAGGAGGGGTTATGAAAGA
This sequence comes from Coreius guichenoti, assembly GCA_039654105.1. Classification (NCBI taxonomy): domain Eukaryota; kingdom Metazoa; phylum Chordata; class Actinopteri; order Cypriniformes; family Gobionidae; genus Coreius; species Coreius guichenoti. The sequence goes on along the minus strand of CM077172.1, from coordinate 16,727,992 downwards.
AACAAGAAAGTGAGTCTGTCACATAAAAAATTCACAGGAAAGAACTAAACTGTATAATTGAAGAGGTCTTCTGTCAAAGCCCAAGTAAATGTCCCAAAGAAAACAGACCTGTAACCAGATGGCAAATCTGAACCAGGCAGTCAAAAACAGGAGCAACAGACAAACAAATTAGGATTTGCAGCTTGATGAACACAAAAACAACACCAACTGCAAGAACCATGATAAATCAAGCATAAAACAAGCAGACCAAAGACTGAAGAGTCTAAGTTGAGAAAGTTCAATGAATTTACATTCATTTAATCGTTTCTTTCATAAAACACCTGAAGAAAAAGGTCTTGAAGACATACAGTGCCAATGCAGGTGTTTAAATAGTCCTCTGGTTTGAAGTTTCAGTCCTCTTTCTGTATTTGTTGTAGGTCTCAGGTCAACTGGCACTAAACATTATGCTGATCCATGAGTAGATGGTGGTTGACTGGTCATAGCAGAAAATTAGTGTCCAAACACTTAAACTGATGAAAAATGTCTTGCACTACTTGCTCCAAATATGAAACCGGGGATCATATAAGGAAAAACTAATAATTTGGGGTGGGGGGGACATGTTGAGTCAAATAAAAAAATACTTTCCATAAGAAAACAAGGCTTAAATGAAGCTTAAAAACTTAAATGAAGGAGAAAAAAAATAATAATAATACAAATAAAAACATTAACGTCAACCCTTCCTGAGAACAATCAGAAAAAAATAAATACACCCCATTGCTTGTTCCTCAGTGTGCATTTTAAATGTGTATGTGTGTGAAGGGCAGACAGGGACAGGGCAATTAGTCCTGATTTACTTGGCTGGTTTGTCAGTATCCCTGCAGTCCGTTATAAACTTTTTGAGATGATGCCTGTTTCAGAAGTTGTCTTATACCTGAGAAAAAAAATATTTGTTGCATTTATTAACTCACAAATGCACAAAAACGCACAGAAACAACACAGTAGTCACACAGAAGAGGGACAATCTCTCTACACAAATAAATCACATTGTCTGTATTCTCTAAATGTTCTCTTACCATCTTTTTGCTGATCATCAAGCTGCTCCTTTGGGAAATCTACATCAAAGGTGACTATGAGCGATCCACGGATATTGTTGTTGTCAAAATTTGGTAGGCCCTCACCCTTCTTCCAAATACGAGCTCCTGGCTTAGTGATTTTATCTCTCCCAATGTGCACCTACAAGAGCACAAGATGAGTCTCTGTGAGTTTGTGAACAGCCTTATTTTATACAGCAAATACAGTGACATGACAACAGGAGGATATTAGGGGTGCACATTATTACGTGATCACATTGGTTACCAACTAATAATTTTTAAGTTATCTATACCTCTCAATACTAATATTTAATCAGCCAATGTTGGATACAATGCACACAATTCTACTATAATTACATGTACATGAAAATGAAAAACCTAATGTAACTTTAAATTTTGTAATACAGTAATTAACTCTTAATTATGATAAATTAAAGTCAAATAAATAAAAACATATACATATACATTATATATATATATATATATATACACACACACACCGATCAGGCATAACATTATGACTACTGACAGGTGAAGTGAATAACACTGATTATCTCTTCATCACGGCACCTGTTAGTGGGTGGGATATATTAGGCAGAAAGTGAACATTTTGTCCTCAAAGTTGATGTGTTAGAAGCAGGAAAAATGGTCAAGCATAAGGATTTGAGCAAGTTTGACAAGGGCCAAATTGTGATGGCTAGACGACTGGGTCAAAGCAGCTCCAAACCTGCAGCTCTTGTGGGGTGTTCCCGGTCTGCAGTGGTCAGTATCTATCAAAAGTGGTCCAAGGAAGGAACAGTGGTGAACCGGGGACAGGTTCATGGGCGGCCAAGGCTCATTGATGCATGTGGGGAGCGAAGGCTGGCCCGTGTGGTCCAATCAAATAGACGAGCTACTGTAGCTCAAATTGCTCAAGAAGTTAATGCTGGTTCTGATAGAAAGGTGTCAGAATACACAGTGCATCTGTTTGTTGCGTGTGGGGCTGCATAGCTGCAGACCAATCAGGGTGCCCATGCTGACCCCTGTACACCTCCGAAAGCACCAACAGCGGGCACATGAGCATCAGAACTGGACCACGGAGCAATGGAAGAAGGTGGCCTGGTCTGAGAATCACGTTTTCTTTTACATCAAGTGGATGGCCGGGTGCGTGTGTGTCACTTACCTGGGGAACACATGGCACCAGAATGCACTATGGGAAGAAGGCAAGCCGGTGGAGGCAGTGTGATGCTTTGGGCAATGTCCTCGTGGGAAACCTTGGGTCCTGCCATCCATGTGGATGTTACTTTGACACGTACCACCTACCTAAGCATTGTTGCAGACCATGTACACCCTTTCATGGATATGGTATTCCCTGGTGGCTGTGCCCTCTTTCAGCAGGATAATGCTCCCTGCCACAAAGCAAAAATTGTTCAGGAATGGTTTGAGGAGCACAACAACAAGTTTGAGGTGTTGACTTGGCCTCCAAATTCCCCAGATCACAATCTAATCAAGCATCTGTGGGATGTGCTGAACAAACAAGTCCGATCCATGGAAGCCCCACCTCGCAACTTACAGGACTTAAAGGATCTGCTGCTAACATCTTGGTGCCAGATACCACAGCACACCTTCAGGGGGTCTAGTGGAGTCCATTCCTCGACGGGTCAGGGCTGTTTGGCAGCAAAAGGGGGACCAACACAATATTAGGTAGGTGGTCATAATGTTATCCCTGATCGGTGTGTATATTATATTATATATATATATATATATATATATATATATATATATATATATATATATATATATATATATATATATATATATATATATATATATACATATATACATACACACACACACACACACACACACACATACATACATACATACATTATATATATATATATATATATATATATATACACACACACACGCACACACATTTTCAAATTTTGCATTCCATCATAACCATAAATCAAGTTCACAAAAAAAGAAAAAATCTGTTGGAAGTAAAAACTGGGAAATGAAACGTGCCTTGTGGCCATCTAGATGAGTGATGTACATCTCAAAACCGACCAGAGCCTCTACCAGAGAGATGGTGACATTTGTGTAAAGGTCGTCGCCTCTGCGCTCAAACAGAGGATGCCTAGACAAAAACAAATTTACATGTGATAAACTGAAACACAGTTCTAATTCTCACTCTTTCAAACAGGTACATTCATTGAAAGTATATTAAACAAACAATTAAGAGTTCAATTAATTGTTCTTATTGCAATAATATAATATTACTTTTTTTACTCTTACTTCAAAACTTTAATGCGGAAACGCAGATCTCCAGGCTCACCATCAATGTGAGGTTCACCTGTAGTCAGTCAAACAACAGATACACACTCGATAAATCATGTTGCAGTATCTAGCTAATTGATAAAAACAAGTGTTACTGTACTGAGTTCTGTAGAATCTGTAGTATCTATATCTTTATTTCCAATACCTTCCCCAATGAAAGGGTATTCCATCTCATCTCTCACACCCTGCTCAATCTCCACCTCTAGTGTTCTCTCCTCATTCACAAGCCTGGAAACAATGAAACGGTGTTTAATAGAAAATCATGATACGTCTTGGTGAGTCAAAGTGAGAGTGATTATTGGGCAAACTAACTTGATATTGGGGCATTCATCACAGACTACTTCCTGTGTCATCTGGAAGCGACCTGGTCCTAGCTGTGTGGTTCTCATTTCCTGCCGGCAGTTGCATTTTCTTTTGCCTGGCGCTTCTTTTGCTACAGGTTTGTTTCGTACCACCTACGTGTTGAATAAAGGAAACAGAAGGACAGGAAAAAGGAAAGGAGATCACTGTCCATTACCATGTG